>JAJJMB010017174.1:1694106-1846998 GCA_023531105.1 Papaver atlanticum
GGTGGCAGAAGTGGAGGTGGTGGTGATGAGAATGATGGTGGAGGTGGAGGTGGCAGAAGTGGAGGTGGTGGTGATGAGAATGATGGTGGGGGTGGTGATGGGGAGGGTGGTGGTGGTAGAGATGGAGGAGGTGGTGCCGGCCGTGAAGGTGGGGGTGGTGATCGGTGAGGTGGTGGGTATTTGGGAGATGGGGGTGGTGATCGTTGAGGTAGTGTGTATTTGGGAGGCGGGGGTGGATATTTTGCTGGGGGTTTAACCGGGGATTTGCAGCAACATTGACATTCCACGGGTCTCGTGACGTAACTCCTTTTCAATACGGTAACTACTTCAACCAAAGGTTTGCACACGTCTTTAGAGACTGTCCTTCCAATCCTTGAACATATACTTCGGCACTCGCTTGTACACCATCCACACATTCCTTTCGAATGTACTTTATACGCATAACATTTGTCAGCGGCTGCACTTTGATAGGCCTCGGCTGCTGCTAACTCTACAATATGCAAAACAATGAATTACGTTAGTAAAAAATAGAAGGTTGCATACTGTCTTATGTTAGGCGAAGGTGATTCTCACAAAGTGAGAGGGCGCCATCATCCTTTTTATCTTTCGAAGGATTTTATTTAAAAAAAGATCTAAGGAGAAGGTATCCGATAATTACCTGATAAACCAAGAATTACGAAGAAAAATAGAACAAGAAATGAACTAGAGTGTATGGAGCAAGTGTTCGTATACACTTTGGACGCCATTGTTTTGCTTGGACATTTTGTGATCAAAATTGAAGATCTATATATAACCGAAGTAAATCCAGCTTGGGCACTTCAAAATTGTTGTTTTCATTAACAAAATAATACTATATAAGGCAAGTGTATCAAGGCTGAACCTTTCTAAGCTAGATCGTGTGGTACTTCTGAATTAAGACAGAGTATTTTTTAACGTGGGCACACGTTATTCAGTAAGTGTTGTCACTTGGTATGGACCAAGGTTTGAAAAACGGGTCATAGACTAGGTCACGGTTACAGGGTGTAACCGTGATAACGTATTTTGACGGGTATGAGGACGTATTACACAGGGAAAGCGTATTCTTTTGACGTATTTTTAAAATAATGGGTGGATAGCGGTTAATTATGATCTAAAGTCCCCATTTAACGGTTTTTAACGTGCACGAAAACTGGTATGATGGGTCTCAATGACGTTGTTACTACGTTTTTTGACTTTATTCATTTATTTTGATTTTTTAGTTACAATTTTTAATCTCTTATTTAAAAAATAAAAAATGACGTTGTTACTAAGTTTTTTTTGACTTTATTCATTTATTTTGATTTTTTAATTGTAATTTTTAATCTTTTCTTTTAGAAATAAAAAATTGGAGTATAAAAGTATTTTTATACTTTATTTTTCTAATAAACGGATATGAAAACGAAAAAACGGTCTAAACAACTTATGTTAAAATGTGATTTAGAAGAAAAAAATGTACAAAATAATTAAAAAAAAAAAACAGTCATCACATGCGTAAAATCGGTTATAACGGGTCTAAATAAAGCTGTTTTTTTGGGGCAGAAATAGTTTAATTATCCCCCAATCGCGCGTTATATATATATAAATGCATAGGCAATAAAAAACTGATTAGGGGATACAAATTACTATCCCCATCCAATATTGTCTGATAAAGGGTGTTTTTTGGGGGCGGAAATACTAAAATACCCTTTGGGTTAATTAAAAACATTATGAAAAGACTATACTACCCTTCACACAAAATAAAAATCTTAAAACTTAAAATCAAAAACCAAATCATGCCCCATTTTCACCTGCAATTCTGACACTCTTCTTAAGTTAGGGTTTTGAATTTTTTTTCTTCATCGTCTTTCATTCGTTCTTCATCATCGATTCAAAAATATCTACGTCGATTACATTATTCTATAACCATGCCTCCACGAAAGAAACCCAATCCCAATCCGCAATCAAAATCAAAATCAGTAGCTCAACAAAAACAAGAAGAAAGGATCAATCGGATTGCCCATGATGAAGAAGAAGAAGAAGAAGAGGATTCGGACAATCAAATTCTCGAAGAAATGACTTCTATGAGAAGGTAAGTGATTCTGAAACGTTTTTGTTAGAGCATTTCTCGGTCGAACTCGCAAGCGTTGCTATCTCAAGCTTGTTTGTCAAGTTTAGTTACCAAAACTATAAGTCTTGATTTCTAGTCTACTTATAACTAAGTCTCGGATTAGGATAGTAAGTGTAGTTGAGCTTTAGACTCCACGGCGTTCATCGAATGAAGACGAAGAACTACTCAAGGGAACTTGTGGAACTTCATCAACAAAAAGGTATGTGGAGACTTGAACTTATCTATCACTCAAAAGTCTATCTACTCTATCTCCTATTTGAGACAAAAGTCGAATTGCTATATAAACTTCAATTATACACATCTGCTATTTTCAGCTGAGTTTATCTCGCGTATTTATTTCTCGAAATATGTGTTGGTAAGCTTTCGCTTTAGCCAAGTTCATCGTTACTCGTTACGAAAGTCATGTTGATTATTTCAATAACTTGAAAATCGCTTTGATGCTAATAGTTTGTATAACAACTATTTTAACATCCTCTAAGAAAGTTTCAATGATTGAAATGAGAGTTTAGAACTAGTAACCATGTTTGGATATAAACATAGTGTGTTCTCACATTTGTGTAAAAGTCCAAAACCGGGAACCTTAAGTATGCGTACCCGTACGCGTACTGGCGGTTGTTGGAAGTCCGGGTAAGTATGCGTACCCGTACGCATACTGGCGGAAGTTTCACGTCCGTGAATTTCTGCTAGAGTTTGAAAGTAAAAACAAACTCAATCCGGATACGTAAGTATGCGTACCCGTTTGCATACTTAAGCAGGTTACTTTCTAAAATCGGTTTGTTCATGAACTAAAACATTTATATAATAAGGAATGCAATCTTTGCAAACCGTGGCTATAATGTTCATGAATTGATTCGAGTGAATGAAAATCGATTTTGCTTCAATTGTGTCTTGTATACTTCTATAAGATCTAAGCAATTGAACAACTCTCTAACTAGTTCATTTGAGTCATTTGAACTAGTAATGGTAAAGATGAAAAAGGTTGATATGAAGGTGCTCATATGGCTAACCATTGGTTAACTATTGTTGAACCGACTAAGTGTACACGTTTAGGTACGGTTACTCAAACCTAATTGAAGGTACATTTCATTTGTGTATATCAAGCTAAGTTCGATGTAACAGTTGAAAGATATTAGCTTGAATCTAATCAGGTTTTCATCTAACGGTGAATATTGAATGCTTTGTTACCAAGGTAACTTAGATTGCAAACCATGATTTGAAGATTATATAAAGGATAACTCTAGAAACTGGGAAATCTAATCCCCATACCTCCTGTGTGATACTAGTTGTGTAAGCTAGAGTCGATTCTCCTTTAACCTTAGGTTTTTCATGAAACCCTATAGGGTAACGACTTAAAGACTTCATTGGGATTGTGAAGCCAGACCCAATTATTTTCTCTGTAGTTGCGTGATCTGATCTTGATGTTTTCTATCGTGATTGAGTACAATCGTAAGATTGGCTTGAGATTTATATCTCCGATAGGAAAGATGAAAAAATAGTCACAAACATCTTCGTCTCATCGTTTGTGATTCCAAAATATTTTATTTCGTTAATCGATTAAGAGTATTGTGAGGTAATTGATAATACTAGTCTGTTCTTCGGGAATATAAGTCTGGGTTATCAATTGGTTCCTGTTCACCTTGATTTATCAAAAGACGGAACATGAACTCGTAGGTATATCTGTGGGAAACAGATTTATCTATTCAATAGACTTTTCTGTGTGATACAGATTTGTTTATCAAGTCTTCGACTTTGGGTCGTAGCAACTCTTAGTTGTAGGTGAGATCTGCTAAGGGAATCAAGTGCGTAGTATCCTGCTAGGATCAGAGGCGTAAGGAGCACGACTGTACCTTGAATCAGTGTGAGATTGATTAGGGTTCAACTACATTCCAGACCTAAGTTAGCTTTGTAGTATGCTAGTGTCTGTAGCGGCTTAATACAGTGTGGTGTGAAAAACTGGACTAGGTCCCGGGGTTTTTCTGCATTTGCGGTTTTCCTCGTTAACAAAATTCTGGTGTCTGTGTTATTTCTTTTCCGCATTATATTTTGTTATATAATTGAAATATCACAGGTTGTGCGTTGAATCGATCAATTGGGAAATCCAACCTTTGGTTGTTGATTGATCTTTGAACATTGGTCTTTGGTACCGTTCAAGTTATTTCTCTTATATTCAATTGGGCTCGCAAATTCCTATTTGCTGATTGCGGATTGAATTGAGAGATAGAGATATAAAACTCTTTGATATACTTTTCTCTAGATTGAGTCTGACCGTCTAGTTGATTCTCTTGAAAGTATATTGGAGTTTGTCTATTCAGATTGCCAAACGAAATATTGGGTGTGGTTGTTAGACCCCCGCTTTTTCAGTTTTATAAGTCTTTTAATCGATTTAAAACAATGGGTTTAGGTTAGAATCACGAACCCTAACTCAAACAGTTGAGTTACAGTCAATTCTGGCATTAAAATTAGAATGAATACAATGCCGGTACTAGGTTACGGCATTTAACTTAGTATGAATACCGTGCCGGTAACAAGTTACGGCATTGATTTTAGTATGAATACTATGCCTGCTAGAAAACTAAAATCATCCGAAACTGAATATTTATTCCCGATATTAATATTAGGATGAATACCATGCCGGGACAGGGTTACGACATTGTTTTAGTTTTTAGGTGTATGCCGGCAATGCTCTTTTGGTATACAGGAAAAATCTAGGAATTACCTAAGACTACCGGCATTGTCGACATTTTTCACCAATGTCGGCTTGGTGTTCCGGCATTGTTTATTTTTAAACTACAATGCCGTTTTTTTGGTATCAGCATGAATGATTTTTCGTTTTACTATGCCGGCCGTTGTGTTTCAATGTCGTTATTCTGTATATCTATGCCGGCATATGATATGATTGTTAGTTGTCTTTTATTTATTTCGTTTGTCTTTTGAAATAGGGCTAAAGCCAGGGAAGCAAAGCAAGGGAAAACTAAAGATGTTGGCATTAAGAAAAGAAAGAAGAACGCTCTTGGTATTCCCGAGTCTCTGACTCCTCAAGGGAAAGAACTTGGTCGCAATAAGCGTTTGTGGGCAGGCCCTGCAAGATTGAAATATTGGGAGAGTGGTGGGGACCGTAGAAAAATTGTAATCCGTGAACGTACTGGAATAATTGATGATGAACATGATGAAGAGGAAGATGAGGAGGTTGATCTAGGTCAATTAGCAATCCAAAGCGAAGTTTTAGAGGAAGACAGTGAGCCAAGTCAACAACCGACACAAGGTGAAGGTGAAGGGGAACAACCGGTAGAAGGAGATCAAGAGAAGAATAAAGTAGTCAAAGTAAAAGGTTCGCACCTTCCTCATTCTGATGACATGTTACCTGACCTTGGTGGCGGTAGATTTTGGGGTCAAGCTTCGGATCCGAGATTACTATTTGGCTACAAGGACACGTTGGCTCGTACTATCTATCAAACCTATGTAAGAATTTTTAAGGTCTACGTATGTATTGTTTTGAATTTATGTAAAATCTCCTAATTATATTGTCTCCTAATTGTACGATCATAAAAAAGTTGTGCGTGTTTGCCAACCCCAAGTCGCGACTCATTGGGATTTGGATACAGAATATAAAGAGGTCCAAAAATTAGTAAAGGACTCTGGGCTATATCCTTTGGTTGAAAATTATGTGAAGTATGATTCTGTGACAGTCAATTGCTTCGTCGAGAGGTATCATGGTGAAACTGATACCATGCACTTCCCATTTTGGGAGATGACTGATAAGCACGTAAGTGTGACGCATTTTCACCCATAACTACATTATCTAGGACTCATTTTATTTATAATAAAGTTGTTTTAAGTCTTTTCTAGGGAATAAGCTCTTGCGGCAAAATTGGCTCGAAAAGTGGTGTTTTACACCCCAGGATAGAGTACTAAAGTCACCCCAGAAATGCACCGGAAGCACCCCAAAAATGTGTCGGAGAAACCCGGAAAAATTACTATTTACGCCCAAAATTACTATTTGCACCCCATAAGATAAGTGCTAAAGGGACACTCGTGCAGGATTAGGGGGAGGACATCTTCTTCTCAAATTCAAAAAATGAATTTTGGGGGAAAATATTTTCATTAACAGCAGAATTTCGATCGGATGTTTGGACGTGATTTAGTGAGATTCAATCCCTGAAACTTAGTGGGTAGACGTGATATGACTATAGAAGGCTAGTATGGGTGATTTTATCGATCAAATTTGGCTGGATAACTTGGTTTAATCCAAACAGGGAGTTGGAGGAAAAACATGAGCTTACACGAGTTGTGAGAAATTTAAACGTGTACTGCACGTGCTTGGAAGACTTAATCGATATTCTGGAGCGTGAAGAAGGTATAGAAGGAAAGAAATACAGCTGCATGCGCGTGGAGATCAAAAAATGGAAATTTTGGCCGTGGAGAATAATATTGATAAATGAAGATTATTTGGGAGATATGGCCAGATTAAATGAGGATTAGGAGTATAAATAGATTGCTCCAGGTACAAGGGCATGGTGTCGAGAGTTGGGGAGCTTAGGAGAGCCAGAGAAGAAGAAATCACGAGTTGCAGAAACTCGGGTTCTGCTGCTGCTGCAGAACTGAAGAACACGAAGAACAAAAGCCTGTAAAGGAAAGTCGTTGAAAACTGTCGCTTAAATGCGACAGTTCCCAACTCCTTTCCAGCGACCGCGGAACAGAGTCTACAACACTTCTCTTGTATCGTTCATTTTGTGACGATTTTTGTGCGTCGCAAATTACTGTTCTTCACCATTTTCTCCATTTTCACCATTGTAATCAATTTTTGAGCAAATAAAAAATATTTTGAGAGTGTCTATAATATGAGGAGCTAAACCCCAACACTGGGACGACGGAGGAGGCCGAACTTCATACATGGGTAAAAAAAATTTATTCTTTTTTATGACTTTTGCACTAAAATTAATTGAAATATGATTTGATTAAATTGGTTGTCATTTGATTAGATGGGTCATGCTTAGCTTAGGTGATTTGATGTCCCATGCTTAACATTTACAATCAATGTTTTGAGAATCTACCTTGGAAAAAATAGAGTCCATGTTTATATTTCTTGAGCTAAAATTGTTGAGAATAAATAAGTGAACCTTATGTTATGAAGATTGGCTAAATCCTTAGTCCCAGTACCTCTTGCACCTCTTGCACCAATAGTAATATTATTGTATATTTTTATTAAATTTAAAAACTCGAATCTTCACAAGTCTCAACGAACCTTTTACTACAACAAAGTTGAAATCACATCACCAGTCATACCATATCGTGAGGAGAGAGACTCTCTGTAAATCGGGCAATTGATGAGTTAACTCATCTGTTAAATCGGTTATCAAATCTTAATCTTTTGATTCATTTCTTTGATCTTTTTTGTATTATGATTCTTTAATATTTATTTTTATTTCTATTCTGTTCTTCTTCCTACTATATTATGAGTTTCCAAACTCCATTAATGCCTGTGGAGCATATATAATGGAATTTTTCTTTTACTGAGTTAGATTTAGATTTCCAGTGTTTTGTTATATCCTAAGTTTTGTTTTCTTCTTTGTATCTTCCTTTCCTTTTTCTAATGGAAAAATAATTCTTATTCCTGCAGGTCTCTAGACTTCTTTGTGGTATCCAGTGGTGGTATTCTTATTCAATATGTGGAATGTCCTTGAATCAAAAACAGTGGTGTCAGGAAAATTGTTGTTGAAAGCAGTGGTGCTACCCATCAAGTCTGTGATGGTCCATATTAGTAGTATAAATCTTGGTATTCACTTAGATCAGAATCAATTAGAATCCATGAAATCTCTTTATTTTCATATAATCAATCATCGTGATTTCCATTGTCCTCAGTTTGGAATTAAAATTCAAAAAATTCCCTCTTTTTGGTTACGTTTAATTAGCCGAGATTGGAGGTACAATTATGACTATCTCTTTCTTAGGAAATATCTTCCAGCTCACGGATTATTTTCTAATCCTTTTATTGAGGGTCAATCACAAGATACTCGGTATACTATTAACAAAAAAAGGAAAGATAATCTCAACCCTGGAAGACTCAATTCGATTATATATACTGAGTATAATCATTCTGTTTTTACTCAGAATCATTATCAAAGCTTCCTCATAATTATTGGTAAAGAAAATTATTCTATAATGGCGTCGTTTTCGGAGAATAGAATTAACCAGCTCTCAAGGTAATTAAGAAGAGCAGCTATTGAGTAGCCAGAAAGAAGGAGAACAGTTGGAACAAAACAATCTGTAACGTTGCTGCAGAAGAGTGGACTTTTGGAATTCTGGGAAAGCGTATGTTTAAAGAGAAGATAGACATGAGAACAATCAAGGAAGAAATCAATTATCTTTGGAGAAGATACAGAAATAAGCAGATTCGAGTAATGGGACATAACCTGATGCTGGTAAGACTCAACTCAGATGAAGAAAGGGATGAAGTAATCCATAATGGGCGTTGGATTGTTGGAGAAGCTCTCTTTGCTGTCCAGAAATATATTAATGGTTTTCCTCTGAAGGATTACAAGTTTACTCATCAGATTTTCACACTTCAATTCAAATACTTGAAGCTGGAACACCTCAACAGTGCAGTTGTAGATGAAGCTATTTGTTTTATAGGGAAAAAGATATCGACTAATCCTCCAAACTGCAGACCAAAGTATGGAAACACTGTCAAAGCTAGACTGGAAATAAAATTGAATGAACCACTTCATCATGGAGGTTGGTGGAACACAGTTACTGGAGAAAAAGTCTGGATAAGATATCACTGGGAATTACATCCCAAGAAGATTTGTGACAAATGCTTTGTTATTGATCACGATGAAAGTAAATGTTTAAAATGGTCCTATCTCCTTTATCTAGATGGTCTGTCTAAAGCTGAGAATGAAGCTCATCTAAAGGAAGAAGAAGCTGCTATGGAAGGTTCTGCTAATTAAGAAGTAGACAATGCTGGTGTAGAAGAGATGATTTATGATGATACAACTAATGAAGAAGGTGAGGAAGCACGCCAAACTAAAAGAATGAGATTTTCCATTCTTAATGGAGAGCCTTCTATGAATCCTCATAATATTCATGTTCAACCACCTAATGTCCCTAATTCTGCTAGTACTACTAATATGGACAATCATGGCAACTCAATGATTGTAACAACTGATTCAAGTTCCAGCAATGTTGAAACCACAAATGCAAGTCATGGAGATTCTATGCAGGTATATCTTATAAACCTTTTGAATTCTTTCAATTATTTTTTCTCTTATTTACTAAGTTTTAGATTTAGCAATTTCTGTAGTCATCTGTTGTTTTCCACTATGAAGATTATTGCTTGGAATGTCCAGGGTCTAGCAAAAAAGTTTACTAAGGATCAACTAGTAGTGTTAACAAACTCAATTGCCTGATTTTCTGTTTCTCTCTGAAATAAAAATAGAACAAGATAAAATGATAGAGTTAGCCAAATCCTTGAACTATTGTAATCATATTTGTATTGATAGAGTTGGTCTTGCAGGAGGGTTTTTGTTAATGTGGAAGGATGGTATTAGATGTGAAGTCAAAGATGCTTCTCATAATATGATACATGTAGTTTCTAAGTTACATATAGCCAAACCAGATGTTCTAATCACTTTTATGTATGGCTCCACATACTTTGATAGGAAGAAAGAATAATGGGAATATATACAAAGCATAAAGGATAATATTAGGCAACCTTGGCTTGTAATTGGTGATCTTAATTTTCATTTTCATTTTCATGACAATATTTCTTCTTCTAGTGTTTCTGTAGAAGATAAATATGTTCAAAACAATATTAATGAATTCTGTTTGATGGACTTGGGATATGTAGGAAGAAATTACACTTGGTCTAGCAATAACATTGGAACTGGAACTAAAAAATCCAGAATTGACATGGCTTTAGGTAATCAAGATTGGTGTAATGTCTTCTCAAATGCTAAACTTTACCATCTTGCTCAGGCTAGTTCTGATCATTGTCCTATAATGCTGCTAACTGATATAGAACATAAAAAGCTTTGGAGACCTTTTAAATTCTATATCATGTGGATCAAACATAATGCTTTTAAGAAGCAATTATCTACTGCTTGGAATACTAATGTTAGTGGCTCTCTAGCCAATAAGCTAACTGGGAAACATCATGCTACTAGGAAAAGACTTTCTCATTGGAATAGAATTGAGTTTGGAGATAAAGATAGAAATATTAGTAGACTCCAGGATCAGCTTTTGGCTGTTCAAAAGGAACAATATTCTAATACTCAGCATGATAAACTTGTAGATATCAACAAGAACTTGGAATTTTGGTTTGAAACTAAAACTGATTTCTATAAGCAAAAAGCTGGTGACAAGTTCATTCTAGAAGCTGATAATAATTCAAGATACTTCCATACTCCTGCCAATAGGAGAATGTTTAGGAAAAACATTGACTGTCTCTATGATAATGCTGATATTTGCTATGATAATAGAGAAGATATTTCTAGGATATTAGTTTCTCATTTTAGTACAGTTAGCTTTTCTACTAATGTTTTAATTCCTGAACATATCTTTGATATTATTCCTACTGCTTTTAATGAGAATGATGATGCAGATAGTTTCAATAGAATTCCTACTGATGATGAAATATTTCAAACTGTTAAGAGTACGTCCTCTTGGATTTCCCCAGGGCCTGATGGCTTTCAAGCAGGATTTTATCAAGCTAATTGGAATATAGTAGATAAAGATGTTGCGTGTGCTGTGCAAATTTTTTTCTCAACAGGTTACATGCCAACTGAATTCAATAAGACCTATCTATTCTTGATACCCAAAACTGATACTGCTAAACAAGTTGTGGATTTTAGACCTATAGTTTTTTGCAATACTGTTTACAAACTTATTTCTAAAATCATTGCTAATAGAATCAATCCTCATCTTAAGTATATTATTTCTCCTTTTCAAGCTGCTTTTGTTCCTGGTAGGGTTATACATGATAATATCATTATAGCACATGAGATGATACATACAATGAAGCACAAGGAAGGAATCAGTGGAACTATGGCCTTAAAATTAGATCTCTCAAAAGCCTTTGATAGACTTGAGTGGCTTTTTCTTCTAGGAATGCTTAGAAAGATTGGTTTTCCTGAATTTTTTTGTAAGCTGATAGAACAATGTATAAGCACTTCTAATATATCTATTCTTCTTAATGGTTCTCCTACTGAAGAATATCACCTACTAGAGGCTTAAGACAAGGGGATCCTTTATCCCCTTATCTTTTCATTATAGCTATGGAATACTTATCAAGATTGCTTACTAATGCTATTAATAATCATGTTATCTCAGGAGCTAAGGCTGCTATAAATGCTCCAAGTATCACTCACCTTTTATTTGCAGATGATATTCTCATATTTGCTAAAGCTGATATGCATAACATAGCAGGTATTTTGGCTGTGCTTGAGAAATTTGGTATGTACTCTGGTCAAATGCTTAATTTTGAAAAATCTAGTGTCTATTTTAGTAAGAACATTAGTCATGAAGCTAAAATTTCCCTTGCTAATGCCCTTAATATGACTGAGATGAAGGATTCTGACAAATACTTAGGGGTTACTCTGTTGTTAGGAAGGGATAAAATTAAAGCTTTTAAACCTATTCTTCAATCTTTTGGATCTAGATATAAAAACTGGAAAGGAAAAACCATGAATCACTCTGCTAGAACAACCATGGTTAAGCATGTTCTTAACACTCTTCCTTCCCATCAGATGGGTAGCTTTAGGATACCTAAAACTATGATAGCTCAGATGGATACTCTACAAAGACAGTTCTGGTGGGGAAAAGAAAAAGGTCTTTATTTTATAGGTTGGAACAAGCTAATGATTCCAAAAGCTCTTGGGGGGCTTGGTTTCAGAAATCTTGAGCACTTTAATATTTCTCTTCTTGTTCACTGCAACAACAATTTCTGCAGTTGCAACTCCCAACAGACTCAACCACTGCACACATAACTTAATTCTATCCATCTCCTACACGCATTAACAGCAATAACAACACCAACTAAATCACATTCATTCACCACCAAAAATCATTTCCTGCAGCATACATAGTCAAGTCCTAACTACAATTCAATTAACTCATTCCTTTACCTGTTGGATTCATTTACAACAGACACGTACATATCTTCTAACTCAGTTAATGATCATGTCAAATAGATCACGTTCTCTATCTAGAGACTGTTGAAGTTCATTAATATACTGAGCCTTTTCTTTTTTAAGATATCCGATTCTAGAAGCTTGAAAATCAATAATCTTAGCAGCCTTTTTAAAACTTCTGGTAAGATCCGACTCAGATTCTGACATAGAACCATTTGTGTTTATGGGAGTTGTATCATCAGAAACTGACAACATAAGTTTATCTCCTCTAGATTCGGAAGAATCGTCTAAGGAGTTATCCTTTGAGGTAGGTCCCAAACACTTGGAATAATCTAAATCATTAGGAGACATGTTAGTACGCAAATACAGATTCCTTGAGTGTTTCAAACACATACTTATTAGGTATTTCGCGTGTTTGCCTGCTCTAATACCAATTGAAAATACGGGGGTAACAAAACATACCACCAACTTTTTCTTAGGAAACCTGTATGGACTAAACTCAAATACAATTCCGAGAGTTACAACTGAATGAATCTCAATCAGGAATAATATTAAGAGTTTATATCTCTTTCTCTCACTATCAATATGTAAACGGAAACAAGTCCGTGAACCTGATTATACCGTGAGAGTATTTGGATGATTCCAAAGATCAATATCCAAGATCAATCAAGTCGTATCCAATAATTCCGATGGACGTATCTACTTTGATTGATTGTACGTACAACCTGAGATATTTAAATAATATAAAAATAAACAATATAATGCGGAAAATAAATAACACATATACCATAAATTTTTATAACGAGGAAACCGCAAATGCAGAAAACCCCCGGGACCTAGGCCGGATTTGAACACCAAGATGCTACAGAATCTAGCCAACTATCAATACTTCGGGCTAGAATGTATTTAAGACCGAATCCACCATCACAGTAATTCAGTTATAGTCACGCTATTTACGCCTCTTGAAAATCACAAGACTCTACGCAATTGATTCCCTTAGCTGACGTCTTTTTACATCCTTAGAGTTGCTTCAACTCAATTGAAGTCTGTCTCCCACAAAAAAGTCTATATGTGATTTTCGTTCTGATCGTTAGATCAAGGTGAGATAGGAAATCGTTTGCAGTAGACTAGGTCTAGCAACCTCAAAATCCGGTACTTACGACTCCCGAAGAGCAGTCTAGATTATTATTCACCTCATAAGTAAAAGATACTCCGATTTCAAATAAGAATCGTTATAGAGGAATATACCTGTGGAATCACAAAATCTGAGACGAAGAACTATGTGATTTTTATCTATCTTGCCTGATCGAAGTAAGATTTAACAATCAGTATCAAGATCATGATACACGAACTATCAAGATAGAGATAGTCGGACATGGCTTCACGAATCCCTAATCAAAGTCTTTTTAGTCGCTAAACCTAAAAAGGTTTAAAGGAGAGGACGACTCTATTTTACAACTAGGACACACAAGAAAAGTGTCAGGAATTTAAAGATCCCAGTTGCTTGAGGTTTTCCTTTTATAGACTTTCAAGATCAAATGTTGCTTTAGATTTAAGCCAAGGTAGATTTGGAATTTAACAATCAATATCCACTGTTAGATGAATCTTTGACTTGAAATTAACACAACAAAATATATAGACTTTGGTTAGGATGAACAATAACCGAACCGTGTATAATGACTTGTTCATGAAAGGTTAGCCGAAACTAGCCAGACGAACTATAAGCTTAGCCAATTTCATATAACACTTATAGAAATTAATCTTGAGTCACAACCATAGGTTATAATGTGATCAAATATGTCTAGATGTAGTTTTAGAGAGTTGTTCAAATGTTGATTATCTCCATAGGAATAATTCTGATGCATCTGAATATATTCGAATGGGTAAGTATGTGTACTTACTTCCAGTTTGTGAGTTATTTTTGTCATGGTACGTATACCGGGTATGTGTACCCTTAAGACAAAAATAGTTCAGGAGTCTACATAACTTTTTGGTATCCATACTAGGTATGTGTACCTTTCTGAGTTCACGAGTCAACAGATCTTTTTGGTATCCATACCGGGTATGTGTACCAAAGTCGTTGCCGAACTATAGCTATGCCGGTATGTGTACTGGGTGCATGTACTATGGCTCCGTACCTATAACAGTTATTCCAATGCATGAACTGGTATGTGTACTATCATGTATTCATATTTACAGTAGCTCTATATCTCTCTAATAATCGATTTGAAACATTCCCGAATAACATCAATGACACATATCACTTTTCTAGGCTATTTTCAAATGATTAACTTGAATCAAGATTTAGGTCACAAATAATAAATTGTTCTTAACCAAATTCATCAAGTTTTGAAATGTTCTTAAGCTTAGTCATTCATATTTCGAAAATAATTAACAATATAAACTTGACTCGAAATTTCTATTGTATATGTAAAAGTCCACTTAGTCATGCGACTTAGTCTCATAGATAGAAAGGTGAAAACTTGAGTAATAGGTTGGTTCAGTCTTCACTTACCTTTTGTCAATGAAGATCTCCAAAATGTATTCAGTTGATATTCGCTTTCAAACGATAGAACGCAGTGATGTCTAGTAATCAATTATACACTTCTATCATAATCCGAGACTTGAATAAATGAATATTAGAAATCAAGATATAGTTTCGATAAATTAAATTTGATAACAAGCTTGAGATAGCAACACTTGTGAGTTCGACCGAGCAATGCTTGATGTGATTTTAAAGTGGTAAGTAAGGTTGTCGTTCACTCGGACTTGTGAAGATTCGAGTTTTTAAATTTAATAAAAATATATACAAAAATATTACAAAGGTGCGAGAGTTACTGGGACTTAGGATTCCACCAAATTTCATTCATGTGATTCAAATAATAATTCCAATCAATTATAGCTCAAATATTAAAAAAGATGGACTCTTATTCTTTGCCAAAAGTAGATTTTTGAAAAGCAATGACTGTAAATCAAAAGCATGATGTATCAAAAATACATTGACCAAGCACACATCATCAAACAATATCACACCCATTCAATAAAAATCATAAATCAATTACAAATCAATGCAAATAGTCATAAAAGAATTATTAGAATTACCACATGCGTGAAATAGGGCTTCCTCCGTCATCCCAGTGTTGGGGTTTAGCTCCTCATATTAGAAATATGCTCAAAAGTTGATTTCATTAATCAAATAAGGTGTTTTTATTAGAAAGGACGAGCTATAGTTACAGAAAGCTTGTTGTAAGGAAGGTAATGATCGCTGAAAGTATTAAGCAAAGACAGTCAAAAACGATAACAGCTTTCTATAGTTGAATATAAGACTGCTTCTACGACGGTTCAGTGTAGGTCGAAGTTTTTCGTGTTCTTCGCGACTGTTCACTGTGCGTCTTATGTTCTTCGTGTTCTTCAGCTCCGCACCAGCAGAAAACAGCAGCAAGTAGCTTTCTGTTCGTCTTGATTTCTCACTCCTCAGCCCTTCTCAGCCCCCCAAACTCTCGACACACCTTCTATATAACCCAAACAATCTATTTATATCAAAAATACCGACTAAATCTCTCCAGAATCTTCCAAAATCTCTTCCTTTCTCTTCAAGGCAAAGTTGCGGCAATTTCTTGTTTTAGGATTTCCACGCGTTTCTGAGCTTTCCTTTTGATTCTAAACTCTTTCTTAGATAGATATCAAGATTTGGTAAGGTTTATAGCACTTTCATCTCTCTAAAATTTCCTAAAATCGGTCACACACGTGACTTTCCATATTTTGCTGTTGAGATAAAAATACGTCGATTGAGCCCAGTTTAATCGATTTCAACACCCATGTTAGATTCCTAGACCCATAAGGAGTCTACCCTATGAAAATAAGAGGTTTAATCGACCTCAAACTCCTCCAAATCACTACCACCAAAACTGCCAGAAACGTGTATATATTTTCCAGCCAAATTTCTTTTTGAATTTGAGAAGATGACCTCCCCCTATCCAGTCCCGGTCTGTGTTTAGTAGCTTCTTGGAAATGGGTTACCCCTTATCCAAAGTGAGAGTCCGAATAGAAATTTCCTTCGGGTTGCATTTATCAACTTTTCGAGCCGATTTCTCCAAAAATGTTTATTGCCCAACAATACCTACAAACACATAAAACACCATAATAAGTACAAAAATAGGTACTAACAATATACACAATAGAGATGAAAATAGACACATAAATGCGTCTATCAAATACCCCTTAACTTATTATTTGCTAGTCCCGAGCAAATCAAAACTACAAAATAAAATCCTAACTCACTGTCGCAGGCATCGTCGATTGCACTTAGCATGTGCAACAAGCCTTTAAACCTCTAGGTGGACCTAGTGGCCGAGTTATAGTCTCGGGAGGGTTTACTAGAGATATACCCACAAAACCTTTACTCCAGACCCTAGCTATCTACGCAGAACCTTGGAATGCACTAAAGAACCTCCTTGGTTGGCATACTTATTGACTACGGGAGGAAGTACCCTGATGCGAAATTCCAATTGTTGTACACGAGTTTGCACTCAAGCATACTAAAATTCATATATAAGTGACAGAGCTCTACTCAGATAGTCGCACTATGGATATCAATATCTGGAATCAAACAAATCACATGAATAGATTAAGAAGATGGATATAGAAATAGATGGTTGCGAATGGACTTCAATGGCAAGATGAACCTATGACCTAGTGGATTGAGATACTGGTCTGGACTAATATCAACACAACTGGCATATATAAGGGAACCAGTGGTCGATAATCCTAAATCTACATAAACACAGCTGGCATATACAAGGGAACCAGTGGTCGACTTTATAATTAACCTTTTTTTTTTTTTTTTTTTTTTTTTTTTTTTTTAATGACATGATTAGATCTTTTGGATCCAAGCGCATGCTTCTTGTCAGCAGATTACATGGTAATTCCCGTGGATCCTGCATTCCACGCTTGTTTAGGCGACGGAGACAGGGAGAACACACACATATTGCTACCCAAGTGTTAATATTTATTCCGATTGGTCTAATTGGTCTGGTCTCTCTCTGTTTTTTTTTTTAGTAACTCAATCACTCTATTTCAACCCAGCAGACATCATCATAAAAATTTGCAAAAACAAAAACAGAAGTAATAAGATGATTCCGAGATACGGTGAAACTATCGTGTTATTTCTAACACCTGAGCTCCGTGCTTTTATGAATAGACTCTTATAGATGTTTCCATCTAGTCAGATTGGTTCCTCAACTCCTAAAACCAAAATGCTTCCATCCACTTAGATTGGTTAGTGCCATCCTTAATAGGCATAAATTTCTAAGCTCTGGAGTTTATAATGCAACTAAAAAGTTCTCCCATACCCCCAAACTTAAATCTAACATTGTCCTCAATGTTCTAAAGATAAAATTAAAAGCATGAACAAGGAGAAACTGTTACCATTTGAAGCAAAAGAGTTAAGGAAAGATATTACCGTGTCGCATGAACCATGGGTTATCTCCCAAGAAGTGCTAAGTTTAAAGTCTTCAGCCAGACTAGGAAAGAATTAGTCACTCGAATCATAAAGTAACAGTCGGAATAACTGTGGGTCTTCAAAACTAAATTGAGTTGACCAAAGGAAACTGCAATAAACCAAGAAAGTGAACCAGAATAACACGCCCTTATCTAGTTTCCTGATTAGAATATCTATATCTAATTGTGGTTCAGGTTCAGGCTCTATGAAAGGGTCTAAATAAAATATTTTCATTGGATGCATTTCCTCATAAGTGAGATCCAAATTATTAGGTTCTAGAACCTATATAATTGAGGATCCTCTAAGTCAATCAGGTTTGACTTACATAATTGACCATAGTGAGAGTAGTGGTCATTCTTAAGCAAATGTGTCGATTTTATTAACCTAAAGTACTTAGGCTTAGTCTCAAAACTTAATAATTGACACATTTGAAAATCATATGTTCCCACTTTTGGAAGAAAAATATTTGGTGGGAAAACAATGTCGATCGGGGTATCATAGCCTGGGTAAACCACATCAACCAGAGGATGGGTTTCTAACAACTGAACTTCCTTATGGACATCACTAGATTCAGGAAAACGTGTATGAAGATAATCTGTTAAAACGGTTGAGGCACATATGTCAAGTCCCAAGTGAGGGACCTTTCTAAGAGTTAGAGCACATGGAGAATGATAATCACCCCCAAACTTAGAGTTTTCAGTGTCTCTAGTTAGATTGGTCACAATCTCCCTAATTTCTAGGTCATCAGATTCCTGAAAATAGGCAATTGATTCTTCTAAGTTAAGTGCATCCTCACTCATCTCTACGAGTTCATTTTCTTTGTCTAAGACTATTGTTTCTAAATCACTAGACAATAAAACAATATTTCAGAATAAACTCGTTCCTCTAAACCATTATTCGCTTCATAATCAAAAGGAAATACTACATCGTCTAAAACGGGGATATCTCTAGACAAATCCTCGTCCTTTTGAATAGGTGAATAATTATTAAAATTATTTGGATTTGAACTAGAAATAACATTATCATTATAAAGCTCAATTGGAGTAACAAATTCTTGATCACTATGCCTACATATTTCAGATTCTTCAGCAACACTATCCTCATCATAATCGTCATTATAATAGCATGGAAATGGTTGAACCTCATCTAAACATGTAGTGTTACCAATTCTAACCTCGTCATCTTGATTATGCAAATAACTATCATTATTTTCAAGGGTATTATTGGAAACACTGTATTGGATATTAAGATTATTTCGAGCAAGTCTTTCGTTCGTCTCAGCCATCAGCTTGAGGGATTCCTCTATAGAAAGTTTTCTCAATAGTGCATTTTGTCTATTCATTTCCGACATAAACATATTTGTTTGCTCAGTTAATTGCTTAAGAGACTCTTCTAAAGATACGGAAGGATCATAAATAGGAACAGAAGGATCATAATAAGGACTAGTTTTCAACAGTTTGATTGTATTGTCCAAAGACGAGGTACTAGAATTATAATAATCATTATTTTCTTGCTCGTATGGACGGTGTGTTTGTGGATAGTAATTGGGCTCACCATGGTATGAACCATAACCTTCAAAGGGTTGGTGTTCCCAACCACTATTTACCCTATGGGTGTAGTGTGAATAATGTCCATTTTGAAACTCAGTCGGATATTCATTGTATTGGCTTCTATAATACCAGTTCGACATTCTTAATTGCAAGTGAATTCTACACAATCACAAACAAGGTTGACTCGACCAAATCAAACCTATAAAATCTAGCAAACAACAAGCATGATGGCTCCCTTAGATTGTTTCTAGACCAGCTTCTATCCTTCCAAGAGGAAACTAGGTATAGTTTTAGCAAACCTATCTAGAATGATCCGAATAAAGTAAGTCGAAGAGAAGTAGGGGAAGCTCAGAGGAGCTTTGATACCCCCACCTCTTTGGCAACGCTTCCCTGGGTTACAAGGCGGCTCTAATCGACTTACAGTAATCTTCCTGAACTTTGAGTTAGGCTAACAAGATACCCAATACAGTCATTTCAAATGACTTTCCTACAAGCTCGTTACCTTATCGGTCTCGTTCTAATCAAGATTTTAGGCTTGGGATCGCGTTTGGTATCGTTTTCCTAAAGCGGGCAAGAAGAGAACGGTGATGAAATCCGAACCCTTATCTTGTATGGCCAGGCCTTGCCCTTTACTAGGAAAATAAATGTCCGTATTCAGAACCTCAACAGATATGCACCTTAAGGAATACAGTAACTCGCTGACAGGGGATTCACGAGTGTTCAGAATCTTACCTCCCGTTCCAGACGGGGGATGAATCGGTTGTAGTCGACTCGGGCCACTGACTCATGTGTCAGTGTACGAACCCAAGGTGCAGAGACAATATCGTAATTGTCCTCCTTCTCTGCAAACAGTTTTTATATTTAAGGATACCCTTCCGTAGGGTATATAAAAATAAAAAAATAAAAATAGTGTCCAAAGTCCAAAAAGTCCAAAAAAAGAAAAGAAAAATTAAAAAATAATAAAGAAACCCTAATACAATTTTTTTTTCTTTTTTCTAAAAAAATAAACAAAACCCTAAAAAAAATAAAAAAATTAAAAATAAACTATAAATAAAATAACTAAAATAACTAAAATAAAATTGTCTTCTTTTCCGTTCTTTTCGCTTTAATCTTTAGCTCCAAGTATTTACGAAATCACCAAACTCCTTGGCTCAATTTTTTTCTTTACGTTCCAAAACCTGTAGACAAAAGACAAATACCCAAAAACGTAAAATAGAACAAAATAAATAAAAATAAAAATAAATCTAAAACCCTAAAAACAAGTCCCCGGCAGCGGCGCCAAAAATTGATGTGTTTTGTAGTTGTAGTAAAAATGATTCGAACTCTAAGACTTGTGAAGGATTTTTTTAGACTAAAATTAAACTCAACAATTCAAATAAAGTTGTATCAAAAATATAAAGAAAACACCGAGACTCTGGATTCCACCATTGACCAATTAAATGATAAACTCTAATCAATATTTATGCAATTTTTTTCTTTTTAAGTGATTCTAATATTTTGCCTCTAAAAGATTTTTGAAGTAATAGTTGTAAACACAAAGCATGAAACATCAAAAGTTTTAAAACCTAGCATGTCCCATCAAAACAATTCACAACTACTCAATAAAAATCATTTTTCCTATATTAGTTTTATGCAAATAATCATATAAAAAATTGCAAAAATAATTAAAATAGAATTATACCACTTTTCATGGAACAATGGCTTCCTCCGTCGCCTCGGCTAAGGGGTTTAGCTCCTCATAATAGAAATATGCTCAAAATTTGATTTCATTGCTCAAATAAGGTGTTTTTATTAAGAAGGATGAGCTGTAGTTACAGAAAACTTTTTGTAAGTAATGGTCGCTGAAAGTATTAAGCAACGACACTGAAAAATGATAACGGCTTTCTGTAGTTGAATATAAGACTGCTTTTACGACGGTTCGGTGTGGGTCGAAGTTCTTCGTGTTCTTCAGCAGCAGCAACAGCAGTGGGTTTTCTTCAACTTTGATTTCTCGGCTCTGTGGTGTTCTAAACTTCCCCTAACTTTCGACCCCCCTTCTTGAGACTCCCCCAAGCTTTTATATACAAGGCAGGCCGAGTATCTTGCTTCCAAATCTTGTTTTTCCTCTTTTACAAGTCACGAACTTTCTTTCTCTTTTTAACTCATGTACGCGTCTTGAGTTGTTACAATCACTTCCAAAGATAAAGCACAATCTTCATGAGGAAATAATCTCCCTTATTCTCCTTTCTGTCACGTAACTCCTATATATAAACTCAAAATATCCCAGAATATCTTTCCTCTACTGTTTTATCGAGATAAAAGGATATCTTTCTTTTTTTTTACGTTACAAACTTCCCTACCACTCTTGTTTTGCAGCAACAGAGAGATTCGAACTTAATTGCAGTGAAAATCTCCAACCAAATCTCTCCAAAAATCTCTTCAGAAGTTACACAGGACGACATTGAAATTTCCCGCCAATTTTTAGTTTTTAACCGTGAAGAAGTGGAGTCCCCCTATCTAATCCCGGTCTGTGTTTAGTAGCTGCTTTGAAATGGGTTACCCCTTATCCAAAGTGAGAGTCCGAATAGCAAATGTCCTCCCAGGTGCCTTTAATAACTTTTTGAGCCAATTTCGCCGCAAAAGCTTATTTCTCCAAAAACACCTACAAAGAGATAAAATACCAAAATAAGTACAAAAATGGGTACTAACAATATACACAATAGAGATGAAAATAGACACATAAATGCGTCTATCACTATCCTCGGAGTTATTCCACTTCCTTAAGGTTGAGGGTAAAGTATATGCCAAATCCAGAACTAACACATTGGAGGGATAGGAAACCACATCGTTTGGTAGATACGAGTAATTGGAAGATTACGGAAAACGATGATGAAGCCGATCCTGAATACATGAGGTATTACTTGGAATACTCACATACTTTTGTAGTGCGCCCGGGTAACGTTAAAGTTCCACCCCAGAAAAAAACTCTCGTTCCAACTCCTACAGAGGCACCACCTACAATTGCCGGACTTCAAAAGACCGTTGGGTTGCTAGTAAGTATTGTTAATTGCTTAGTCGTTTAATGTATACATAATCTTATATTAGTGTATATATACTAATTATTTGTTAGATGTATGAAACTAGCGGCGTCGGCTTGACAAGTTGAGGAAGATGTTTGGGTGCAAGAACAAGAAAGGAAAGGTGCTATCCCCTGAAGAAATGAAGGAAGTCGGGGAAAAACTTGATACAATGGAAAACCCAAGTGCAAAAGCTCTATTCGGGGAAACAAGGAAGGTGGTCTCCAAGAAGCAAAAAAAAAACAAGTGAAATAAGATTTGTATTTGTATTTGTGTTTCTTCATTTGGATGGTGGTTGTTAGGTTTTGAACAATTTGGAACTTGTTTTTGTTTGTAACTCATGATGAACTTTTTAGCTGTTTGGTTTATGTTGTTAATGTTTAGATTTTTAGAAAAAAGTTATTTTTTAAGTTTTCTTTACACAATTGGTTATGTTCCGGCGCTGTTAAGTCACATAATTTTAATGCCGGCATAAAGTTATTTTTTAAAAACTATGCCGTTAAATGAAGATGAAAGTCACCACATATCCAGTATAATATGTGGATTCCGCCGACAAGGAAATGTTTATTGATTCCATGCCGGCAGTCTGATTTTTTTTAAACTTGGGGAATTGTTTCACAATATCGGCATAGTAAATAAGATATACGTCAATGCCGGCATTCTGTGCACCCTTCAGAAATTTAGGTTTTCAGAATGCCGGCATTGGATTGGATAAAACTATAATGCCGGCTTTCTATGATTATACATGATTTATGAATGCTCTTTTTATTTCATTCCTAGATAATCTATTACATTAGATTTGAAAGAACAACTTTAAATTAGAACATACGAAAAAACATGCAAAATGAGTACTTTTGGTGTAAGATGATC
The DNA here is from genome assembly GCA_023531105.1 of Papaver atlanticum. NCBI lineage: Eukaryota > Viridiplantae > Streptophyta > Magnoliopsida > Ranunculales > Papaveraceae > Papaver > Papaver atlanticum. The sequence goes on from JAJJMB010017174.1 coordinate 1,717,335, forward strand.
TCCTATTTAGTATCCCTTTTCAATAATTACGACACCTTTGAGCCTTTCGTGAATATCTTCGAAGACATCATCTGGAAGCACAGTGTCAAGGATCATCTTCATTGGTTCATCTTCTCTTTCAACATATTATTTTCCCTTCATATCACACCCATCAATAGGCTTGCATTGGTCCTTGTGTTTTTCTCTTGATTTTGATAGTGCAACAACTTTGTATAACCATTGAAACTCATCGCATTTTGGGTGATTCAAACACCTTAGAAACATTCTTCCATTTTCAGCATCATCAGTTTTTGCAATCCAAAACCGGCGTGTCCCATCACAATTTTTACACTTTGAATAAACATACGGACAGTCCATGGATAAATGAGAAGGTGACTTGCAAATTTTACAGCTGCAATGATGACTCTATAAGAGAAGATTATATTTGTGATACGTCCTAGTAGAGAAGATTTTAACTGTCGATATAGTATTAGTAATGGTGAATCTACTTACTTTGCAAGTAGAGCTTGATGGTGGTTTGCAAATAGAGCTTGTTGATGAATCGCCCATCGTTTGTGAAGCTTGAACCGTGCTTGGTTGATCTATTTTTTGACGCTTGCGTTCTTGAGAGAAGAATTTTTGTTATTTGGTGGGTGCTTTCAATATATTTTTCAAAGGGAATGTGGGGTATTATATAGAATGAAGCTCCAACGGTCATATTTTTTCAAAAAACTAGCCGTTACTTTTTGAATTTCCCTTATGCCGGCATAGACATATTTATGTTATCTATGCCGGTTTGTCTTCCGACGTTCTATGTTGGTATAGAAAAGATGCCGGCATTTGCTGCAGAATGGGCCCAATTTCTGTATAAAATAAATCAGGTACCGACATGGATATTGAATACTAATCGATACCGGAAACTGTTGGCGGCGTTCGATCTATATTAATATCAGTGGCGGCTTATGTGATTTTTAAAAAAATAGCCGTTGAGGTATTTCGCTATATAAAGAGAGCTCATACTTGAATCCAATTTATATCCTTAAGACTAGGAACTTATTAGCTAAGTTATGAAACCCTAAACCCTACCTATAAATAGACTAGTAGAGAACCTACTCATCCCCTACTTCCACATACAACAAATGGCATCGTTTGACTCCGAGGAAGATTCAGCAATCACCCAAGCATGGTACGCCGAAACTCGAGTTCTAGATCGCTCTTCGTCCGAGACCTTATGGGAAAACATTTATAACAAATTTAGGCACGATTATGGGAACCCGAAAAGAAGAAGTGTTCAACAAATCGAGCAAAGGCACGAAATCATCCTAGATGCGGTAGTTGAGTTTTTAAAAATTAAACACCGGATCGCGCACTCTATCCACAATAGATTTTCCTCTCAACAACTCGTAAGTATCTTTATGATTTATTCGACACAATCCACTTTTTTTTCCAATTTTTATGTAACAAAATAAGTTTGTGTGTTGTTTTTGTAGCACAAAGACGTGAAAACGCGTTACTTAGAGGAAAAGGGGGAAGCATTCACGTTTGATGAAAACGTGAACTTCATGGTAACCAAAGTTACGGAGTACCACCAGCTGGGTGAATCGGAGACGGATTCTTCGTAAGAATATTGATAGGTTAAGTGGTTTTTGGTTAGGTTTTGAGGGTAGTTTTTGGTAAGGTTTTGTGGGTAGATCTCTATTTAAACTCTCACGAGACTATAACTCGTCCACTTGGGTCACCCAGTGGTTCAAAGGCATGATGCATGTGCTAGGTGCGTCCATGATTCCTGCGAAAAGGATTAGATTTGAAATAAATTATAATTCCGGTATAGTATGTTAATATAGATCAATGCCGCTACTGTGCCGGCACTATATATAAACCTATGTCGGGATAAAGTGTCAAAATGTAATGGTTTCTGTATACAATAAACCATATTCCGGCATTGAATTCATATACTTATCCAAGCCGGCATATAGATGCTGGCATGCCCAATATATTTGGTACAATGCCGACATTTAACATTTTAAAAAGTAAACAGCTTTTATGGAATGCGACTTAAAGACATTAAACGTTTATCCGAATTTCATAAAACTAATTCATTAACCGAAAACTCTTACATCTATTGAGGAATAAATTCGAAGAAAAATTAAATAACATATAGAATAAAGGGAAAATAACATTATCATTCAACCCATAGTCGTAACCCATGAAATTGTCTTTCAAGATCTTGTAACATTCTTTGTGCTCAAATTCTTTGTAATATAGGTCCGCATACCGGTGTGAAAAAGCGGGGGTCTAACAACCACACCTAATATTTTCGTTCGGCAATCTGTATGGACTAACTCCAATATAATTCCAAGAGAATCAACTAGACAGTCAGACTCAATCAAGGAAATATATCCAAGAGTTATAGCTCTGTTTCTCAATGTAATCAGCAAATCAAATTAATAGGAATCCGTGAGCCTGATTATTATGAGAAACAACTTGAACGGTACCAAAGCCAATGTTCAAGTGTCAATCAATTTCAATCAACAACCTAAGGTTGGATTTACCAATTGACTGAACTACGCACAACCTGTGATATTTCAATTATATAAACAAATATAATGCGGAAAATAAATAACACATACACCATAAGTTTTGTTAACGAGGAAACCACAAATGCAGAAAAACCCCGGGACCTAGTCCAGATTTGAACACCACACTGTATTAAGCCGTTACAGACACTAGCTACTACATGTTAACTTCAGACTAGAATGTAGTTGAGCTCTAACTAAGTCTCACACCGATTAAGGTACAGTCGCATTCCTTACGCCTCTGAATCCCAGCAGGACTCTACGCACTTGATTCCCTTAGCTGATCTCACCCACAACTAAGAGTTGCTACGACCCAAAGTCAAAGACTTTATAAACAAATCTATCTCCCACAGAAAAGTCTATTCTGATAGATAAATCTGTCTCCTACAGAAATACCTACGAAGTTTTTGTTCCATCTTTTGAAGTTTTTGTTTCATCTTATATTCCCAAATAAAAGCCTAGAAATATCAATCACCTCACAATAACTTAACTATATGTTAGTAGAACAAGTTATCCTGGAATCACAAAGAATGAGACGAAGATCTTTGTGATTACTTTTTATATCTTACCTATCGAAGATAAATCTCAATCCAATCTTAGAGAAGATAGTATTCAATACGATAGAACAAGTAAGATCAGAACACGCAACTACAGAGAAAATAGTTGGGTCTAGCTTCAGAATCCCAATAAAGTCTTTAAGTCGTTAACCTATAATAGTTTTAGGAAAAACCTAAGTTAAAGGAGAATCGACTCTAGTCGCAACTAGTATCACACATGAGGTGTGGGATTAGGATTTCCAATTGCTAGAGTTCTCCTTTATATAGTCTTCAAATCATGGTTTGATAGCTTTGAAACAAAGCAATCAATATTCACTGTTAGATGAAAACCTGATTTAAGATTCAAGCTAAGTTTGCTTAAAACCAAAGCAAATGTCTCCACCGTTAGATGGTCTTAGCTTGTTACACACAAATGAAATATACCTTCATTTAGATATGGGTAACCGTACCTAAACGTGTATATTGAGTTGGCTCAATAACAGTTAACCGAAGTTAGCCATATGAACACTTTTGTATTAACCACATTCATCTAACACTTCTAGATCAAATGATAATCAAATGAATCTATTTGTTTTACTCATAGAGTTGTTCAATTGTTTATATTTTCATAGAAGTATACAACACACAATTGAAACAAAATCAGATTTGATTCAAGAGAATCAATTCATGAACATTTAGCCATGGTTTGCAAAGATTGCATTCCTTCATTTATAAATGTATTTGTTCATGAGTATGAAATCATACTTAACTGATTTTAGAACTTAAACCAACTCAGTTTGCAAACGGGTACGCAAACTTAAGTTCCAGACTTTGGTCATGTCCGACAGTTCGCAAACTGGTATGCATACCGTCGCTCCGGACCTAACTTAGGTGAAACCGTTCGCATACTGGTATGCAAACTTGGTTCCCGGACTTTGACAGTTAAAACTGTTCGCATACTGGTATGCAAACTTGGTTCCTAGACCTGAATCATACTGCAACAGTTTGCATACTGGTATGCATACTGTGCTATATCCAGACAATGGTTATTTGTTCTAAACTCTCATTTCAATCACTGAAGCATCCTTAGAAGACGACAATAGCTGTCTCACACAAACTATTAGCTTATAAGTAATTTTCAAGTGATTAAATAATCAATACGAAACATTCCGAGTCTACATCAAATGACTGTCTCACACAAATCATGTAAGATGTTTCAAGGAAATTTTCACATGATCATCTTTTGACTCATTATTTAGTTTCTTACAAATAAATTGTTTCCAACTAAACTCGTCAAGAATAATGATGAACGTAGATAAAGCAAAAAGCTTTCCAATACATATTTCGGGAAAGATATTAGCGAGTTAAATTCAACTCAAAATAAAAAATGTGTATAATGTAAAAGTCTATATAGTTATACGACTTAGTCTCAATAGGAGATAAAATAGAATAGACTTTTGAGTGATAGATAAGTTTTAGTCTCCACATACCTTTTGTTGATGAAGTTCCTCCAATATCTCCTCAGTAGATCTTCGTCTTCAATCGATGAATGCCGTGAAGTCTAAAGCTCAACTACACATTCTATCTTAATCCGAGACTTAGCTATAAGTAGACTAGAAATCAAAACTTATATTTTTGATCACCTAAACTTGAAAAAGAAGCTTGAGATAGCAACGCTTGCGAGTTCTCCCGAACAGTGCTCTAACAATCTCACCCTTTGTCAATTTTAGTGAAAAAACTATCAATACATATGGATTACAAAATAAATAAACTTTGTAGCTTCTCATCCAACATGCTTGATTTCCTTGGTTATTCAACATTCCTTGAATTCTTCGTCACTCCAAGTACTCCAGTGATTCTGAACGTGTTAAACTCAGCATCATTGTTGTTTAAGATCCGTAACCATAACAATAAGAAAACAGATGTTCTCAATTATTGTTATATAGTGTCATAGTATTATTACACAACGTCAAAGTTCAATTGTATCATAACTTTGACAATAATACTACGGTGATATGTATCACTCCCCCTTAGTCAATACTTCATCTCATAATGAAAACCACTCCCTCTTACATAATGATCCGTAAACCATATGTATGTAGTGTGAACTACAAAATAATTCTCCCCCTTTTTGTCAATAAAAATTGGCAAAGGTACGAAAACTAGCGGGATCATAATGAAATTCTCAAAGAGATTATTCATGACTAAAAGAGAACATATCAACTTGGTTTTGATGATTTCACATAGTTGAAACTTAATGTATTCATCAAGGAGTTTATAAAGATACAAGATAACTCCTACAATATTCCACAGTCGCACTCCCCACAAAGATTTGGCAATTAAGCACAAGTTCAATTAAGATTCCCCCCCCCCCCCCCTTTAAAATGTCATTCCCGAAAGAACAACAAGAGCGACCTTAGTTTTACAAGAAAAGAAGGATTTCTTTGGACATTAACAAATCACATGAAACATGAATTTGTATCCAGTAAAATCGAATAAATTTACCACAAGAGAAACTTAATGATTAATTTAATTGGAGATTCTCAACATAAGAAAACTTACAGAGCCATACAATACTTTCACATAGAAGTGGATCAGGGAAAGATTAATACTGCGGAATATTCAAAAGTTCATTCTATCTTTTATCAATATTTGCATAAAGACATAATAGACTTAACTTTTGACATATGAGATAATCATAGTTCACGGACGTAAACACATATATCCCATAATATTTTTTGCAATATATAAAACCATATAGATTAATACTGCAAAATCATCTTCCAAATAACTTAGAATTTAAATAAATAAATCTAAAACATTACAAGATGAAAATTGTTGGCAATAGCTATGTGTAATCACAATATTTGTTATTTCAAACCCTAGTTATCCTTCTTAAAATACAAGAATAAATTCTCATAAGAAGTTTCCTAGACATAATAAAATCAGGCTTCTTTGATAACTTCATACCTTTCCATGACACCATCATAAAAGGTATTTTCGATATTCGTGATCCTTTTGACCGTAGAAACTCCATGTTCATTATTTAGAACATTCACCTTTCGGTCAACAATGCGGGCAAGTTGCCTTGCTTTGATGCAATTAGATATGAGCTTCTTCTGGTTCCGTATCAAGACCTTTTGATTTTCAAGGATTTTGTTTTTTGTGTGGAGGAGATCAGGATGATGTAGCTGAAGGAGAAAGGCTGGGTAAGAGGCATAGAAATGATTGTCCAGAGACTCATGTTTAGGAACATGTTGACAATAGTAATGGAAAACTGATGAACACACATGCAACACACATGGTCACAACAAGGGATATAAAAAATGGCAGCACTAAGGAGACTGAGGTAATTTCTATAAAACCATATAGTTTGTTTGATTTTATGCTTTTAACTATCAAAATGAAGATTTTATCTTGGAATGTGCAAGGTATTGCAAATAAGTTTACAAAAGGTCAGTTTCAAAACTTGGTTAAAACTTAAAATCCTGATTTTATTTTTCTTTGTGAAACTAAAATTGATGAGGAAAGAATGATCTCAGTTGCCCAATCTGTTCATTATCCTAATTATGCTTGCATTGATAGAGCAAGATATGCTGGTGGTCTTATTCTCATGTGGAAGGATGGTATTGAAGTTGAAGTTCTTGGTTGTGAAAATAATATTATCCATGCTTTGATTAAATTGTGTCCTAGTAAGCCAACTGTTCTTATTTCTTTCATGTATGGTTCTACCTACACTGAACCTAAGAAAACCCAATGGAATTTTATTTCAGAGTTTAGTAAGGATGTTTAACAGCCTTGTTAGTACTAGGTAAATTGAATTTCAATCTAGATAGAAATAATAATAGTTCTGATACTTGGTTCAAAATGCAATTAATGAGGCTGGCTTAATTGGTATTGGGTATGAAGGTAGGAATTATACCTGGACTAGTAATTCTTATGGAACATGAACTAGAAAAGCGAGATTAGATATGTCCCTAAGTAATAATGATTGTTCTTTGAATTTTGTTAATGCTAAACTTCTTCATTTGAACTTTATTGCTTCTGATTACTGCCCTATTTTGCTCATAATTGATCCCATACCTAAGCACTTATGGAGACCCTTTAAATTCTCCAAAACTTGGATAAAACATAATACTTTTAAGCAAAATATTGAAATATCTTGGATTGTTGATGTTCATGGTAGTCCTGCTTATAAATTGAACCAAAAGAAACATAGTGCTAGAATATCATTGTCAAAGTGGAATATGATGGAGTTTGGGGACATTCAACATAATATTAACAATCTTCAAAAAATGTTGGAAGTTGCTCAAAATGATACTAGTTCTAATGATCAACATGTTAGAGTCAATTCTATTACCAGTGAATTGGAGAATTGGTATAAAATCCAAACTGAATTCTATAAGGAAAAATCTAGAGATAAATCTGATTTTGATATAGATAATAATACTGGATATTTTCATACCATGATAAATAAGAGATTGCATACTAACACCATTTCTGCTCTTTGTGATAATAATGGTAACTGGCTTAGAGATAGGAATGATATTTGTATATTGCTTACTAATCACTTTAGTGTTGTTTCTTGTACCTCTTATCCTACTTTACCTAATCACAATTTTGGTATTATTCTTAGTATTATATCTGATGCCGATAATGCTTTTATTTATGTTGTTCCTGATGAATTAGAAATTGAAAATGTGGTTAAAAACATGCTTGCTTGGAGCTCACCTGGTCCTGATGGTTTCCAAGCAGGCTTTTATCAATCTCAGTGGAATATTGTTGGTATGGATGTTGTTGAGGTAGTACAAAGGTTTTTTTCAGAGTGGTCATATGCCTAGAAGTATAAACAGAACTTATATCTCACTTATACCCAAATGCAAGAGTCCTAAAACTCCAGCTGAGTTTAGACCAATTGGTCTCTATAATGCTTCATATAAGATAATCTCTAAGATTTTGGCTAACAAAATTAAGCCTCTTCTTAAGAAGTTAAATTTTCCTTATCAGGCAGCTTTTGTCCCAGGAAGAGCCAACCATGATAATATTATTATTTCTCTTGAAATGATGCACTCTATGAAACAAAAAGAGGGTATTAGTGGTACTGTGGCACTCAAACTTGATATGTCAAAAGCTTTTGACAAATTGGAATGGAATTTTCTCAATAAGGTTCTTGGGAGTTTTGGTTTTAGCAATGAATTTTGTAACCTTATTATGCAGTGTGTTTCAACTACAAGTATAAATGTTCTTCTTAATGGTCCCCCCTGTGAACAGTTTAAACCAACTATAGGAATTAGACAAGGGGATCCCTATCCCCTTATCTTTTTTATTCTAGCCATGGAATATCTTTCTAGGTCTCTTCTTGCTGCTGAAACTAATAAAGATCTTATTGGTGTTAAAGTCTCTAGGAAAGCTCCTTCTATAACACACTTTCTTTTTGCTAATGATATTCTAATCTTTGTCCAAGATAACATGAAGCATATGGACAATATATTATAGATTCTTTGGGATTTTGGTAATCTTTCTGGTCATATGCTAAATTTTGATAAATCTTGTGTGTATTTTTGTAATAATCTTTGTCCTGATATTTGTAACGAACTTGATAATGCTCTTAATATTTCTTTAGTGACTGGTTAAGAGAAATATCTTGGAGCTCCTTTGTTACTTGGTCACTCTAAGGTGAAATCTTTTGATCATATTATTCAATCCTTTGAAGCTAGGCTTAAGAACTACATAGGTACTACTCTCAATCAAGCAGGTAAGTATACTCTAATCAAATCTATGTTGAATCCCTTACCTACTTACCAAATGAGTTGTTTTAAAATTCCAAGTACTCTAATCAATAAGTTGGATGCCTTGCATAGGAATTTTTGGTGGGGTCATAAAACTGGAAAGGGAAATAAGTTTATTGCTTAGGATAACATTAATAAATCTAAGGATTTGGGGAGGTCTAGGTTTCAGATACTTAGAGACTTTTAATGTTGCTCTCATATGCAAACTTTTTTGGAAAATTATTAATGATCAGGATGAAATGTGGATTCAGATATTGATTGCTAAATATTTTCATAATTGTAGTATACTTCATCTGCAAAAACTCGATGAAAACTGTTTTTGGATTTGGAGGGGAATCTATAGATGCATAGACATCATTAAGAACAATAGTTTTTGGGTTGTCAGATGTGGAACTAAAATTAATATCTGGATAGATAGCTAAGTGTTAGGCCTACATCATCCTCATGTTCTTGTTGATGGTTTGGTTAACACCATTTCTTATACTTTTGTGTTTGAGATTTTTCATGATGGTACTAGGAATTAGAATGATTCCTAATCATTATAATAAAATCCATTATTTGTTTGAACCTGATTCTGCCAATAAAATCCTTTCTGTTCCTGAAATAGGAAATGACTCTCTCATTTGGATGCCAGATAGGAAAGGTCAGTTTTATGTGAAAAGTGTTTATAATGTCTTAACTAGATATGCTATCTCTTCTGCAGGTCTTCCATCTGTTCTTATACAGGTTTGGAAAACTTTGTGGAAAGTTATGTTTCCTCACAAGGTTAAATTGTTTGTCTGAAAATGTATTAAATATATAATACCAACTAGAGATAAGCTTTCTAGGTACAAGAATGGCATTGAACTTCAGTGTAGCCTGTGTGGTCATACTAGTGAATCTAGTGATCACCTTTTCATTAACTGTCCTTATGCTAAATCTGTGTGGTTAGCTTTAAACATAAATGTGAGTAACATTCTAGCTCAACATGGTTCTTTCAAGGAATGAGTAATATCTTTGTTCTCTGTTGGTGCTAATTTGAATTTTGGCACAAGTATCTCTAGACATGACTTGAATAAAATCCTTATGGTGGCAGCTTGGGCTATCTGGAATGATAGATGCTCAAAAATCTTTCAGAATCTTAATCCAAATAGAATGATATCTCTGGATAACATTAATAAACTTGTGTATCTGAAAACTAATCATTCTACTGTGAGTAATAGGAATTTGCAGATTCTGAGATGGAAGCCTCCAAATGTTGGTTATATCAAAATCAATTTTGATGTTTCTTTTGTTAAGGAAACACAACAAGGTGGTATAAGACTAATTATGAGGAATTTTGCAGGTACCAGTCTTGGTGTGCAAAGACAATATTTTAATGGAGGAATGTAAGAAGATATTGAAGAAGAAGAGCTGGAGTGTAGGGCAATGAAGGAAGTTGTTGTCCAGGCAGTCTCAAGAAATCTCAGTAATGTCATATTTGAGTCTGATAATGAAGTATTAGTTAAATCCATAAATGAACCAAACTGCTATGTTCATTGGATGAATCAAGGTTTAATTCTAGATATCAAGTTTGTTCTAAATAAAATTAGTAACTGGAAATGTGTCTCAGTGAAAAGAGAAGCTAATGGAGTTGCAGACAAGATAGTTAATAAAGCTAGAGCTCTCAAGGTTGATTTTTAGTTTTTTTGATGTTTTCCCTCTTGATATACAAGATTGGATAACTCATGACAATCATGTAACTGCTACTTAATTTTAATGAAATTATCTTTTGAATCAACAAAAAAAAAGGAGTATTTCATGAGATATCCAAACTCTTGAGCGGAGACTCGATCCGTTGAATCAACAAAAATTAGTAACTCATGACAATCATATTGAAGTAGAAGAGCTGGAGTGTAGGGTAATGAAGGCAGCTGTTGTCCAGGCAGTCTCAAGAAATCTCAGTAATGTCATATTTGAGTCTGATAATGAAGTATTAGTTAAATCCATAAATGAACCAAACTGCTATGTTCATTGGATGAATTAAGGTCTAATTCTAGATATCAAGTTTGTTCTAAATAAAATTAGTAACTGGAAATGTGTCTCAGTGAAAAGAGAGACTAATGGAGTTGCAGACAAGCTAGTTAAGAAAGCTAGAGCTCTCAAGGTTGATTTTGAGTTTTTTGATGTTTTCCCTCTTGATATACAAGATTGGGTAACTCATGACAATCATGTAACTGCGACTTAATTTTAATGAAATTATCTTTTGAATCAACAAAAAAAAGGAGTATTTCATGAGATCTCCAAACTCTTGAGCGGAGACTCGATCCGTTGATCTCCTACTTGAGTGTTAGGCTGCTGGCAAACTGGGCTAACCCAAAATGGTTCAAAAAATGTTTCATTTGCGTCTGCAAGGTGACGAACCACTGTTGCACTACCTCTCGTTCTTGGGATACGAACCATTGCGGCACTGCCTCTCGTTCTTGTATTCTGCTTCAACAAATATTTCCTTCATCTTGTGAAATAGAAGACAAAGAACAAGAGACACAAAGTAGAGATAAGAGAAGTAGAGAAATTCTTATTAATGTGTAAAGAATATAAAGGTTTAGGACTCTATTTATAGAGTTTACATACTTGGTGCCCAAGTAATAGGGTCCTACTAAAGTGGGCATCTACATAATAAACTGTCGTTTATAACACTCCCCCTAGATGACCACTGTATCTAAGCTAATTGCCTCATTAAAACCTTATCAGGAAAATCCGAAGGGACAAAACCTGATTGAAGGGAAGATATGAGAAAACTTAGAACATAATTGGACATGCATATGTTTCCTTATTAAAACTTTGACAAGGAAAACCTAGTGGGAAAAACCTTGGTGAAGGAAAAAGAGTACAATGTGATAGTCCAGTAAAATACCTTCTAATTTGATACTCCCACTGATAAGTACTTCAGTTAAATATTTTCTTGCAAATCTTCGCGTCGAGATTTCCCAATTTCGATAAACGAATTTCTTGAATACTGGCGATAACAATGCTTTCGTGAGAAATTTGTCAGTTGATGAAGTCTTCTTTTGTGTTAGTCTTATAATTTAGTGTTCACAAGTCTTCATGCTTCGTTAAAAACATTGAGGACTTGCTTCTTGGATTGCTAGATTCTTGACGATGATTTGCAGAAGTAGTTGATGTAATTTCTTTAAATAAGTGTCAATATGTAGTTATAGTTGCGTAAGTGAATTTTTTTTTTGATCATACCTTATGTGGATTAGAAAGATATCCAAAGTCATAGGAGAAGGTTATGCTGATGTGGTCTAACAAAATGACCTAGTTAATGGTGGGAATCCACCAAATAACAAAAATTGATACAACCCCCCCTTAGATGACCACCATGTTGAATTAAATTATCTCACTAAAACCTTGCCAGTAAAACCCAATGGGAAAAAAATCTGGACGAAGGAAAAAGATTACAATATCAACATTTTGAAACGTCAGTAAGATGTTGCCTCGTTAAAACCTTGTCAGGAAAACCACGTGGGACAAAACCTGAAACGAAGGGAAAAGAGTACAACTTTTGACGTATATATTGATGCTGACCCAACTATATGAGTTTGACAGAAAACAAGCATCAAAACAATAACTCTAGTCTATCTCAAAGACGAGTTTAAGCTAGCATAATTCTAACTACAGATTTAAAAATAAAAAAGATAAATAAATAGAATTTATGCTGCTAAAGCGTGGATTTTGGTATTTTTAAGGACTCCTCAAGAGACCTGTAAAGTTGAAATCATCAACTAATTAATCCGGATTTTGGTTTTGTACTAAATTTTTAAAAAACACATAAAGGATTGTTAAACCCGATATAATCGATTCAGGTGGCTGTCTGAATATAATTTGAATCCTACAAGGATTACAAATTCGAATATGTTCCCAACCACTTCTTGTGTAAATGCAATATGAGTCATTCCATGACCACCACGCAAAAGATATCATACACGGAGAACAAAAATTTATTGAAACAATCCTAGGGTCTGAGCAAAAATGGAACCCTCAAATCGTTTTTACAAAGAATATATTTCTCGAACAACACAATATGATTACACTAGCTTGGCAATTTTAAGGTGTTACATCTTGGATCAAAAATTGTGTTAACCGAGAAATTAATCCAGTCTAATTTGGATTGTATGCCAACCAATCACATATGTCGATTTTCCTCTGCAGAGGGTTTCAAAACCACCATCATTTATTTCAGTAGCTACTTCAATGAATATTCGACAATATATTAACTAATTACGATCCTACATATTTTTCAAGTGTATGCATATCTTGAAAAAAAAATCACCAAATTGTTGGTACCAGCGCCCACTGGGATTATAATCTCCTCCTCTTCAAATGAGGAGAAAATAACTTTGAGAATGTGAATCATGTTTTTGGTACACTCAATTGGAGCACTACCAGTAGCCTATTATGGAACGCTACTTATTTTACTAGATGTGACTGGATTTTCCTCTTAAAGAGGCAAACACTTATGTAAAAGCAAATGTGATATTTCACGCCTAGTCAATAGCAGCATTTTTCAATTTGATTATGATGGGATGGAAACTGATATAACATTCAAGTTAATTAACACCAACTTTTGCTGGTAGTGTATAGTAGAAGCTGGCAAACGGGCGGGCCGGGACTGACTTGTTACGGGTTACACGGGTACGGGTTAACATGGTCCAAAGCTTGCGGGTTGATATTCTTCACGGGTCGTCATTTCTACAACCCGCACCCGCACCGGGTAAAGCTTGCGGGTTCACGGGTTAGCCCGGCTTGTTAACTAAAGTTAAAATTAAAGCTTAATTAATTTAATTTGTGGCCATGTTTAAGCTTTGACCATCTTCAATCTCTATTCAACACAAAAATCAAACATAAATCATTCATTTTCAACACAAAAATCAAACACAGATGACAGATCTATTACAACTCTTAACAGATTTCCTCATAAGCACCATTCAATGATTTCAATCAAACCACCACAACTAATTTTACAGCTTCATTACCAGCATTTCAAGCTGTCTAACCAAATTAGAGAAACATCAAAACCCCTTGCCATAGCTCAACCACAGACAAATAGAAATTATCCTCCCTTCTGCCACTACCAACCTGAACTCAAGACAAACCTTTTCAATCAAAACTACCAGAACCATTCTCTATCAACGCCATTACAAACTGAAACTGAAAATGCTGAAAAAAGTAAAATGGTCAGTAAATTGGCAATCAACACTCAAGTAAAATGGTCACCTCGTATTCGACTGCCAATGGTTGGAACAACCACAAATCAACACTCAAGTACCTGAAATAGACAACATCAGGGGGAAACATGATTTTCGAAACAACAAATGATATTGAACGCATATGTTTGCTGAAATAAACAAGTTCGCATGTCAGCAAATCAACAACAGGGATCGTCAAGCCATTCTATCCTAAATGTAAATCAAAAATCAAAGTTACCACTATCAGAATTGGAAAAGTAAGATGTAGATTACATACCAACAACCCATTCTAGACATCATCTTTGCAGTTCTCTGGAACTTTTCTCCAATCAATACCATCTTCAAATTCGAGCAATTTCAGTCCATTCTCAACCCCAGATTCAAAACCCTAAATTCATTAACAACAACATTAACAATAGCAGCTGTAATTCTCAGAAACCCTATTCTCTTCATGAATCGATCAAACCCTGAATTCTTGATTCAAAACAGTTCAAACCCCTTAAATCATAAAAAACCCATCTCCAATTTTATCCCAGAACTTCATTTTCTATGATTGACCAACCTTCTTTAGTTCATCTCAATTTCATCAGACTCAACCAAATTCGCCTTTTCTTCATTGCTTGATTTCACTTAACAGTGTAATTAAATTTAACCCTAACTCTCTGTATAGAGAAGAAGAAGAAAATTAGAAGAAGAGGAAGGAGAAAGAGGCGGTGATTGCATGGTTCTGATTTCTGAACTTCTGATGGCTGCTGCGGCCGCTGATTTCACTTCACAGGGTAATTAAATTAAAACCCTAACTCTCTGTAAGGAGAAGAAGAAGAAAATTAAAAGAAGAAGAAGGAGGAGAAAGAGGTGGTGATTGTGGTGATTCTGTGGCTGCCGCTGTCTCCACCAGTCGAAGAACGCAGGAGAAGAGAAGGAGCGGAAGAAGAAAAGAGAGAAGAAAAGAGAATGATATCTCTTCATTTAGTTTTAGGTTTATCCTTTTATACCTTAAACGTATGGATAAGATTAACCCTAGAATAATCTGACGGTAGGGATTAAATATAACTTATTAATTAGGTATTGTAGACGGGTTGACGGGTTAAACCCGCGGGTTTACGGGCCGGGACGGGTTAACCCGTTCTCCAACAAGCAATCATTTCTCCAACCCGCACCCGGCTTGTTTAGGACCCAGCCGAGCCGGGTGCGGGTTTTTCACGGGCCGGGCCGGGTAAACCCGCGGGTTTTGGCTTGTTTGCCAGCTCTAGTGTATAGTCTTTCCCTGATTATGGCGAAAATATTTTCATCTTATAAAAACGAAGAAAAAAAATCGTAAAGTATTATCCGATTAATTCGAGGACATATACTCATAGTAATTTCTAGATGTTAAGAATACCAGTTTGGATAGTAGATATTGACTCCAAGAGCCATAAAAAAATTATCCCGAAATTGTAATAAACTATTGATACAAATTGAACTTCAACCATGGATTTTGTCGGTTACAACCATACAAATAAAATAAATCTCCAGAAAAATAAAAATCGTGATAGGGCCAATGAGATAATCAAGATGAAATTATGGACACTTTTGGTATCAAAACAAACTTATTTAAAGATCAATTTAGTCACTACAAGGACTAATGAGATAGGCTAACAAGTCGGGTGCGCACCCTTTGATCTTTAGTGTCCAATTCCAACTACAAGTGGAACAACTTCAAATTTTGGATAAATACCAGGAGAAAAAATAAAACTGCTTAATATCCCTTAGGAATGCAACAATTGGTGTTTGCAATTGTCAATACGTAATAACCAATCTCATCTTTTTAGGATCCATAGAGAAATCTAATTCCAATTGGTTTAAATGATTCCTTTTAGAAAAACAAAGAAATCATTATCGTATTCTTTGTAGAGAAAAATCAACTTTTTGGTTGATGAAGATTTCTTTGAAAGAACAGAAATCAATAACCAATATTGGCTAAAAGTTGTTAGAATTCCAATTTGTACATCTCATTAAGGATAATTGATGGGGAAATACCAACATCAATTGGTTTGTATAATTAACAAAATTGTGTCGACAAATTAAAAAAATATTGTCGTTTTCAATATCGCGTAGTTTTTTTTTTACTCGAAAAGGGCACAATTGAATTAAAAAAATATGTTCTATACCAAGGAGGTAAAGAACAGAAAAGAAAAGTACAAAGATAGCTCAATTATAGTAGAGCCTAAAGAAAAACAGAGCAAACAAAAAGAGATAGAAAAAGCCCAATCTCTACTGCAGAAAATAAAATAGAAACCATTAATCACATGATCTTTGTCTAATGGACAAAGATACCAACTTTAATTGGCTGGAGGTTTATGAACCATGCATATAATTAGTTACCGTAAAGGTATTTAGATTGCGATAATACTAATTTGTGGTGATTACAGTTTCAACAAAAGAGTAGAAACTATGTAAACCATCTTTCGATGGATTAATTTTTCTTTTTTTTTTATGGAAAAATTAGAGAAGAAAGAAAATACCAAAAACAATTTTTGGCGATTACAGTTTCATTAGGGGAATAGAAATTGTAAATCATCTTCCATTGAGTTTTTTTCTTTTTCATATATAAAAGAAAAAAAAAATTAAATAAGAAAGGAGATCAAACTTAATCAATAATATTGATCACCACCCGTGCCTCATAAATACATTATGGATTTACTAATAGATTTCAAGTATAATCCAAAACTTTGAGAGTAACCGTATTTTGGTGAACGAGGAAAATATAAAGCATCATATTTATAGACTTATATACATGAATCTATTTATAGTCAGAATCACATTAAAGTGATCAAAGACAAAACAATAATATGTCCGAGTGCGACAAATTAAAAGATTCAATAATATTCTGATTGTATACCTTGTATATCATCAAACAGTTACGGCTCATAAAGCTATATATTGAGTAAGTAATAACAAAATATTATATGGATACCAAAGTTACTATGACCGGTCCAAACAGTGGCGCATAATCATTGCGCTACACTGAAGTTGTAGCCTGGCAGATGGAGCTGCATAGTCCGACGATGTAGCGCCAACATGGCTGAGACAAGAAAGGCTACTTAGAAAATGCAATACGAAGCGGTAGTGTTGCATATCCTTATTTAGAGTTAGTCCAGCTCAAGGAAAGAGTAAAGGATGAAATGCAAAGTTATGAGATGACTTTGGCATCGTTCCAAGTATTGGCCAAAGCTTGGATGATGCATGTGCAACAATGGCATTGCCAAATGCACCATTGGTAATTATTGCTCACCAATAAGGATGCAAGTGATGCATATGAAGCATGAAGTTGAACTAAGCAAGTCAAGACTCAGATGGCATGATATTTGGGTGTTGGCATCCAAATAAGCTAAGTGCATGATCGGAATGAATGAAGCGCAACCATTGCTGAATACTTGGCAGAAGTGCAAGTTGAATGAAGAGTAACCATTGTCGGACACTTTGTGTAGGCCAAGAGTGAGTGAAGCACAATCATTATCGAACATTGGCAGGGCCAAAGTTCAGTGACGCATAATAATTGTCAGAATTGAGTTCAAGCTGTCAGTTGCGAGTGTGTGTGCATCACACGTATGCCAAAGTGAAAGAGCAAGTTAGAGACGGTTATAAAGTGGATTTATAACCGATTTTGGAATAGCCTAACCGCTTAGAACAAGTGTGGAGCCATTCTACATGCCAGCACTAAAGGTAGCAGTTAAAAAGTAAACTGTGGCGGCTAGGGAACTGCCCATAGATAGACGGTTGTTCATGGGGCGTGCAACAGAGTTGCATACGGATTGGCCTTTGTTCTTGGCATTATAAATAGCAAGAGAACCCTTACAGATGAGAGTTGTTCAATAGTTCAAGTGTTGAGGAACCACATTGCAGTAGAGAGTGAATTCTGCATTAGGCTTAGATAATAATCTTGTAAGTCCATTGGTTGGACGATTTTTGTATCTTCCCCTTAAGCTAATAAAAGAGAGTTTGTTGGCTTATGCTTTTGGCTTTAGTATCTTGTTGATTCGAAGTTACTCCCTAAATTCTGTGAAGCATAAACATGGCAGGAACCCCTTTGTAGTATGGGTTATACTGTTGGTGAAGAAAAAATCTAAGTAAGTCTTCCGTTTCATACTTAGGGTAGAGTTGGCTGTTTGCATAGGTGCAAACTTATAAGGCTGGAATACGAGTGGGTGATAAGAGATCACTGAACCACTGTATTGCCGGGTTATACCTTCGCGAAAAATTGCTTGGAGCATTTGGAGGTGTGACAGTTACCATGGTGAGTGCTTTTCCCTCGGGTAGACATCATCCTCGTATTCCAAACAAAACGGAGTACATACAAACATAAATCCAAAAGTTAGTGTTGAAAAATCAATAATATTTAACCATATTATAAGTTATATGGTTTGTAAGATAATAATATGACAAATCAGTATATACATGAAAAAAAAAATAAGGAATAGAAAGTGTTGTAAAGCTTCTTATAACACTATTGCTCTTTATTGCTTTTGTTTATACGAACGATTCTAAAATTCAATGTAGAGCGTGCTATCGGTAGACCAACGTGCGTGATAACGTCTTGTGAAATAGAAGACAAAAAACAAGAGACACAAAGTAGAGAGAAGAGAAGCAAAGAAATTCTTATTAATGTGTATAAAATACAAAGGTTTATGACTCCATTTATTGAGTTTACATACTTGTGCCCAAATAATAGAATCCTATTAAAGCCGGCAACTACGTAATAAACTGTCGTTTATAACACTTCAAAGCAAAAATAAGAAACCAACCCCAATTTTACGTTGCATACCGAAAATAGTATAAAATAAAATAAAGAACAACCTGTTGGAGTAACAATTAGAGAATGAGAAGAACTTCTTATTGATAAAGAGGCATCCTATATTACATACACATAATGTTCTTTATATACATGTAAGGGAAAACCTAGTCATCTAATGGACCACACATCCATGGGCCATAGGCCCTATAACACTCCCCCTTGTGCGGTTCACCAATGGAACTCCATATGTAGTGCTTCACATATAATGCTTCGAATGTAGTTCTTCAAATGTCATTGTTTCCTTGATGACTTGTGCCGAAATCAATTGCCTTACTAAAACTTTGACAAGGAAAAACCCAGTGGGATAAAACCTTGGTACATCTCTTCACATGTAGTACTTCACATGTTGTCTCGTACTTTACATGTAGTTCATCACATGCAATGCGATCTTCAAAGATCGACGAGTCTAAGTTAATTGCCTCGTTAAAACTTCGTCAGGAAAACCCAGAGGGACAAAACCTGAACTAAAGAAAAAGAGTACAATATTAAGCAAACTTAGAACATAGTTGGACTCCAATATGTTGCCTCACTAAAACCTTGACAAGGAAAACCCAGTGGGGTAAAACCTTGACGGAGGGAAAAAAATACAACGTGACAGATGCAAGTAAAGGTGATCCATTGCAAATGATCACTTTGCTCCGTTGAAGTTGACTAGTTGCTTCACAACTCTTAAGGAAGAAAATCCTCGTGGGAAAGACAATAGCCTTAGTTGGGAAATTACATTCCCGGTGTTTGTTGTTGTCTCGTTAAAAACCTTGCCGAGTAACAAAACCCTGTGGGAAAAAGTAACATCGGCGAAGGAAAATAGTTCAATACACCATTAGATGCTCCCCCTGATGTCAGATAATTTTCATTAGTCTAATGCAGTCAGAAAGAGTTTATCACACTTTACTTTGGTGACTTGAATGTTTATAAGACCATGTTGTTGATTCTGGAAGTTACGTTGCTTAATAGAATATCGCGTTTCATTTCTTTGATTCAGATATTTTCAGTAATATCAACGCGATCTTTATGTCTTCAACATTAAACATACTTGATGTTTTAGTGTTGTCTCGCTAAAAACCTTGTCGAGTAACAAAACCCTTTGGGAAAAACTATTCTCGATCGAAGGGAAAAAGAGTACAACACAGCTTCAATTTCGAAGTAAAATTTGTCGACATCATATCCTTGGATCCTCTACCTAATGTCGGCATCTCCCCCTGATTACTTTCATAGTTGTTCTAGACAGTTCCTTTAGTCATGTACTTTTCGAAAATGAATATCGGTAATGACTTAGAAAATAGTCTACCATATCTCTCCCTGATTACTTTCGTTGGAGAAGATATTATTTTTCCTTCATAATCAACAACATTTGGATTGCAGTTCCTTTAACCTTCCTTTTTTATGGCTTTGCAGGGATAAAACAAACTCATGTCAGTGGTTACTTTTTAGTATATGATTACATTCATTATACCATTCCAATGACGTTGCGTTGGCGCTGAGCTATATCTAGCTAACAAGTTCACTGAGGATGTAATATTTGGTCGAGTACATTATGCTAAGTACAATAATGCGTCTATTTCACTTAGATAAGGGAATTTCATATCCAAACACATCTTCGTCATCTTTCTTTAGACGAAATGGTCATTTACTTATTTTGTACTTCAACTAATCATGAGAGTGCTATCAGGATGTATGTCTTTGTTAAATTTCCTAGAAAATTTATACATATGCAAACTGGTGGAATAATATACCACAAGCTCAGTATTCTGTCGAGCTTTCCCCAGATTTTTCATCTCAAATTCGGATTTCAAATAACTCTTAAGGTTTCTTATTACATCAATAGTACCCATCATGTCTGTACCATCGACATAGATAGCTACAATTCCAAATCAAGAACTTTCTTGTGAATACGCAAGGAAAAATAACTTACTTGTCTATCCCCTCCAAATCAAATAGCCAATTAGACGGGTATACCACATCCGACTGATTACTTTAATCTATAAGTGAGCGTTCTATCTAACTGTAAATGCACTCTGTGGTTTAGAGTCACTTGATTTGGGAAACAAAAGGCTATCAAGTACTTTTGTAAATATCTACTATCTCTTGATTCTTTCACAGATAAGTAACAACCATATACATATGTTGCATTTTAAGTCCTTTTGAAATTACCAAGCTAACTAAGTGGCGGAACGCTATAACGTTCATTACTATAGGACAATTCCAGGGCTTTGTGAGAAACCTCTCGCCACAAGGTGAGTCTTGATACTTTGAGACTTTATTCTTCCCACTGTGCTTTATGAAAAATAATCATATATGTCCCATATGCTTTACACTTGGTTGGTTAGTACTACCACACCAAATACCTGTATATTTGTCAAAGAACCAAGTTCTACCTAGATTGTGTAGGCCAAATATTCTCTTTGTTGACATTAAATAATAAAAAGCATGGTTTGATCTTATACTGCTCTATTTCCTTGAGCAACTATATATAAAAAGAATCATTAATATGCTTGCACGATCTTTCCATTGACTCGTGTGTGTTCTCATAATCCTTTAGGATTTCATTGTTCTCTGGAATAATTAAACTTTAGAGCGTCCTCCAGTTTTGATTCATGGACATAGTCAGAGACAATTAAATGAGATGATTTCATTAATGATACAAATTATAGGTTGTTCCTTACTCATCTACTTCCTTTCTAGGTGAGCATTGATTGAACCTAGTGGTCTCTCCATCTTCCTTTATGGAGCCACGACCTCAACCACACTTCCACTAAGTGTAGTTGCAACACTTTAGTTTATGGTGTATATCCCTTATTGAGGATTCGTAACCTTGTAGGTAGGTTTGCAACTGGTATGTGTGATCTCATCACTTTAGCGACATCAATGTACATTCTGAAAATCAATTATTCTTTGTCACTTCACATTTGCATTTGTGGAGTATGAGAATCAATATGAGACACAATGGGAACACACCTAGAAAATTCCTGTCGTTCCCTTAGAAAATACTTTTTTTATCTCCCCCTAACGACGGGAAGATTGTCTCATCAAAATGACAACCCGTAAATCTAGCGGTAAGAGATCTCTTGCCAAAGGATTTAAAAATGCGGATAATTGTTGGAAATTCTTGTCCAACATAGTCACTTGATCATTTTGATGACCCGTCATAGTACGATGTGGAGTCGTAAGGGCACATATATAGTGCAACCAAAATTGGGTAAGAACAAAAAATGTCAGGCTTATATCCAGTTACCAACTGGTACGCAAAGAATGGTTGACCAATTGTGGGTCTAAAACGAATAAGTGAAGATGCGTGTAATATTGCATATTCCCCAAGCAGTTAAAGGTAGGTTTGTATGCATAAGCATGCCTTAGGCACCATCTATAACCTTTGATGATAGCCTTTGCGAGACCATGGGGTATAGGATGCTCTACATTGATCCTATTAAACATGCAATAACCATCAAGTCCTTTTGATGTGCACTAGATAGCATTTTCAAGGGGTGGTGAGCCCTTATATGTATAATATATGCTAGTAGTTTTCCAAACGCAAAACTTCTTGGGAACTATAACTAGTTCAAAATGTCAAAACATTCACCAGAGCCATAAGTCACTTTAATGGTCCACATTCTGCATGAATATTTTTCTAAATTTCACCTCGTTTTTTTTTCTTCTAATATGTAATTTTTTTACCATTTGCATCTTAGGATGGTCCCGATCCTGTTTTACTGAAGACTTTGTGAAATGATTGATATGCTCTCTTACTTAAAAGCATAATGGGAAGGGGGGATTGTGCATCTAGTACTTTGAAAAACACTTATTGAGAGATATGCCGTCACTTTGCATTCTGTCAATCTTTTTTCCATTTTTGTTCACTCAAATAAAGTGATATTTGTATGAGTTCTTTCAAAAAAATTATCATGTCACAACCAAAGTTGCTTTATGGTTATGCCCAAAGCCTGTATGAGTCAGTTCCCAACATTTCATCGTCGGAGTCAATATGGATTCAATAATCCAAATATTATAGTGAATTACATTGCATTAGATTGACTCATTAGTTTCTCTAAAATATAGTTCCTTCCAAATATATTAGAGACTATACAAGATGCAATCAATTACATTCTCATCATTGTGATGTTCCACATGATATCCATTTGCACGGGTTACTTGGGAATTTAACAAGGTGTGATTATCTCTCGGTACATCTTGAGATTTTGCGACGTCTTTGTTCTATCTTAAAAACAAATTTTGAGTAATGCTGCACCCGATGATCCAATCCTTGTAGTCACATTATAAGGAAATAGTTCAACAACTAATTTAAATTCCTTAAGAGTTTCGTGTAATAAGTGGTGTAACCTTATTACGTAACAAAAGAAAATCTATCTCATTTACTTTAGAGTGTTACCGTTCATGAAGATGATATACTTTTCATCATATTGTACGAATGATCCTTATAACTCAAGTACTTTTGAGTATATCTCAAGTGCTTTAGAGTATTTCAATCTCATGAAAATGATATACTTTTCATTCCATAAGTGCAGACAATGAATTTAATTCTTCGCAAAAAAAAATTCTTTATTTTAGATAATGAAATATATGTCAAACTATCATGTGGACAACATTTTAGGATCAAAATATAGAATCTAACCATACGAATTCGATTGAATAAAGGTAATAAAAAAAAATGGGTAAGTGTATTGACTTGGAAAATTTCTTGTTGCCATTAATGTTGATGTCTAGAGCATGACCTTCTCCAAGAATATAGTGTGTTCGGTTTCCTTTAAACTCCCTATATCTCTTGTAGTTGACTACTAATATATGATACTTGCATTACAACGCTTGTATCATTCTCAGTAAAATGCTTATACCAAGATTTGCAACTCTCTTTGGTATGAGTCAGAATTACATCTTTGTCCCATTATAGGTAGATACATTTACTTTGTATCATTACTACTGGAGCAAGAATTACATCTTTAACTCATGGAAACTTTTGTGAGTATCTTTCCACAAAACGTGAGGTGTGCTTTTAATTACAACATATCATTGTCAAAGTTATTGACTCATTATAGTCTAACAAGTGGATTACATCCCACTGAACATTCAAGTTTGGGGATGTTTTGACAAACTTCCTTCAAAGCATTACATCGCCTAAAGTTAATATGCCGCCTTGGAAATGTTGAAGGTATGGCTTCCTCTTTGAAAGGTGTATCTTTACAAGTTGAAGAGTTTTATGACGAAAGTATTGTACTTGTGCACACAAACTTCCACATCATAGACTCTTTAATGGTGCTCAAGTACTTCTGAGTTCAAAAGGTCAAATTAGAGCCGAATTGGTTTAGTCAAAGTCTGGTCAACTATTTGGTCAAGACCTGGTCCATTGGGTTGACAAGGTCATGGTTAATGAATATAAACATATATGGTTCATTATATATGAAATATTCAGGCCTATTGATAATAAGTTTGAAACTATTAGCATATGAGCCCAAAACATATCTTTAACCCTAAAATTTGACAAAATTCTTCTTTCAACTGTTCTGATCGACAGACAAATGCATCATCGTCCAATCATGATGAAATTTTTACAGTAGATTCATCACAATATTTCTAAAAACATATTAAAATTTCAAAGACATCCAACGGCTCTATAAAAAGGTATTTATGACGCCGTATGACTGTTCCGATTCACGTTTCTGTGGACACAGCAGGAAATATCACGTACTTAGGAGTACTTTCCATGGTTGGATATTTATGAAATTTTTAAAGTATCTCCATTAGGATAACATATACCACATATACAAATTACAGAATAATCAAACGGTTAAAATTATACGAAACCTTGGTTTTCCGACTCTGTTATAATTAGGGTTTTCTGAACGAAGACAGTTCTACTAAAATTAGAATTTGGAGATTGCATCATTTTCCGACTTGATTGAAATTTTAACAGAGTAAATTTTCCGACTTAATTGGGTAGAACATACTAAATTTTCATGAAAATCTAACGGTAAAATCTCTATGTTTGATAATCATGCTTTCGTGGAACCCTAATATATATTATGAAATGAAATTTCTTTGTTCATAAGAAATACCTGGAAACGCATCCATGGAAAGAAAAAAATAATCAACCGATCCAATCTAGCTCTGCGGTAGCTTCGTGCATGATAACGTGTTGGAGTAACAATTAGAGAAGGAGAAGAACTTCTTATTGATAAAGAGGCATCCTGTATTACATACACATAATGTTCTTTATATACATGTAAGGGAAAACCTAGTCATCTAATGGACCGCAAATCCATGGGCCATAGGCCCTATAACACAACCCTAATTTTACGTCGAGATAATATCATTTCTACCTCCAACTCCACGCCTTGACCAGTCTAGGCTTCAGTTTGTCATGCAAACACGCACTTTAAATTGTGAAGTCATATTTTGAATGAAAACACATTTCAAGCTCTATTTTTATCTTGGTGTGCATGCATACTATCCTATGCTCTTAAATCATCTATCAATGGTTGTCTACTACAATCCACCAACAACTTGTTATCATTCTTCAATTTTCTTTATCTTGATCATCACAATATTATCAACTATTCCAACTACTACTTATTCAACCTCCTGTAACTTCCCAAATTTCCCTAATGAATCTGATTTAAATCTGGAAAACGATTCGTCCGTAGCAAATAACAACCTCGACCTAACCAGAGGCCTTGCGGACAAATACGGTAATGTTGGCCGTGCCACCCATAACCATAAGACACGGTTTTTCACCATTCACTCATGATCTCCACTACTCCACAACTCCCACTTCCAACGAGATCAGTGTGTTCGACTATGACTTGCATAAATAGATTTTCCAATCTATTTTTCAACCAACAACATTGGTTATCGACGCAAGTATTTAGAAACCACCCAGAATTTACAGCTTACACTTTGCAAGCAGATTCTACATTCTGATACAAGTCATAAAAACTACACTTTACATAGTTCATTATTCTGATCTCAACACCTTCTCTGCTTCCCTACCTAAGATCAACCCTTCTCCTTCATTTTGTGACCGAAGCAAGACTGGAACGACCATTTCTTGGTTTAGGACAAAATTGTACAGATTCATCTCTCGAATCTAAAGTACTCTTTAGCAGTACATTTGTTTAGGGTTTAGATTCGTTTCTCATCGACATACCCAATTTACCATTTTCGGCAGAATCAGTTTTTACCCTACTACAAGATTGTACCAGTAGAGAACCATAACTAAGGTCCCTTGTACATTAATAGGTTTATTCTCGGACACCTTCAGGTTTCGAGCTTTCCATATGGCCCAGCAGATGGCCATTCCCAAAACTAGAGTTGAATGATTATCGTCTTAACGAGAGATTAGTAAAGGTTAAGAGAGTCATTTTACAATTATTCAACACCAAATATTTACATCAAACTCTAGTTGTTTCTTCAAAAATGTTGCAGAGTGGTATATTTGAATTAGTTGTTATAGCCAATATTTTTGCTCTTCTTTAAGAGGTAATGATAAGCACGCAGGCGCAATTATTCTGATATGAAGGTAAGTTCCTTAAAGACAGGGCTGAAAAAAGATAGGGTCATTTACCGAATGGTCATACTTTTTGTAATTGGGTCACAAAATGGTCACACTTTTGTAATTCGTTCACAGAACAGTCATACTTCCATCCGATTTAACACTTTTGAATAAAACGGTATTATCTTTTCCTAAAATGCCCACCTTCAAAATACCCTTCACATTTAACTAATTAGTTGAAGTGGTGGTGATGAACTGGTGGTGGTGGTGGTGGAAGCTTAAGAATCTTCACTAAACCTCAGAGGGGAAGCGGTGAACCCTTTGGGTGAATGCGGTGTAACGAACCTGAATGTGTTGTAACGAATCTAAATGTGGTGTAGCGATCCTGAAGGCGGTGTAACGGGTGTGTAAGTGGCGGCACCACCACTTACCAATAGCACCACCGTCAAAACACTTACAATGAAGGAAAAATTTAAAATTGTGTATGGAGGGATAAGTAGGGAGGACACATAGGTAATTTGGTTAACATATTTAACCGTGAGTCACCACTTAACTCTCTTTTTAACGGAAGTGTGACCATTTTGTTAATAGTTTGTAACAGTAGGATGGTTTTATGAATCGGGTCTTAATACTAGGACTGTTTTGTACATTTTCCAAAAGATAAGACTTATTCCAATATGAAGTTTATTATTAAATATAACTGGCCCAAGTCGGGACCTGAAACTTTTATTCTATATATGGAGCTTATTCCTATATGGACTATTCTCATACAGAGGTTCTACTAAGCCGTCATTGTCTCCGTTTTGACGGGTTTACTTGTATTTTCTACAAAATCCTAAAAATAAATATTTTATTAAATGCCGAATACTAACTAATATAAATATGGGTGTAATTATTAATGAGGTCTTGTCATATGTCAAAGTTTAAGACGAAGAGATTCTTTCAACCATTTTGCAAGATCCTTTTACTTATTAACATGTTTTTTTGCACAAATCATACAAATATCTTTGATCACATGATTTTGTTTGTCAATTTTCCATATCGTGGTTAAGTTTTGTGCGGATTGTGTTACATAACAAACTTCATATGTTCATACATGTGACATTAAACAAACTATAACTAGTATTTATATTGTCTGAGTACATTTCGATATTTGTTGTGCATGATTATGTATATTTCTTAGGTACATATATAACTAATTTTTCTTATACTATTCAAGGTAGACCTCCCATATAAGAATACTTTCTTGTGGATATATAGAGGTGCTACTGTTTATGGCATTTTTAACGGCAAAGTTGAGAACCATCGTAGACAACATCTGTTTTATACAAGTCGAAGGCATAACAGGCAACTCCATTCACTGTTAACATCCACATTTGGCTCTAGGTGTCTATAGAGAAACTAAAAACCAATCAGAGTTGCTAAAATCTTCCCCCTTAAAGGCCTTGATAAAATAAGCTCTCACGTTAAATGGTGATGAAACCCTTGCTTCTTATTGGCCGAAATAGGCATTTTCTAATGCGGAAGCTATGATGAGGACACTTGGCATAACTCTATTGGTTGTAATAATTAAAAATTTGGTTACACTTTGTTTACATCAAATACTTAACTGTTCGTTAGTAATGGTGTAGACAAAAAAAATAGGTGGACAATACTTATGTCAGAATTTGAACTAAATAATTTCGTTACACCGCATTTACACCAAAAATTAATTGTACATTACTAACACCATCAAAGGTGGACGACACTTAAATCAAAAAAAAAAAAGAAAAAAAAAAGAAACTCTTTGTTCCCCACATAATTAAGGAAATCGTGTTACAGAGGAAAGAGCACCACCCATGTGTTCTGAAAGTTTTTTTTGACCCACTGCATTAATCTTTTCTCTTCTTCATTCTTAATTAGACACTTAATCCTATATATCAAGTTATAACCTCTATTTGTGCATCAAAAGCTTATGTTCCATGTAGTTCCCCTTGGATTTCATCTTATTATAGAACGTTACATGATGTCTCGACAAAAAATATTTCCAAACCCCCATAGTACATGAAACCATGGTTTGCTATATCGGCAGTATGGATCAGTACCAATGACGATCAATTCAGGATCATATTGCCGGATCAGCCAGCGTGTCTACGCATACCGGCCAGTATCCGATTGACGATATGCCATGTGAAGTATCTAAGTTCAAGATCACATTGGAAACAAAATTACTATATGGAAATCGTGAAATCATTTGTTTCCAGCTTATTATGGAAATCGTGTTGGTAAGGAAATTGTGTTACTTAAAGGACCCTATTAATTAGGAAATTGGGATCAAAACTATATTAGGAAACCAATTAAGAACTCATACTAAATCTATACGAAAGCAATACGTAATTTTGAAAATCCTTGGCTAACCAGTCTTATAGAAGGAGCAGGAAAGATTAAATATGTCGCATGTGAACATGTTAGCGCTTTGCGTTACGAAAAATAGCCTTTGATTCTTTTCTTACGTTTTGATTATTGATTTTTGATTATAGAGAGTTGTTCTTCCAGTTTTATGTTACATAAATCATCAGTTCTTGACAGGTAAGCTATTCTTCTTCTAGAACCATACTCTAATCTCTTATTCTATATTCTTTTTTATTTCGACGGACATAAGTAACTTCGGTGCTGGTGGTGCTGTCCATGGTGGTGATATTCTATTAGACATATTAGCATGGTTAGTATTTTGATTTTTGTTATGCGTTTTGATCAAAATTGATTTTGTCAATAGTTTTACTTATTGTTTTGTTTTGATTTTGCATCCACTAGCCTATGATCTGCAGAGTATCTCTTTTGTTTTCTATAGGGGCTTGCAGTTGGGTCTCTGATGATCTGATTTTATTTTATTTTGATCAGAAGAGAAGAATTTATTAAATATCAGAGAATGTACAAAAGTCTACAAAATATATACTAGAACAAAAAAAAAAACATCAAGAGAATAAAGTCTCCCATTCTGAGACAGTATTTGAGAAGTTCAGATGAAGTCTCTTCCCACAAGCTGCTGCCTACGAAAGCACCAAAGACTTTACATCAATAGCTAAATCTTGATTTGTCTTGAACTTGTATCTTTTTTTCAAAAGTTCTGCAATTTCTTTCTCTCCACAGGACCCAAATAACTGCCGCCGGAATGAAATCCCACACCACCCTACCAGAATGAGAAAGCTGATTATTATGCCATGTATGAGCAAAAGAGAACAAATTTTCCGGAAACACCCACGCCCAATGATTATTTGGAGTCACAGCATTCCAAATGTACTTTGCAACCTTGCAGTGTAGCAATATGTGCTCCTGAGATTCAGAACTGTCTCCACAGAGAATGCAAGAACTATAAATGTCCATACCTTTATGATTTAACATATCTTTAGAATTCAATTTACCATGAACTGCACACCAGAGAAGGAAACTGACTTTAGGTGGAACACCAATTGCCCAGACAAATTGATGTGGAAAGTTATCTATACCCTCTGCAACAATAAAAGTCTTGTAAATTGACTTAACTGTGAAGCAACCTGATGGATGTAAAGTCCATCTTCTTGTATCAGGCAGGTTGTCTGTTGTAGGTGGGTTGTTGCCTATAATAGTAAGCAGGTTTGCAAACTGAGAAACCTCTAAACTATTCATAACCCTTTTGAAATTAAACTTCCAAGAACCATCATGAGAAATATGATCAGCCAAATTTCCAAACTGCATATTGTTTAACTTATAAAGAAGATTAAAATTCTTAGCAAGAGAGGTATTACCAATCCATTTCTCATGCCAGAAGGATATCAACTCTCCGGAATGAATGCACAAAGTTTAATTATTATTGACCAACTCACTTGCCTCAGCAATTGCCCTCCAACAGGAAACTCCATAAGGAGAATTTACAGTGGAAGGAACTCAATTAGAAACATCACAACTATATTTCTCTACAATCAGATTATACCAAAACTGATTCTTTTCAACACCAAATCTCCAGCACCATTTTGCAAGAAGTGAAATATTCATGAATCTCAGATTAAGCACCTACAGTCCCCCCCTTTCCTTATCAGCATAAACAGTGTCCCAGTTGATCAAATGAAAGCAGTTACTCCCACCCCAAAGAAAGTTCCTTATTTTTTTCTCAATTGTCTTAATAACTGAAATTGGAGATTTAAAAAGAGAAAAATAATACATGGGTAGAGAAGTTAAAATGCATTTAAGAAGAGCTAACTTGCCACCTTTGGAGAGTGACATTTGATTCCAAATAGAGAGTCTAGCATCAATTTTTTCAATAATGGGTACCCAAATTGCTTTTGAGTTTGATTTTGCTCCTAATGGCATGCCCAGATAAAGAAAAGGAAGATTATCAACTTCACACCCCATCTCAGTTTCCCAATCATTAATAAGAGGAATTTCACCAATAGCAATCAGTCTTCTCTTAGTTTTATTCACTTTCAGACCTGCAATGTATTCAAAGCAGTGAAGAATGGAAAAAAGGTTAGAAAGCTCCTCCTTGTTGTTATCCACAAAAAAGATTGTGTCATCTACATAGTGCAAATGATTAACCACTTGACCATTGTCTACCATAGAGAAGCCACTGAATAACTGAGAGTTGGCAACCCTGTCGATGTATATTGAAAATCCTTCCATTGCAATGTTGAAAAGAAGTGGTGATAAAGGACAACCTTGTCTGACACCTCTTGTGCTATTGAAAATTCAAAAGAAGAACCATTTATGAGAACTGAAAAAAGTGGTAGTAGAGTAACAGAATCTGGTCCATTGAGTCCACTAACTCATTAGCTATAAGTGTACCATCAATGATTTGTCTACCCTTAATGTAAGCACATTGTACAGGTGAGATTAATTTTTCCATCACTAACTTCAACCTTGTAGCCAGAACCTTGGATAAGATTTTGTATACACTTGTTAATAGACATATTGGCCTGCAATCTTTAACAGTTTCAATATGATCTTTTTTAGGAACTAAAGTGATGAAGGTAGAATTATGCTTGAAATCAATACAACCTTTCTCAAAAAATTCTGTCATTGTACCCATAATATCAGCTTTAATGAAGGCCCAACATTTATGAAAGAAAATGACAGGAAAACCATCTGGACCAGGTGCCTTATCATGTCCCAAATCTTTAATTGCTTGAAAAACTTCTTCCTATGTAAAGTTAGAAACTAAAATACCATATTCAATGGAGTTAAGGCTATCAAAATTGATACCCTCTAAGACAGGTCTTATAATTTCTTCTTCTGTAAACAGAGTTTGATAATAACTTACAATGTGCTCCTGCAACTTTAGTCTATCATCCACCAATGTGCCATCAATGTAAAGCTTCCTGATCCTGTTGTATCTTCTTCTTGCACTTGCTTTACTGATGAAAAAAGAAGTGTTTTTATCACCTTCTTGCATCCATTTGGTTTTAGACTTAATCCTCCATGAGACCTCCTCCATAGTTGTGACTTTTTCAAAGTCTTTTTTACAGTTAACCAGATCCTGCAACTGTATTTCAGACAAAGAAGTATCTTCAGCTAATATGTCCAGATCATGAATCTCTGACAGCAAATGATTCAACTTTGTGTTTGTGTGACCAAAAGTAAGCTTGTTCCACTCTTTCAGTTTCTCTTTTAAAGCTTTTAATTTGCACCAAAGAATTGTGCTAGAACTCCCTGCAAAACAAAAAGAAGACCACCAAGTTTCAAGAAGTTCAATAAAACCATTCTCTAAGAACCACATGATTTCAAACCTAAAAGGGCTAGGGACCCATTAAGGGTCTGAGATGTCTAAGAGGATAGGGATATGATCAGAAGTGGGTATGGATTTTGCAAGTTGGGAAACAAGGGGAAACTTAGTCTCAAAAGATGGGAAAATTAGGAATCTGTCAAGCCTACACATGACATGATTAACTTGACCATTAGACCAAATATATCTAGCACCCTTGAGAGGAAGATCAATGAGGTTGTGTTGTAAGATAAAATCACAAAAGTTCTCCATGCTCTTAGTGATCTTATTGCAGCCCTTTTTCTCATCACATTTGGTTATGACATTAAAGTCACCTCCTAAGTACCAAGGGAGGTCCCAAAATCTGCAGATGTTGTCTAATTCATCCCAAAATCATCTCTTTCATGAGGTTTATTAGGTCCATACACATTTGTTAAGACCCACTCAAAACCATCATGCTTATTAATACAATGAACTGACAAAGTGTAATCTCCCACAAGAGAATCCTTGACTTCCACAAAATCTTTATTCCACAAGATAAGCATTCCACCAGAACTTCCCATGGATTGTTGAAAGGTCCATCCAAAATTTGAATTACCACAGATTTGAGAGATATCGAAAGAGGAGCAGTGCATCATCTTGGTTTCTTGGAGGATGATTATAGGTGCTTTCATGAGTTGAATCATTTTCTTGATAATTGTTCTTCTATTTTCAGAGCATAAGCCTCTGACATTCCATGTGGGAATTTTTAAATTCATTTATCACATGTAGCTCCCTTTCTTTTGATCGATCTTCTCGACCTACCACCTGAATTATCAACTGTTGTTGGATCCATTCCTAATCTTCTACACTCTGTAACAAGTCTTTTGGGTACCACACTTTGTTCTGTATAAGAACATGGTCTTGAACTAGCATCATCTGAAATATCGATAATTTCAGGCTCAAATCCAGGTGGGTATGTGGGAGTTGATGAAGATGAGGATATAGAATCTTCCATATCTATGTGTACCATGAAAGTATTACATAGACCACCCAGAGGTATAGGCTTGAATTTTAGCTCATGAGTTGATAAATTATGGACTCCATCCAAGGTGATAAAAGTCTAAACAGCAAAATCTTCCTCGATATCAGATGATTTTTGATATGTACTTTCTATGCTCTTAGTAACTGGACCTTCTACGGCAACCTTGAAAGTCAAGAATCTCTTTGAATGATTCGGCATTGCATCAAAAATAATACCTAACTTGATACCCAAATTAAACAGTTTCTAAGCTTCTTTGAAAACCCATTGTGGGAAAACAAAAGTTGAGTTACAAAAGTTGGAAATATTGGGATGGTGTGCAGTTATGATTTTTTGTATTGGTTTTGAGAATGGCAGGCCGTGGAAGAATGGGTGAAGAAGGTTTGAGAATGGGTAGAAAATATTATTGTATGTAGTGGCTAGAATGGGAGTGGAATTGTTGGTATAGGACTTGAGGCATGTTAATGGAATGGTAATTTGTTCATGAATGGATCTGGGAATGGGGTCTAAAAAAGAGAGGAATGTGGATGGTGTTGCTGGAGAAATGGAGGTTGAAAGTGTGTTTTAAGGTAAACCTGCTATAGGAAGACAAGAAAATTGTGAAGAAACCATTAAATTTGTTTCCTTCTGTGTGGAACTATAATAGAATTCATCTGAGATTTCATCAATGCCGCAGACAAATGCAGGAACAGTGTTTATCTCCATATCAGTTGTCTCATCAGAACACAAAGCTAACTTCTCAATCCATCTCCACAATTGAACTGACTTATGCACCTTTTTCTTTCTTGGCTTACGTTTTCTTGTTTTTTTTTAAGTGGACCCATGATGAGCTGTCTTACGGATAAAAGAATTTAAGACTTTCCTTGTTGAAGAAGGCACTAAACTAGCCGTGAGTCTAGTAGAATTACCTCATCGCAAATTGAGTCAAAAGATATGCTGGAATTTTGGATCGAAACTGATTCCTTGTATTGACTCTCTACCATTTTTGGAATCATGCTAGAGTTTCAGTGCATGGAAATTGACTCAGTCCATACACCATTATTCATCTTTCGATTTGCAGAGTGTAGAATCCTGTCAATGGAGATGTGAGCAATGAAGTTACCTCTATCTGTTGATATGTTGATAACTCTTGGTATTGAATTGATGCCTTTTAGATTACGGACCCTTAGACGCATTGAACGTAAATCCTCCAATTTCAGGGTAACAAGATCAATTAAAAGAACCTCACCACATATCTTGCCAATCTTGTGAATAACTTCTGATGACCAGAATTGGTAGGGAATTGCAAAAACCTCCAGATTAAAATTTGTTGCAGTAATCTGTGATGCTTTCCAAAACTGCTGGTCCAAACACCGAGTAAATAACATCTTGAATAGTGAAATTAAACTCAAAGTTGGCAGATGAAAGATCTTTATCAACATGGAAGAGAGCTTGATGAGAGTTCATTGGGTAGATGACACATAGGGAATACAATTTCAATCCCTGGTTTAGGGCAGTGGTAATAGATGACCAGTCATTGATGGGGATTGGAGAGGATAATACAAAAGCATCAAGCCAACAACCCAGGGGAGTTGAGTTATTTAGATGGTTGATGTGAATTTTTGCATCTCCTTCCACGGTGACTGATAGAGGTGCATCAAACCTATCACAGATAAAAGGGGAATTGGACTGATGAAGAGCATGATTTTGGTTGGATTAATAAGGTTTTCTGGTTTTAGGAATTGGCTTAGATTTTAGGATCTGAGCATAGGAAGGTTGGGAATTGATTTGCGTGACAGGTATAGGTTTGCCAATGGAAGTAGTGTAGGATAAAAGATCTTCTAAGGCGTTTGCCATCGCAAACCAACCTTCAAAACAACCACCTGCAGGGATGAAAAAGGAAATCGGACCTGCCTTAGGATTAGGCTTGGATAAAGTGATGTTGAGAAAGAAGCCATGATTGTTTGATTGTTTGTTCGCCATGAACCAATGTTTGTTATCATCATACTTCCAAATACGCCTACCAGCATCACCATTTTTAGCGATCTCAAATAGTATTCTCTGTAATTGATTGGCTAGGACAAGAGAAAAAGCACCATGTGAAGAACCAGAGGAATAAAATTCAGAAAGGGTAATGGGAGAGGATGGAGTAGATTTTTTACAGGAAAACCTAAAGAACTTACGATCTATTATGATAAATCTTTGTTCTAAGGCCATGATTTAAACAGGAAATTGAAGGAAACCTATGGGATCTAAACTAAGGATCTAAACCTAATCTAGGATGAAATCTATGAAACTAGGAGAATGGTTTTTTTAGGAGAGAGAAACATTTTTTTCTGAGTCATAGATAGCTGATGATCTGATTTTATCAAACACGAAAAATATCTCCACCAAACAGAAGATGAATGTTCCCAATTTTGTTAAAGATATGAACTTCCATATTTTAGGAGTAAGCTTTCTCTGTACAACTCGCAGAGGAATGACATGGAAGAAATGTAAAATACGGTGATTCTTTTGCACTGGGATTTAGGTTCATGCATTTATTTATTGTATAAAAATATGGGGACTACTTATGCACTGCTTATGAAGAATATAAAGCTCCTTTCAATTTTCAAGTTGAGTGATTCTACACTCATCGTGAATGGGAACCGTGAAAGACACCGAGAGGGGAATCAATAGTCGAGCACAGCGCTCTCACCATCAGGATTATTAATGGCAAATGTGGGGCCCCCTCTCTATCTCACGCGGTGATTTTCACGGGACAAATATCCCGGTGAATCTAGCATTTTCGTTTCAAGTTAGGTTCCTAGTTGTGCTTCGGTTTGATTACGCCGCCGGTTTAGATAAAATTAGTGGTTTTCTTTCATTGGATTTTAATATGGAAGTGGTTTTAGATAACAAAATGTGTGGCTTTAATGGATCGTATTTTGCAGTTAAGGTAGGTCTGGGGAGAAGTGAGCTCAATATTGACGATGCTTTCAAATGTTCACAACTACATTGGCTTTGTTCAAGTGGAGGTAAGATAATTCATATGGAGATACTTCAAAGTCCAAACTGGAACCATTTTAGGATAATGCACGTCTCAAATGTGCTATGGGTGCTTACCTAATTAACATGGTAGGGTGTTTTTTTTTTTTTTTTTTTTTGGATCGGTAATTTAAAGATTTTATAGATAGAAGACAATAGTACATGAAGAATGAACCCTGATTTTGCGCGACCAAAAAAGAAGGAAGGTCAGGAAGACCACCCAAAACACCGCTACTACGAGCTAAAAACAACTAAACGCAGAAAATCTACCCAAACAAAAAGAACAACAGACAGGAGTCCTCCAAGCACCATGGAGAGCCAGCTCCCTCAAGGGGGTGGAAAATCACCTCGTTCCACCTGATTACAAAGTGATCCATAGACACGTTTTTGAAGGGACCTTTGTCATGCAACCAGTAAGCTACCGTCCACTTAATAGAGTCTATGATCCCCTTTTCAGTCTTACTGATATTCTGGAAGGCTCGCAAGTTTCTTTCTTTCCATAAACTCCACATAATAGCAGCTGGAAGGACCTTAAGCACAATCGCTTTTCGACCAGGAGTCGTCTTAAAGGACCAAGCATTCAACAGAGTTTTAACATCCATCGGAGTCAACCCAACAAAGAGACCACTCCTTTAAGAACACGTTCCAAATCTTCCAAGCAATAGATAAGGAGGTGATTTGGAGACTCCCTATCCCTCAAACACAAGTAACAATAATTCACCCAATCTTGAGCCCAACCTTTCTTACATTTGTATGGTTTAAGATTCTACTTTACTGTTGCCTAGGGGTAGACTCTTGCCTTTTAACATTTCTTAATGAGTATATTTAAATGCTTTCCCACGGGATGGGACGTGCACACCAAATTGAAAAATGTATTGCCATTAGGCGGGAAAAACACCGCACACACCAAGTTAAAAGAAAGGAAAAACTCCCAGCTCTAGTTAGTCATAAAGCGGACACCCACATAGGCATATAATTGATGTCGTATATCGTAGCATAACCGAAGTCAAGGGTCTACGCTAGATCCAATCTAGGTCTCCAAGTTCCATTCCTTGGTACATGTGATGTAGGCCATATATCATCTCTCAATGTCCTTTCTGAACCACGACTCCCAAGTGGAAACCAGGCATTCAGGTCTACGAAGTTATTTGGCAAAGTCGCCGTTCATCTCATTTATTTTTCCGTTGACTGACAACTTCGACAATCCTTGTTGACCTACATACATCGGGACACCTATTCAATATCCTAACATTTTTAGGGGCGACCCCGAAAGAATTAGGGACAACTTTTTTATTCCTAATCCATAGACAAGATTATGGGATCAGAGCCGATCCTGAGATTGGAAGGGCCTTGTGCAAACTTGTTCATAGGACCTTTTATGCGGTTAAAATTTTTTTCACCCGGAATATCATAATTAATAATAAACAATTATTTTTTGGTAGTATATTATACTGTAATCACATAATTCGTTTTTTTCATTGTCCAACTTTTGAAAATGTATGCAAAAAAACCAAAAAAAAAAATTAACTAACAGGAGATGATTAAAAAGAGTTTGATGTCATAAAAAATATATAAATTTGAATATATTTTATATACACGACCTAAATTTCACAAATGAGCAACTAGCATAGTGGTATTTGATGCATTCTCGGAGAGTGGGAGGTTTAGATTTCGAATCTCTTTACTTTCCTTTTTTTCCCATGATAAAAGGGCCCAGAATGGGCTTAGTTTACAATTGAAAAAGGGCCCTAATTGGTAGGGGGGAAAGCTTAGACAGAACTGGGCCTGGGGCGACCGCACCTCTCAACCTACCTCAGGCACGGCTCTGTATGGGATGTCCTAATAGTTCGGAGAATACCTAAATTCCCTTCTATAATCGGTAGTTTAGGATTTGTTTTAGCAACCGATTATGATTTCTATAATCAGTAGTTTAGGATTGGTTTTAACAACCGATTATGATTGTGTTCTTCTCTTCTTTTCTTTGTTTTGAAAAAAATAAATTTGGGGCTACTATCAGAATCGGTATATAATAAACATCACACAACTACCGATTGTGAAAGTAGGGAAATCTGAAGTTTCATTTGTTTTAATTTGGGGGTACTAACACAATCGGTAGATTGTGAACATCACGAAACTACCGATTGTAAAAGTTGAAAATTTTGAAATTTGGGTCTACTATCACAATCGGTAGATAATAAACATTATCTACCTACCGATTGTGAAAATAGAGATATTCAAAATTCCATTAGTTTTTGAAAATTTTGAATTTGGGGCTACTACCACAATCGGTAGAAAATGAACATCATGAAACTACCGATTGTACAATCAGTAGATAATAAACATCACGAAACTACCGACTGTGAAAATAGAGTAATTCAAAATTCCGTTGGTTTTTGAAAATTTTGAATTTGGGACTATTACCACAATCGGTAGATAAAGAACATCATGAAACTACCGATTATGTCTGTGTAGATAATTTGAAAATTTAAGAATTTTGGCAAAATCCAATTTTGGGACTACTTTGTAATCGGGAAGTTAAACGAACTTCATTTACTACCGATTATGTTAGTTCATTTACTACCGATTGTAATCGGAAGTTAAATAAACTACATTTACTATCGATTATATTTGTGTAGAGAATTCGAAAATTTAAGAATTCTGACACAATCAAATTTTGGGGCTACATTGTAATCGGAAGCCAATTAAATGTCATTGTCTACCGATTATAGATATATTTTGGCTAAGTCGTTTACAATCGGTAGATGTGGTAATCCATTATCTACTGATTCTGGGTAGTTTGGCCATTAAAATTTTTCATGATGTTCACCCATTTGTAAACTTAACTACCGATTCTGGGTAGTTTCTCCCGATTGCAAACTTAACTACCGATTATGAAGGGTAGTTTGGCCATTAAAAAAAGCGGGAGATAAGGGATAGCTTCATTTTACGTTTGGGTGACCCATTTTTGTCTTATGTGTCGCCCATAATTCTTTCGGGGTCGCCCCTAAAAATGTCAGGTTCAATATGGTACACGAAAATGCTAGGATGACCGATTTATCCTCCCGGCCTAAAATCCCGACTCTAACAACTGGCGGGCCCCACTTTAACCCATTAATATCCCAAGGAGCCATCCATTTCCCTCTCGGGAGATTTTTCGGGATGAAAATTCGGTAGGTGTAGCATCTCCCATATGGTTGTCTACAAAATCAAATCACATACTCATGTAACACTCTGATTAGCGACTTTTACTAGGCTTTATTTTTGCACGCCACTTGATCTGATACGATTGGTCTCAAGACTCACGGTGGAATCCAAACAAGACTATGTGAAAAACTTAGAACATAAGGTCTAGTATTTTTAAGTTGAGTTCCATAAGTGTTTTTCAAAGTTATCTTCAAAGGTTTTGTGGAAGATAACTCAAAATTTTATCTAAAGTGTCAATTTTTATCCAAACGTTTAGTTTGACAATTTGGGACGTATAATAACCTCCACCATTGAACTTATTCTTCTTTTAGAATGCTGAAACTTGATTTTCAAATCGAAGGCATCCTTTTGTAAGATTTATAAAGGGGATATCATTATTAGTGGGGTGATATTGTTACGTATATAGGACAAACAAATAGTACTAACAAAACCTGAGCTTCAGATCACTTAAATGGTATCACCCCAACTAATAGTGGTATGATGTATCCCCGTGTCTTTTTGAGTGTTATGATCGGAAGTTATCAAATTTAAGATCCATGACACTAACCTACCGTAGGTCACATGATCCACTTTAAACTAGCAAACTTTGTTGTATGCTTAAGGTAGAGAATATTAACAAGTTTTATCCACCAAAAAATTACCTGCAGTAAGATCCATTTTATTTCTTTTTCTCGGGTCAGTTATTCCTCTTCAGAGAAATTATATGATAAGTTATTTTTTACATAGGAAATTTTCGAATAATATTATAATGTTTCAAATTTTTGATACTGACTCGGACGGATATCACACAAGTATTCGATTATCTATTGACATGCCTAAATTGCTGGTCTCGTCTAAAGAAGTTTTACAGGTCTCGTCTTTAGTTTTGTCTTTAATGTTGTTCTCCTTGGTACCCAGCATTTGCCCTTCGTTCTTGTACTTGTATTCTGCTTCAACAAATATTTCTTTCAAATCGATAATAAAACAAGAAATCGTTTCCGGATATACCATCATCTCTCCCTTATACATAAGAAGAAATTGGATATCTTTGCAGTTTATTGATTTTTCTCTTAGCGATCTACTTGTAATTGATGTCCTTATTTGTATTAGGGTCTTGATTATCTTGTATTTTGATGTTTTTGTTATTTTTGTAAGCGAACATGTAATCACTATTTTGATTTGAATGAATTGAAATATGTTGATTGTCCAAAATAAAATAAAATAAAATAAAATAATAATAAAACGAGAAATCAATCCCATTTTTACGTTGCATACCGAAGACAAAATAAAATAAAGAAGAACCCCAATTTTACGTCGAGATAATTAAATATCATTTCCACGACTAATTCTAGGGATCTTGACCATTCTAGGCGTTTGTCGTGCAAAAACGCACTTTTTTGAAGTCACATTTTGATATGAGAACACATTTCAAGCTCTAATTTTCTCTTGGTGTGCATGCATAGTATCTTATTGATGTGATTTTAAAGTGTTGTAGAAAAAGTGGTAAATAGGATTCGAACTCTAAGACTTTTGAAGGATTTTCTAGACTCAAATTAAACTCAACAATTAAATAAAGTTGTATCAAAAATATAAAGAAAACGCCGAGACTCTGGATTCCACCATTGACCAATTAAATGATAAACTGTAATCAATATTTATGCAATTTTTTTCTTTTTAAGTGATTCTAATATTTTGCCTCTAATAGATTTTTGAAGTAATAGTTGTAAACACAAAGCATGAAACATCAAAAGTTTTAAAACCTAGCATGTCCCATCAAAACAATTCACAACTACTCAATAAAAATCAATTTTCCTATATTAGTTCTATGCAAATAATCATATAAAAAATTGCAAAAATAATTAAAATAGAATTATACCACTTTTCATGGAACAATGGCTTCCTCCGTCGCCTCGGCTAAGGGGTTTAGCTCCTCATATTAATCATGTTCTCAAAATACATCTTTGGTGCTCAAAAGTTGATTAAAAGAGTGAAAAGTGTTAAAGCAGCGGATTCTGTAACTAATATAATTGTTACAGAACCTACTGTTACAGTTGAATAGAACTGTTGCGAACTGAAACTAACTGTTGGAAGAATTGTTACAAAGGGTATTGAATATGAAAGCTATGGCAACAGTTTCTGCAACTGTTCTATTGCATCGTATGTTCTTCTTCTTCTTCTCCGGCAGCAGCAGAACTCGTTCTCTTCAAGTTAATTTTTCTGGCTTTTCTAAGGCTCTAAACTTCCCCCAAAGTCTTCCTCTAACTTTCGACACCTCTTCTATATGACCCAACCAACCTATTTATATCAAAAAGACCGATTAAATCACTCCAAAATCTCTTCCTTTTTCTTCACGGCCAAGTTGCGGCAATTTCTTGTTTTAGGGTTTCTACGCGTAACTGAGCTTTCCTTTTTATTCTAAACTCTTCCTTAGATAGATATCAAGCTTTGGGAACAAAATCTTGCCTTCAGTCTCCCTGAAATTCCTAAAATAATTCATCAAAGACCCAAAACTTCCATCACCTCTGTTTTGCTCTAATTCGATCTCTAGCCAATTTGGGTTCAATCCAAAGACTTTACCAGGCCTGTGTAGTCCTAAGGAGTAAACCTAATCAATTTCAGCCTTTTAATCTCCATAAAAATCGATCAAAACTCCAACCCTAAAATCCGTCCGTGAAAACCATTTTTCCCTCCAAAACTTTCCTTGTAAACCGTGAAGAAGGTGTCCCCCTATCCAATCCCGGTATGTGCTTAGCAGCTGCTTGGAAATGGG
Source organism: Papaver atlanticum (assembly GCA_023531105.1). Classification (NCBI taxonomy): domain Eukaryota; kingdom Viridiplantae; phylum Streptophyta; class Magnoliopsida; order Ranunculales; family Papaveraceae; genus Papaver; species Papaver atlanticum. Next base: position 1,759,453 of record JAJJMB010017174.1, read on the forward strand.
TTACCCCTTATCCAAAATGAGAGTCCGAATAGCAAATGTCCTCCAAGGTGCCTTTAACAACTTTTCGAGCCTATTTCGCCGCAAAAACCTATTTCTCCAAAAACACCTACAAAGGGATAAAATACTAAAATAAGTACAAAAATGGGTACTAACAATATACACAATAGAGATGAAAATAGACACATAAATGCGTCTATCACTTATGCTCTTAAATCATCTATCAATGGCTCTCTACTACAGTTCACCAATAACTTGTCATCATTCCTCAGTTTTCTTCTTCTTGATCATCACAATATTATTTGCTATTCCAACTACTACTCATTCAACCTCCTTTTACTTCCCAAATTTCCCAAATGAATCTGATTGAATCTGGAAAATGATTCAACCTCGACCTAACCAGAGTGATGTAGGACATATTCCTATAATGTGTCAACTATTATAGTTGATCCCTTTTCGGTTGTATCAAAAATGATTGTTGATCCCTTACGTATGTTTTAGTTTACTTGCTCTGCAAGTCCTTTACTTTCTTAGTTTAGGTAGAATTCCCTTTTCTTTCTTTTGGTGGATATCTTGGGTATGACTTTTTTCCTAGCCCCTTTCGGGTCTAAGCTTCCTCCAAATTCTTTTGGTGGATATCTTGGGTTATTCACTGAGGATAGAGCTCTTGAAAACTTGCCAACACATCATATCATAGCAGTTGAGTTCGATACAGATAAAAACAAATGGGATCCAAATTATGATCATGTAGGTATCAATGTTAACTCCATTAATTCTGTGACTAATGTGTCACTAGATGACTATGCCTTGAAGAACGGAACTACAGCTAATGCATGGGTTACTTATGATTCTGCTTCACAAAATTTAAGTGTTTATCTCACTTACGCTAAGAAGCCTGTTTTCAGCGGGAATTCTATTTTGTATTATATCATTGATCTAAGCAAATTTTTATTTTTACCACAGCAGATTAGTGTTGGGTTTTCGGCATCCACTGGCACGGCGGTTGAACTTCATACAGTCCATTCGTGGGAATTCAATTCCACTAATTTGGATATCGATGAAGGAAACGGCAATGATGAGCCAAATCCAAGAAATACAACGGTCATTAATCAAGGAACAAACGGCGAAACAAGTGAAGGCATAAGAAAAATGGTTTGCTGGTTGGTCTTGCTGTTGGCTTGGCTATTTTGGGTTGTGGGCTTGGTTTTGCTATGTTCATCTGGCTTAAAAGGAGGAATCCAAGGAACTTGGATGGTGGTACCAGAAGTTCTGAGTCTTCTGACAGAGATGAAGAATTTGAAAAAGAAACCGGACCGAAGAGGTTCTCGTACAGAGACTTGGTCAGTGCGACGAATAATTTCGATGAGGAAGGAAAACTTGGCGAGGGAGGATTTGGAGGAGTTTATAAAGGATTCTTGACTGGGATAATCTCAAATGTTGCGGTTAAGAAGATTTCAAGCGGATCAAAACAGGGAAAAAAAGAATATCAATCGGAAATTAGGATTATTAGCCAGTTACGGCATAAAAATTTGGTTCAACTAATAGGTTGGTGCCATGAACGAGATGACTTGGTTCTGGTATACGAGTTCATGCCCAACGGAAGCCTCGATAACCATCTATTTCGTGGGGAAGCTGTTCTCTCATGGGAAGTCAGGTACAAAGTAGCTGTCGGGTTAGCTTCTGCTTTGATGTATCTACACGAGGAATGGGAACAGTGCGTCGTTCACAGAGATATTAAATCAAGTAACGTAATGTTGGATTCAAATTTTAATGCTAAACTCGGTGATTTTGGTCTGGCAAGGCTGGTTGATCATCAACAAGACTCTCAAACAACGGTCTTAGCCGGAACCATGGGTTACTTGGCACCAGAATGCATTTTCACTTTTAAATCGAGTAAAGAATCCGATGTCTACAGTTTTGGGATCGTTTTGCTTGAGATTGCTTATGGAAGGAGGCCGGTTGAACAAAATAAGAGAAACTTAGTAGAGTGGGTTTGGGAACTCTATGAGAATGGAACGATCGTTCAAGCTGCCGACGAGAAACTAAATATGTTATTCGATGAACAACAAATTCAGCGGATGATGATTCTGGGTTTATGGTGTGCACATCCTGACCCTACAACTAGACCTACCATCGAGCAAGCGGCTAATCTTCTAAATTATGACTCTCCATTGGCGAAGCTCCCATCAAAATTACCTACTCCTGTATTTTATACACCACCAATGCATGTTTGTAAGCTTGCTTTGGCTTTGGCTTACGGTGATATTACGAATTCGCAGACAGATGGTGCTGTGTGTACTTGCAGTAGCTGTCCTGTTCGAACACCAGTTTGTCCCAGCCGACAATGCCTTCTGCTGGTCCTTCCTCGTCAGAATCTCTCTTACATTCTTATCAAGCCTGACTTGCATCCTAAATTTTATTATTAGTATTTTGTTGTTGTTTTTTCTTTAGATAATATAGAGGAAGTTGTTTTTTCTTTAGATAATATAGAGGAATAAATTTGTAAGAGGACCAACAAAAGGAATTGCTCGCAAATGTTCTGAAACATCTAGCACTTTCTTTAAGGTTTAAGTAAAAATAAACTGGTACGTGATTTACATTTCACTTGCCTCTTTAAGCATGGCCGCTAACGGGAGTATTAGTTTATTGAGGAGGGTACCAGTAAACTGGAAAGTCGTCTCTCTTATTTTGGTACCCTCTCCTGTAATCTGACTCTCTCATTAGTGATCGTGTTGTTGCTTTTTTAGTTAGTTCATGTTCGAAATCATCACCAACGTGAATAGTTTTTCTGGTTTTTGGTCAGTCTAGAATTAAGGCGTAACATGGGTCTGGACCATCGACTTCGCTCTGACTCGAATGTGAGACTAAGTCAGTCATGTTATGACTAAAGCGTCAATATTTCGAATTATGTATTTTCGTAAAATCGAAATAAAATAGAGAGATACTACACTCACCGTGGTTAGCCACCGAGAGGGAGTCAATGGATTAGGGCAACACTCTCAGCATTTGGATCATAAATAAGCAGAAGTGGGCCCCTTGCTCTGTCTCACACGGTGCGTGTTGCAGTGAAAAGTTTCGGTCAATCTATACTTTTCGAATAAAATAAATTAACCATCATCTATCTATTCTATATTATAGAACCAGACTAGTTTGAGGCTTTTGACTTTTAATTGAGTCCAACTTAATAAGTGAAAATAGGATCATTTTGAAATAATTTTCATCAAATTTTGTTAATGACTAATTTGCCTCTGATTATTTGGTGTTGATTACTTGAATTGGTTAGTTATATTAATTACTGTTTGCAATTGAATCATATACAGTGCTAGTGTAAATAGAGTGGTTCATTATTTTGAAAGGTTTGAAGAAGAAAAAGAAGAAGTTGGGGGAAATAGGAAAGACTAGGTTTTGTGATTCTGGAAGCAAAAATGAAACTTTATAGTGAAGATGAAGATTCGAGTAGCGATAAAGATGTGAGTGCATCTACATTTCAGTAATTATATATCTTGATTTCGATTTACCGAATTTGGTTATTGGTTGGATGAACAAGAACATGTAAACCAAAGCTTAATTGAAGATCTTATCCAAGCAAATGAAGAACCATACCGGGACAATGAAGATCATAATGCTTCTAGTGATCAGGTATGCATTCTAAGGATCTACAAACATAAATTTGTAGCTTATAATTCCCCAAAATGGATTTTTTTCTTCAAAATTTGTATTTTTTCTGGCCAACTATAACCCACAATCAGTGGATGCGACAGCACCACATCCACGAGTTCTCTTATCCCATCAAATTATGAACCACAATTGGTTGTTATTCATCACCATACCAACTGATTATTGTTCGCTTGAGAAAGACTGTAAAGTATAAATCTAAATAGCAAACGTATAAAGGATTGGTAGGGGTGGAGTGGAATGGGATATATATATATATCATGTTGTACGAAATTGAATAACAAATGTGTTCGTATTGAATATATGCCTATCTCACCTTTAGATGGAGTAGAGCATCGACATTTATTTCTGAATATTTGCATGACAGAATTGTTGTTGAAGCTTGGATAAAGCATATGAAGATGAAATTAAGAGATTGTTGTGTAATGTAATATCTTTGTCTATTAATTCTTGTATTCTCCATATGTAAAGAGTTTTTTTTCACCAGAATTGACAAAGAGGGAGATTGTTAGAGCATTGCTCGATTGAACCTACCAAGCATTGGTATGTCAAGTTTAGTTCCAAAATTTGGAGTCACTTGATTCAATCACTAAAGTCAACTTTGTTAGGTTAGACTAAGAACATAGAAATATTGATATTTTTTCTAGTTATTCATGAAGACTTTAAGATGTATTGAAGAAAACGAAGACATCATCCTCCAATTCGAGGTTAATAACATCAGAATTGACTTTTCCCACTTCTATCTTTTGTTCTTTTAAGTTTTTATTCATTTAAAACATAACATGTGAAGTTATGCTAGCTGCAATGAATTTAGTATTGATGGCTTGGTCATTATACGATGATCAAAATATCATAAGTAATGATTTATAATAGTTTTTTATGCAACTTAAGTATATGGAGTTATGGTGTATACCTTTATCAACACTTCACTGATTAGTAACCTGTAATTATTGAACTTCATAAAGAATCCAAACATTTGGAACTATGTCTGAAAGTGAAAAAGCGGGAGTCTAACAACCTCACCCAACATTTTGTTTAGGCAATCTGTATGGACAAAATCCAATATAATTCCAAGGGAATCAACTAGACAGTCAGACTCAATCAATGGAAATATATCCAAGAGTTGTATCTCTGTTTCACAAATTAATCAGCAAATCAAACATATAGAAATCCGCGAGCCTGATTATTATGTGAAACAACTTGAACGGTACCAAAGACCAATGTTCAAGTGTCAATCAATTTATATCAACAACCAAAGGTTGGATTATCTAATTGATTGAACTACGCACAACCTGTGATATTCTAATTATATAAAGAAATATAATGCGGAAAAGAAATAATACAGACACCAGAAATTTTGTTAACGAGGAAACCGCAAATGAAGAAAAACCCCGGGACCTAGTCCAGATTTGAATACCACACTGTATTAAGCCGCTACAGACACTAGCCTACTCAAAGTTAACTTCGGACTGGAATGTGGTTGAGCCCTAACCAATCTCACACCGATCAAGGTACAGTCGCGTTCCTTACGCCTCTAGAACCACGCCGGATTCTGCGCACTTGATTTTCTTAGCTGATCTCACCCACAACTAAGAGTTGCTACGACCCAAAGTCGAAGACTTAATAAACCAAACTGTCTCACAAAGATAAGTCTATTGAATAGATAAATCTGTCTCCCACAGAAATACCTAGAAGTTTTGTTTCGTCTTTTGATAAATCAAGGTGAACAGGAACCAATTGATATACCGGACTTATATTCCCGAAAAACAGCCTAGAAATATCAATCACCTCACAATAATCTTAATCGTATGGTAGCGAAACAAGATATTGTGGAATCACAAATGATGAGACGAAGATGTTGTGACTACTTTTTATCTTGCATATCGGAGAATAAATCTCGAGCAAATCTTAAAGAAGATAGTACTCAATACGATAGAAAACAGCAAGATCAGAACACGCAACTACAGAGAAAATAGTTGGGTCTGGCTTCACAATCCCAATGAAGTCTTCAAGTCGTTAACCTATAGGGTTTCGTGAAAAACCTAAGGTTAAAGGAGAATCGACTCTAGTCGCAACTAGTATCACACAGGAGGTGTGGGGATTAGTTTTCCTAGTTGCTAGAGGTCTCCTTTATATAGTCTTCAAATCAGGGTTTGCAATCAATGTTACCTTGGTAACAAAGCATTCAATATTCACTGTTAAATAAAAACCTGATTAGACTCAAGCTAATATCTTTCAACTGTTAGATCGAACTTAGCTTGTTACACACAAATGAAAAGTGACTTCATTTAGATATGAGTAACCGTACCTAAACGTGTACACCTTGTTGGGTCAACAATAGTTAACCGAAGTTATCCATATGAACACTTTCATATCAACCTTATTCATCTTAACCATAACTAGTTCAAATGACTCAAATGAAACTGGTTCTAGAGTTGTTCAATTGTTTATATTCTCATAGAAGTATATAAGACACAATTGAAGCAAAATCGATTTTGATTCACTCGAATCGATTCATGAATAGCCACGGTTTGCAAAAGATTGCATTCCTGATCATATAAATGTATTAGTTCATGAACAACCCGATTTTAGAACATAACCTACTCAAGTATGCAAACTGGTACGCATACCTAGGTGGCCGGACCAAGTTTGGGTTCGCCAATATGCGAACGGGTACGCATACTGTAAGGCCCCAAAGTTTTTCTCTGGTTTAATTTAACCAATTAGAGTTGTAAATCATGAATATTTCACTGAAAAATAACTTAAGAAACCTAAGTTAGAGTTTTAGCACTATGAGTCCGCCCAAGTTACAAAGTAGGGTTTTTATATGGCACTTGATAGCCCCAAGCATACGGAAGGGTGCCAAAATGGATGTGCACGCCTTACACGCCACAATATATGTGTCGAGTTACTGTGAAGCAGTCAAGGGTAATCTGGTTATTTGTTTAACCAAATGTTAAGAAATAGAAAACCCTTGTTTTCTTCTTCATTTTTCTCAAGGAGGGTTATTATTCTTCTTTTCACTTGATACTTGCTTTGGGGATTTTTGGAAGGAAGAACTCTAGAGATCTGTTTGAAATATGGAAGAGTTGAGCTTGGATTTACGTGAAGATGATATTGCTTATTGTCTCTAGAGTTGCATGGAAGGTAGGAGAATTCAATTCCCTTTCATTAGTCTTACTCAAATTTTCTCCTAATTATGGTTTGAGTTATTTGGATTTAACTGAGTAGTGATTCTCGTGTTTTTCCTTTGATTTTAGAACCATGAGTAATAATTAAACAACAACGATTTCAAGTTTTGATGCTTGATTTGAGAAATTGAAAATTAGGGTTCTTCATGAAGTTTGGGTGTTTTTATGAAAATCATGTTCTTTTACGAAAATATGAATTGGGTATTTTGTTCTCTTACTTAATTCATGCCTTACAAGCTTTGGGGAAGAAATTTGCATGATTTTGATTGTAACCAACTTTATAAACCTAAAATGTATGTTGTTGTTCTAATGATATCTTAAGATCCGATGGTTGGATTTTAATGAAATTTGAGTAGGTAATAATTAACTATGTTATAGATGTACGTTAAAATTTTCATGAAGATCAGGTTCCGTTTACTACTGAAAATGGTGTATAATCTGTGACTGCATTCTGCAGATCTTAAATCCTGGACACCAATTGTGTGAAATGTTTCTCACTTTCCGTTCATCGGATGAATCTGGAATTTTAGTATGTTGTTTAGTACAATGCTAATAGCTTTCTGTAAAAATTTCAAGGCAATCGGAACACTGTAGGTACTCCAAAGGATGGGTGAAACGCGACTGATTTCTGTACGCAGGTAGTTAAAGCAGTCAACTTCTGATGCTCATATATCCTTATTGAACCGTTTGTTTGATGTGATTTTTGGATATGCTGTTATATCATGTGTAATGAGGCTACCGTATAAATTTCAAGGAAATCGGGTGATGTTAGCTACTGAAATCTTAAATGAACCGTGACTGCGTTTTGTAAAATAGGAATCCTTTACAACCTCGTTCATTCTACTTTATCTTATGTTAAGGACATCGTCTTAAGCTAAATTTTTCACATCTTAGGAGATGTATTATTGTTAAGGTAGCTAAATTTTTCACATCATAATACAGAGAAATGGTGCAAACAAATCATGCTGGTATTCGAAGACAAGTGATAATCGTGACTGGACTTTTGAGCTGATCAGAATGACAATTTCATAATGGTACTATATTACGAATACAAATCTTTACCTTAGCAATTGTAGCCTTGTAAGCATAGCATTCTTGTTTGCACCATTTCTCTGTATTATGAGAAAGGGAACTTCCTTTGGTTTACACGTTGTATGATTTTCTGTGAATTAGATCTCTGTACTTATTGTTATTAAAGATGCCATAGTTGATGCAAATAATGAGAGATAAGCTATTTGAAATTCCGGATTATGTACTCGTGTGATTGTCATGTTCTTCCTAAAGCTGGTGATAGGCTACTATAATGTAGTAGCTAATGTAGTGATCTTGAAGAAATTATATATTTAAGTTGGATAGGTGATAAGTTGAACTGATCTTGGAATTTACTTACGTAGCGTAAGTGGTTCTTCATTAACGTGATAGATACTAGATTAATCTAGCAGTTGTATAGTAAGCCATTCACTGTTAACACGAAGGCTGGTGTTGCCATTCTCGTATGGTCTTATAGCAATGTTTCTATAAATGTTGACAATAAATTTTAACACCATCAAAGATGGATCGTATAAGCTTTTGTTGTGGTGTGTGTTAGTACGACTTAGCTACTGTATAGATAGTGTTTGGGAAATACTTCTATCTATAAAGCTACATCAGGTGGTGTGCACTCCATTAAATGGTATAATGGATAGTAGCATAGTTGCTTTTCTAGCCTCTTTCTCCATAACTGTTATTATTACTTGTGGATTTGTGAATGATGTCACCCCTAAGCAAGTTTAGTCTCTGGCATCTTTGATGGGTATTGTAATTGGTTGTATTCTTTCTGGATATTGTACTGTTCCCCCTCGACTTTAGCCAAGTAACTTTGATAAATCTCAAGCTAGAGGTGCAATCCTTCTATACTTTTGGGGCGGTTGCGGAATCATTTCACTCATGCTTTTAGATCCAGATATATATGTTTGGCATATGAAAGATATGTACACACCTTTAAATACGCATATGACATACTCAAGGTTTATTTTTATATTATATGTGCTTGTTTTATTAGGATGGGCTGCGGAATACTACTGTAGATGATGGTTGGATGGCGCTCTTGTTTGATGTGTACTGGCGTACTTGCACTAGCACCTTCATTTCATCCTTTATGATTTTAAATATTTTGAGTTCTCTCCTTTAGCGTACAAAAACATATAAGGGAACATAGTGGATATCGACTCTGTGGTGATAGTGTGGATGTTGTGTGATAGTTCCTCATTATTGTAATATGTTAATAGGGTGTACGACCATATAAGCTTTTATTATTAATCGGTATTATCTGGAACTAAATATTATTAATCGGTATTATCTAGAACTAAATATTTGGTAAATATGTATAGCTTGGATTATTAGATATACAACACAGTTGTAGTCTGCTATTGTTATGCAACTCATACTATTCATACTATTTAACTGCTGGAGATAGTTATTGCTATGGTAAGCGGTTCATACTATCTAAGAGATTGTTGCTGCCACAACAAGCAGTTCATACAGTCTACGTAAGATATGCTTGCTATCTAGATGTGATAGTTCATATCATCTTGATAAATGACGAACTACGGTCATGCTTGATCCCTTCGAGCAACGGAGAGGGTACGTAGGCAGCCGCTATGCGGTTCAGCACAAATCTGGGAGGTTGTTCATATTATCTGAAAGTGTTGGTTGCTGCTTGGCAGTTCATACTATCATTCAGAGATGATTGCAACCTTGACTTCGGCAACTGGCCGTATAAATTATTGGAGTTGGCAACTGGCCTTCTTCCATTTTTGGCAACTGGCCATTGTTAGAATCGGCAACTGGCCGTATAAATGATTGGAGTTGGCAACTGGCCTTCTCCCATTTTTGGCAACTGGCCAGTGTTAGAATCGGCAACTGGCCGAATAAATTATTGGAGTTGGCAACTGGCCTTCTCCCATTTTTGGAGAATAAATGCCAAGTGTGCTTGCTCAAAATGCAGTGTGGCTAATGTGAATTCAAGTTGCTCAAAATGCAGGTCCGATTTCTCGAGTGGCGTATCGAAGAGTCGGAGTTTGCCAAGTGGGCCGAAACCCGGTTCGCTGGAAGTCCAGATTTTCTGATCCGTCACACATACCTTCCAAAACTCAGTTGAATTTCTGGAACTAGAAACTCACGCCAGTACGCATACCGGTATGCATACTTAGTTCCCGGACTTTCAATAACCAACCAGTACGCATACGGGTATGCATACCATGGTTCCCGGACTTGGAATATCTTGCACAAAATAGCATACAAGTACGCATACTGTGTTATATCCAATCATGGTTATTTGTTCTAAACTCCCATTTCAATCATTGAAACATTCTCGGAAGATGACAATAGTTGTCTCACACAAACTATTAGCTTCAAAGCAATTTTCAAGTGATCGAATGATCAATACGAAACATTCCGAGCCTACATCAAATGACTGTCTCCCACAAATCATGTAAGATGTTTCGAGGCGATTTTCATTGATCATCTTTTGACTTTCGTTAAGAATATAAGATGAACTTTGTTAAAGCGAAAGCTTACCAACACATATTTTGAGAAATATGTAAGCGAGTTAAACTCAGCTCGAAATATCAAATGTGTATAATCGAAGTCTATATAGCTATACGACATTTGTCTCAAATAGGAGATAGAGTAGATAGACTTTTGAGTGATAGATGAGTTCAAGTCTCCACATACCTTTTGTTGATGAAGTTCCACAAGCTCCCCTTAGTAGTTCTTCGTCTTCAATCGATGAACGCCGTGAAGTCTAATGCTCAACTACACTTTCTATCCTAATCCGAGACTTAGCTATAAGTAGACTAGAAATCAAGACTTATATTTTTGGCAACTAAACTTGACAACAAGCTTGAGATAGCAACGCTTGCGAGTTCGACCGAGCAGTGCTCTAACAATCTTCCCCTTTGTCAATTTTAGTGACAAAACTATCAATACATATGGATTACAAAATAAATAAACTTTGTAGTTTCTCATCCAAATGCTTGATTTCCTTGGTTCTTCAACATTACTCGAAATCTTCGTCACTTCCAAGTACTCCAGTGATTGTGAACGTGTGCAACTCAGCATCATAGTTGTTGAAGATCCGTAGCTATAACAATGACAAAACAGTAGCTCTCAATCATTGTTATACAGTGTCATAGTAACATTACAAAGCATCAAAGTCCAATTGTATCACAACTTTTACAACAATACTATGGTGATATGTATCACTCCCCCTTAGTCAATACTTCATATCACATGAAAACCACTCCCCCTTACATAATGATCCGTAAACCATATGTATTTGTTGTGTGAACTACACATTAATTCTCCCCCTTTTTGTCAATATAAATTGGCAAAGGTACGAAAACTAGTGGGATCATAATGAAATTCTCATAGAGGTACTTCATGACTAAAAGAGAACATATCAACTTTGTTTAGATGCAATCATATAGTCGAAACTAAATGCATTCATCAAGGAGTTAATAAAGCTACAAAAAACTCCTACAATATTCCACATCCGCACTCCCCACAAAGATTTGGCAATTAAGCACAAGTTCAATTAAGAACTCTCCCCCATATAATGTCATTCCCGAATGAACAACAATAGCGACCTTGCATTTACAAGAAAAGAAGGATTTCTTTGGACATTAACAAATTACATGAAACATGAATTTGTATCCAGAAAACTCAATTAAATTAACCACAAGAGACCCCATGATTAATTTAATCGGAAATGCTCAACATAAGAGAACTTACGGAGCCACACAGTATATTCACAAAGAAGTGGATCAGGAAAGACCAATACTGCGGAATATTCATAGATTCATTCTATTTTTCATCAATATTTTCATAAAGACATATAATAGACTTAATCTTTGCAATCAAAAGTTCATCCTATCTTCCATCAATATTTGCATAATGACAATAGGCTTAACTTTTGACATATATGGGACAATCATAGTTCACGGATGCAAACACACATATCCCATAAATTTTTTGCAATATATAAAACCAATAAAGATTAATACTGCAAAATCATCTTCCAAATAAACTTTAGAATTTAAATAAATAAATCTAAAAACATTGCAAGATGAAAATTGCTGGCAATAGCTATGTGTACTCATAATAATGGCTATTCCAAACCCTAGTTATCCTTCTTAAAACACAAGAATAAATTCTCATAAGAAGTTTCCTAAACAAAATAAAATAACTCTTAAGAAGAACAAAACTGAAGATCTTCAGACATAATCAGCAACCAGAGATCGAACACAAACAAGTTCATCAGTTGCCTTCTTTAGTTCAGTTTTCAAAAATTCAAGATTCTTTGTTGCAATTTTAAGTTGTTCACGAACGACTTCAAAATCTCGAAGAAGATTTCCCACCAATTGAGACGAAATATGAACTGGCAGATCTTGTTCATGATCAACTGCATGAAAGCAGGTTATGGAGAGAGGTTTTTCGTGAAACTCAATAACTTTGCTGCCTTGAACATTGTCTTCCTTTTTGCATCGATCCATTGTGCATACCATAATCTCACAGGAGAATTGACGTTACCGAACGAGTATATATCAGAGGAAGAGTTCATGATATATATATATGAGACGTTCATAGAGAAAACCTAGTTACTCGTTTATGTTCGGTAGTGGGTCAGGTGCACATACTCTCATGGTTATGAATCAGGTTCAAGACCAAGAGAACCAAGGAGCCTAATTTAGATGTAGTTTTGATAAAAATCAAAGCCAAAATCTAAACACATTGACAGATAATCTTAGCCCAAGAGGAGGGAACAAGATTATTGTTGATAGACAACAAATTAACTGTCATAAGGAAGAAAAACGAGGGTTTTCAAAGTGAGTAACAAAGAGAACTTTCTCAAGAGTTACCGATCAAACATATTACAAATGTAATAATTAACCTGAGCAGGGCTCAATAGTAAGATGGTCAATTTATTAAACGAAAAAGAGACAACAGAGACCACTTTGCCAAGAAGAAAAGCTTCTTGAGAATTATGAGAATCCTCACACAGTCTAAAGGAGGATGCTCATTAGAAAGCAGTCAAGTTGTAGTTTGACAAGCAAATAGCTCATCAAGGGCATTGACAGTTTCCCTTTTTCTTTCTTGATTGTCATCAGAAACATCATCAGACTTTTCAAAAGAATTAATAGGAGAAGAGCAAGTATTACCTGATGCAGCAATATTTTTTTTTGCCCTCTTAATACTGCGTTTAAGTCTATTTATACTGGTCTTGAGCTCTGAGACACGATTATTGATGTGAATGTATTCGGGAACATACACTTTAGATTCAAGACTTTCTTCAGTGAGAGGCAAGGAGTTTGAACTTTTCTTCTTCCTACGATGACTTTTTCTCTTCACAGAGCAGTTTAAAGAGTCAGTCGTCCATATAACATTCTTCCCTTTACAATTGTATAAGCAGATTTTGTGTCATATTTACAACCAAAAATTGTCCCATCATAGCACTTTTCTTGATTATAGACTAGACCTTTAACACCAGCATAATGAGAAGCAGGTTTGATTACTTCTTTAGACATCCATACAAGAATGTTATGAGGTTTTTCATTTCGCAGTCGAAAACGACATCTCCTTTCAAGATGACCCTTTTTGCCGCAATAATAACAGTTAAAGGGAATGTTTTTGACTGTTCTCATGTGAGCTGTTTTTGAAGGTTAACAATCTTTGTCCTTAGGAACATCAGCTGCTTAAGATAGTCTTTCACTTTTGATATCAGTGAAGTTTTCACTAGGGAATTTGCCATTAGCACAGACAAAATTGATCTTACCAGCACTAGGAGCGTCTATTCCTTTATAGCCCAGACCACGTGTATCACGATGTTCTTTACATGCTCCCAGCATAGTGGACAATTTTGTAGAACTAGCATTGAATCTTTCCAGATTCTCTTCTAGTGATTTGACCTTATCGAGAGCAGCAGCTAGATCAGCCTCCAATTGTTTTTCTCTGGCGAGAAAGCTGATTTTTATGTCGTTAAAACATTTTTGTTGAGAGACATATCTTGCTTCAGTTTCTGCATGTCTTTCTTTCAACACAAAGAGATTTCGACGAAGATTATCACATTCAGAATTTTTTGAACACACATCTTCTTTACGGTCTTTAAGAAGAGATTGTAAGGGTTTGTAACCACAATCATATCCCTTAAAGAGTTTTCTCAATTTCCTATTTTCTGCACATAGAGGTTTCAGATATTCAGCCAAGCAAGTTGTTGACTTCTTTTTCTTTATGAGATGGTCGAAAAGCTCGATATATTGTGAGACTTCCTCATCAACATCTTGTCCCTCTTCTGAATCACTTCCATCTGAAAGATCATCCAACTGTTCATCTAGGCGTTTTGCCTAGTTGACCATAGTTTCAGTCCATGGAGAAGATGTGAGAGATATCTCAGGAGATTCAAGGCTTTGAACCAAATAAGGAGAGTTTATGAACTGATTGGATTATCTAATTGATTAAACTACGCACAACCTGTGATATTTCAATTATATAAACAAATATAATGCAGAAAAGAAATAACACAGACACCAGAAATTTTGTTAACGAGGAAACCGCAAATGCATAAAAACCCCGGGACCTAGTCCAGATTTGAATACCACACTGTATTAAGCCGCTACAGACACTAGCCTACTCCAAGTTAACTTCGGACTAGAATGTGGTTGAACCCTAACCAATCTCACACTGATCAAGGTACAGTCACGTTCCTTACGCCTCTAGAACCACGCCAGATTCTGCGAACTTGATTTTCTTAGCTGATCTTACCCACAACTAAGAGTTGCTACGACCCAAATTCGAAGACTTGATAAACCAATCTGTCTCACACAGAAAAATCTATTGAATAGATAAATCTGTCTCCCAAATAAATACCTAGAAGTTTTGTTTCGTGTTTTGATAAATCAAGGTGAACAAGAACCAATTGATATACCAGACTTATATTCCCGAAGAACAGCCTAGAAATATCAATCACCTGACAATAATCTTAATTGTATTGTAGCGAAACAAGATATTGTGGAATCACAAATGATGAGACGAAGATGTTGTGACTACTTTTTATCTTTCCCAGCGGAGAATAAATCTCGAGAAAATCTTAAAGAAGATAGTACTGAATACGATAGAAAACAGCAAGATCAGAACACGCAACTACAGAGAAAATAGTTGGGTCTGGCTTCACAATCCCAATGAAGTATTCAAGTCGTTAACCTATAGGGTTTCGTGAAAAACCTAAGGTTAAAGGAGAATCGACTCTAGTTGCAACTAGTATAACACAGGAGGTGTGGGGATTAGGCTTTCCAGTTGCTAGAGTTCTCCTTTATATAGTCTTCAAATCAGGGTTTGCAATCAATGTTACCTTGGTAACAAAGCATTCAATATTCACCGTAAGATGAAAACCTTATTAGACTCAAGCTAATATCTTTCAACCGTTAGATCGAACTTAGCTTGTTACACACAAATGAAAAGTGACTTCATTTAGATATGAGTAACCATACCTAAACGTGTACACTTTGTTGGCTCAACAATAGTTAACCGGAGTTAGCCATATGAACACTTTCATATCAACCTTATTCATCTTAACCATAACTAGTTCAAATGACTCAAATGAAACTAGTTCTAGAGTTGTTCAATTGTTTATATTTTTATAGAAGTATACAAGACGCAATTGAAGCAAAATCGATTTTGATTCACTCGAATCGATTCATGAACATTATAGCCACGGTTTGCAAAAGATTGCATTCCTTATTATATAAATGTATTATTTCATGAACAAGCCGATTTTAGAACATAACCTACTCAAGTATGCAAATGGGTACGCATACCTAAGTGGCCGGACCAAGTTTGGGTTTGCCAGTATGCGAACGAGTACGCATACCTTCCAAAACTCAGTTGAATTTCCGGAACTAGAAACCAACGCCAGTACGCATACCGGCATGCATACTTAGTTCCCGGACTTGGAATATCTTGCATAAAATAGCATACAAGTACACATACTGTGTTATATCCAATCATGGTTATTTATTCTAAACTCCCATTTCAATCATTGAAACATTCTCGGAAGACGACAATAGCTATCTCACACAAACTATTAGCTTCAAAGCAATTTTCAAGTGATCGAATGATCAATACGAAACATTTCGAGTCTATATAAAATGACTGTCTCACACAAATCATGTAAGATGTTACAAGGAGATTTTCACATGATCATCTTTTGACTTTCGTCAAGAATATAAGATGAACTTTGTTAAAGAGAAAGCTTACCAACACATATTTCGAGAAACATGTAAGCGAGTTAAACTCAGCTCGAAATATCAAATGTGTATAATCAAAGTCTATATAGCTATACGACTTTTGTCTCAAATAGGAGATAAAGTAGATAGACTTTTGAGTGATAGATGAGTTCAAGTCTCCACATACCTTTTATTGATGAAGTTCCACAAGCTCCCCTTAGTAGTTCTTCGTCTTCAATCGATGAACGTCGTGAAGTATAATGCTCAACTACACTTTCTATCCTAATCCGAGACTTAGCTATAAGTAGACTAGAAATCAAGACTTATAGTTTTGGTAACTAAACTTGACAACAAGCTTGAGATAGCAACGCTTGCGAGTTCGACCGAGCAGTGCTCTAACAGAAAGCAGTTTCATAAACATAGTTTAAGAAGTAGACTTGCGATATTTGTATTCGAAATAAGGGTTCATGACCGTTCTCAGGACCAATCCCTAGTGGCAAAGATTGATCCCAGGACTGATCTCGATATGTTTGTTATTTTGAGGTTTCTGCAGAGTTAGGCTGGGAATGTTCACAAGTGCTGACGTAATGTTTGAACATGTTTTAAACTCCAATATCTTATTGCTCAAATATATTCCTTCGATACTCAAGGAAAGATCCTAAAAATAGATTTTTCAATACTTATCCTGTATTGACTTATATGCTTACCAAATACCATAGGTTTTCATATCTCAAATTGATATATTAGTGAAGTATTTGGATGTGTGATACTTAATCTTAGTTGTCATTTTATGAGATAAACCAGTTTACGAATCGAAATATAATTGGTATTTGCTAATTTCGAAAAATAAGCATCTTAAGGATTTTTGAAAGTGCTAAATCTTGTTTCCAAAAAAGCCTTAGTCATAACTCTATAGAATCAGGTGTCTGGTATTATTACAAACTCATCAATTGAACACACACCTCTGATTGATTGTATGGGAAGCCAACTTGTCAAGAGATATGAGTAACCTAATTAGGTAAAACATCTCGTGTCGCCTTCGTTTGAAGTCTTCTTTGGGATCAATAAGCTTTTATTTGTATAGTTCATGGAAAACTAAATCGTATAGTTATTTTAGTTTTCTTTGATTGTTGTTTGATTAAGAACTAATGATATAGTTATCTTCAGTAGATCAAACTTGTTTATTTTTTGGTCATTCTCTTTTGAATAAGGCCACTAAAGCTTGTTTGAAGATTTGCTAAACAAATCCAAGTGATTATATATTTGTTGATAGAGCTATTGATCAATCAATACAAACAGATTATATACTGAGTGTGTTGATCAATAGTGGAATCAAATTGTTTGTTGTTGTTACTTTTGAAGATTGAAGACTATTTTTTTTTGGTTTCGATCTTTGTGTTACTTGATTTCTGAGATCCAGAAGTTGTTTATCTTGATAAACATAAGGCTTGTAGAAAGATCGATCAAATTGTCTAGTTATATTAAGTTGCTTGGACATAGCTCGTTCATAAATATTGATTATTTCGATAATCATTAACTTGGTTTGATATTTAAACCAAATGAGTTTATTGATATAAGTGGAATATCCTCTACTCTGTTTTATCACAGATTTAAAGATTTTTTTTTTGATTGATAAGTTAGTTGGTTACTAAAACAAATTTATTCTTTTGTTGTCTCGAGTTACGATTTAAAAGAGTTGAGAGCCGAAGTCTTAACAACGAGATGTAACAACTTTATTTGATCTCAACTATATGAAGATGCGGTAATCAATTTGTATAACGCGTTTATTTGTTGTTGTGGGTGTTTTTCCTTTTTGTTTACGTCTTCTCCTTTATGGAGATTCTCTATGTGCTCTCATGGCGTTTCTTTGTGATTTCAATAGAGATTTTGGGTGAAAGTTCAAGTGTGGTGATCAAGATTCAAGACTTAAGGCATATTACTCTCATATTTTTATGAGAAATTCTTGTTTTCAAGAAGGAAAACCTTATCAAAATGATTGGATTATATTCCAAAAACCATTCTTTCAATCATCGGATTGCTTGGTACTCTTGTTGGTAGTTCGTTACTTCTCTTTACGAATTACTCTTTGTTAGCACATTTTTATTGTATTTCGATATGTGATTTTGATGTTTTTGAAAGTCCATGTATCTCTATTTTATCATGAATGAAATTTTATAAGATTTATCAAAAAAACAAAAATAAAAACAACTTAAGAAAAACCATTTCATAGGTAAATTGATGAAAGAGACTTTTAATTTTTCATTTGGCATTTTCCGTTAACTAACAACTACGACCATCCTTGACCTTTAAGAAAACCGAAGAGCTACATAACATGCCAAACTATCTATATTCTCATGTGCGATTTGATCATTTGGGTACCACAATATTTATCTTGGTCACTCGTGTAGGAAATTTCAAATTTCATTCGGGTTCACCTGTGTATCGTGGTTTCCAGACCATATAACTCCATGTATAGTCGTATAGAGACGACCATAAGATATCACTGTGGAACCGACAAAATAAGGTACTATATGTCTTTAAACTCCAACGGACTTATATAACACTTGGTTAGCAACTTTGCTAGGCTGCAATTTTGCACGTCACTTGATCCGAATGAGGTACCATTTCATAAGAGAACTCTCATGGTGGAATATCAAGTCCAGTGTTTTTAAGTGTGAATTGCAAAAGCTTTTCTTCAAATAATCTTCCAAGGTTTTGTGGAAGATAATTCGAAATCTAGCTACAATGTCAATACTCTTAGCGGTGAGCACTAGTTCTCCTAGCGCTCAATTTGACAATTTTGGAACGTTTGATAACTCGAGTTTCTTAACTGTTAATCTTGTGTTTAAAATGGATCGCATGATCAAGTCTCCTGACAGGAATCTTCGATAAACCTTATGCTCTCGAAGCTTTTGTAAACTCCCAGCATTAAACTTACTCCTAATGTTTGGTTAAGTAGTCCTCCTAATGTTATAGAGGAACAACTACTGTTGGATAATTTGAATTTTTTGAGTTAATAAAATTTCTTTGTTCGCCGTAAAAAAAAAAAACTCCCAGCATTAAACTTACTCTTGCATTGTTTAGCACGTCAAGACTTAAATTTCAAAACGATGAATTTATTAGTGTGACGTGACTCATGATCGGAAGGTTATCAGATATTGATTGGACCTGCGACACTAACCTACAGTGGTAGGTCACGTGACCCACTTGAAACCAGCAGACTTGCTGTATGCTCAAGGTAGAAAATAAAAACATTTTTTTTCCACCAAACAACCACCTACAGTAAAATCCATTTTTATTTTTTTTCTCTGGTCGTTATTCCATCTCGTTGGGAATTTCTTTCCTTCTTTTTCTTCTTCTTCTTCTTCTTCAACCTCGTCTCTGTGTGGACGATCAGTCCATTTCATTACCCTAAAAATATCAAAAAGAAAACTAAAAATCAAAAATTAAAATGAATCTCGATCTGTTAAGAAACTCGTGTTGATGAAATATACTGATCTGATAATAAGATCACACCAGATTCAGAAGAAGAAGAATTTTTTTGAATAAAAAATATAAATAAAAATGGCGAGGAGTAGTAGATCTTCATTATCATCAACTAATCGATGGAGATATTTGTCACCATCTTATTATTTAAAGAGACCAAAAAGATTAGCTTTTCTTTTTATTGCTTTTGTTAGTCTTAGTTTCTTCGTTTGGGATCGGCAAACCCTAAATAGAGAACACCAGGTATGTCCTTGTTCTTTCTTCTCGTGTCTTTAATTATCTTGGGTTTCTGTCAAAATTTGATCTTTTTAGCTTATTATTTACTAGATCAATTTTGTTCGATTTTGTGCAACTTTAGCCTAGATTCTTTAATTTTGGGCATTTCGGGGATTGGTTATGTGTTGTGTAACTTGGGTTTGCCTTAATATTTGTTGCTGCTGAATAATTAGCTCTGGGTTTCTTGGAAAATTTGAACTTTAGGTCATATGTGATAAAAATCAATTTTGGCGTGTTTAGCTCTAGATAAACTGAATGTTGAAGCTCAACTTGTGGACTCTAAGCGAATAAACTCTCATTTGATTTTGTTGGGTTTCATGTGCAGGTAGAGATTAATAGGTTAAGTGAAGAGTTAATTCGGTTGAAAGATCAGGTATGGATAAGCATACTGTACTGGAACTTTGAACTGTGGTTTTATGAAAATTAGGTATTAATATTTAAAATGTTTCATTTCAGGTGCATGAATTGAAGACACGTTATGGTGAAGCCACTGAGGACATAGATATTGACCAGAAACCCATCGATGTTCCTAAGAAGGTTGTTATTCCTGATGATCCCCTTGATAAGCAACGGAGAGAGAAAGTTAAAGACGCTATGCTTCATGCTTGGACTTCTTATGAGAAGTACGCTTGGGGTCAAGATGAACTTCAGGTTTCTAAATTCCATCCAATTTTAATTTTTATGTCATAATTGACACCCTGAGGAGAATGAAAACACTTTTTGGGGTCTTGCGTTGATTTGGTAAGAAATATTGGCATTGCGGTTATAATTTTTATTTATTTATGTTGGCTTATAATATGCATGCCTCAGACCAGCTAGAGGGTTCTGATCATCCCATTAGCTCTCCCCATTTTTATAGTGGATGTCCAAAAGAAGGTTATCTTCTTGTTGGCCAATTCGGTAAGAGTATGTAGCTTGTTTGACTCTGTGTCTACGGTCTTTTTCTTTTCATCTAGTAGACTAGTGTTAAAAATGTTACCTTAGGAGATCGGCTTTCATGATGAGCTTCTGATGTTCCTCCAAAAGAAGGTTGCCAAGAAAAAGAAACAAGAGAATTTGTTTTACTAAGTTTTGCCTATGATCTTATTTTACTAAGTTCTGCCTACAAAATTTGTATCTGAATAGTCACCATCATACAGGACACGACTACATCAGTCTTGCTTTCCTCGTCTCTTCTTGCAATCATCCTGAACATATAGGCTTCTCTTTAGGATGAATTTTTAGTTTCTTTCTTCCCCTCGCATCTAACTTGAATCAGAAGCAGTAGTTGTTGAAGCAAAGTTAGGTTCCGCTAAATTGAGTAGTAGATGGAGAATGTTTTCAACAGCATGATAGACAAGAGATATTGTTCAACCTGTGGACGGGATTCTGGCCTAGAATAGTCTACCTTACCTGTCCTGGCAATCCTGTAAATATAGTGTGTAAAGATAACTCCTTGAGTTCTAATTTTTCATGTTATACTGGTGTGTATCACTCGGGATATAGTATTGCTGTCAATAAAAGCAGACATATTGCTGATTATGCTTATTAGATACTTGCTCTTTAGGTCAAAACCTACATATCTGCAATGCTAGAAATTCTATTCGAGTTTTCTCAAGTATTAATCACCCAAATTTTCTCCACTAATCTGATGAATCTTTCTGTTATCAGCCACAGACAAAGAATGGTGTGAATAGCTTTGGTGGTCTTGGAGCAACTATAGTGGATTCTCTTGATACGTTATTTATAATGGGCCTAGACGAACAATTTCAAAGGGCAAGAGAGTGAGTTTTCAGCATTTCTTACATTCAGAGCCTCATTTAAAAACTTGTGCAAAATGAAATGAAAGTTTGAAACTCATCAGTGTGAGTGTATTAATCAATATGAAGTTCTAATCACATTTTCCTCGTAAAACATAGGTTGGCGTGTTCGTATAATTTAATAAATTTAGAGCACGTATGACCTTTAAGTCTTTAACTTCTACATATAGTCATCATGTATAGGATAGAGGAACTTTATATAGTCATCATGTATAGGATAGAGGAACTTTTGTTTGGGTTAGAGTTGTACTTACTAATCATGTAAACATCATAGAAATAAGAACAGTCAAGTGTATCTGTGAATTTTTAACGATGTATGGGTCTGTAACCAATATGTTATGGTGGTATCATTGTCTGTTTCTTAACAAAATGTAGGTAAGTAAAAATCTGTTTTTAGTACCTCTCATGTCAGGTACAAGTAAAATTATTATTCTTCCCAGGATTATCTATATTTTTTGTTTAAGAAGTTATTGATAATTTTTATTTCTATATCCATCATCTCTTTTGGAGCTCATTTTTCTATACTTTTAGATCCTAATTCTGAAGAGTTACTCTTACTTAAAAACTTTGCATGATCCTAAAGTGCTTCTGTTACTTCTATAGGTGGGTTGCAACCTCATTGGACTTTGACAAGAATTACGAAGCTAGTGTGTTCGAGACAACCATAAGGTTGCGTTATATGGTTCAACCTTGCTTTTATTTCTGCTAAGTCCTCTTTCCTATTGGAAAGAAGCCCTCTGATGGCTTATGAAATGTGGATGAGGGATAGTTTGTTTTGTTGTGCTTGCCTAATGTCACTTGTATTTTGATTTTGCAGAGTTGTAGGTGGGCTTCTTAGTGCATTTGATCTCTCTGGGGACAAGCTTTTCCTAGAAAAGGCTAAAGACATCGCAGATAGGTTGTTACCTGCATGGGATACACCTTCAGGAATCCCCTATAACAGAATTAACTTGCAACATGGGGATGCCCATAATCCTGGGTGGACAGGGGTAATATCATCAGTCTATTAACTCTTTTTTATTGTTACCCATAAGTTTAGTTTGCATGGGTTCCACTTTACTTAGTAGTTTGTATTAGATTGTATTTAACTGCATTGAGATGTCTCAGATTCCAGTTTAAATGTGCCTCAAGATCAATTGTCTGTCTCTTGAGCCTGGCAAAGTGCATATTGCTTGTGTTTGTGTTGTGTTGTGTGCAGTTTAGTTTGTATTTATTCTCCATTTAACCGTTAGATATCCATAATTAGTGTTTTCTTTGGACGTTATATTCAGTGTTTTATGACCTGAGAATTTCCTAAAACATGCTTTGGACTAGAGATATATTGTCAACTGCCTCATTCGGTTGTTGATTCCACTGACAAGTAGCACTGTTTAATATTTTGATCTATTCTTGAATGATCCTCCAGATTCCCAGATAGGGATCATTGTCTCTGGAACTAATTTCCGTCTCAGAAAGATTATGAATCTATAGCGAATTGTATTTTCAAATTTGTCATATGAACAATCTTAGCTGATATTTTTAATTTGTCTCTAGGGTGAGAGTATTCTGGCGGATTCAGGCACTGAGCAGCTGGAGTTCATTGCTTTATCTCAGAGGACTGGAGACCCCAAGTACCAGCAGAAGGTATTGTTGGGAACTCAGAATTCTAATGATACTGTTTTTGTTGGGAGTAAAGTATATTCCAGTGCAGGTTGTAGTATGGAGGATTAGAACTCACAAGTTATTAGGATAAGTACACTCAGCAGACTGAGTAGACCGGAAGAAATTAAAGCAATAAACTTTTAATTGAAGCAGTCCTAGAAATGCTTTTGGTGAATGTTTTTGTACGCGGGTATTGAACTGCAAAACATAATTGTATGGTTAACCAGTTAACCTCTCCAAGCCTTGTCAAGTCATGTCTCCTTTATATAAGAACTATCCAAACTCTGAAAGCCATATGGGCAAGCATATCTAATTCTATTAAAATGCAATTAACTATTGTGAAATTGACCTTATCCATCAGATGCCAGGCTGCTTAAATAATGGGTGTAAAGCACATAGAAGGTTGATTGAAACATAAGATTGAATTTATAGACGCTAGGGCATAGTGCAGCCAAGTAATAAACTTCATGATTAAATAGAAGATTAGCAATTGTTTGTAATTTCTTTTCTTGCTTATGAGAAATCAACAACACATGCTAAAATAAACCTTTTAAATTACTGTTCGCAAGTTTCAGAACTTTTGTTACTTGATCTGGCTCTAAAGCTTTAATAAATTACTGTTTTAGGTGGAGAATGTTATTACACAGTTGCAGAAAACCTTCCCTGCTGATGGTTTGCTTCCAATCTACATCAACCCCCACACTGGAACAACTGCATACTCAACCATAACATTTGGTGCCATGGGTGATAGGTAATGCGATTCTTTCGTTTTGTTGCTTCTGACTCATTCATAATCTTGACTTTGTTTTGTTACTTCGGACTCGCTCTATTAATATTAGAACCGTGTGGTTTCTGGAACAAGAATGGTTTGCCAACACCTACTGACCAAAATGAAAGATAACAACTGGAAAACTACATTTAAACCTGTCGATTAAGAATGAAATCATTTTTTAATGTACATCTTCTCGCATCAAATAACAAAGTACCTAGCATGTGATGCACTCTTATTATGTTAGAATGGGAGTGTGTGAAAATGCTATTCTTGATCTTACATTCTTTAGTGAGTTAGTAAAAATTGTACATGTTTTAAGTAAGGAATACACTTCAATTTTGCGTTGCCCTAAGTCATGATTATGGTGATTGCAGTTTCTATGAATACCTACTCAAAGCATGGATCCAGGGGAATAAAACTCAGGCTGTAAAGCACTATAGGTGAGTGAAGGTTGTGGTAGCCTTTGAGTTCTTGTACTGCATTGCTTTCATTTGATTTTGTACTTCGTTGGGCTACTTAAAACTTTACAGTGACTTAGGCCAGTGTATGATTTTAACTTACCTACAGTGTTCGACCTTTCTCAAAATAAACATGTATGTCCTCATCAGAAGTCCAAAAAAAAAAAAAAAAGTGTACTTGTGTTGCACTGCACAAGATGTACTTTTCTACAACTGGTTGACATTAAAGAGATTATATGCCCGGAGTTTCAGCTATTTGTTTCACCGTATTCAGAATGTGTATCTGGAAGAAGATGCCTGCTCAGCAATATTATTAGATTTATACTAGTAGCTAGACTCTTAGATCAAGGTCTACTTGCTAGCGTTGTTTTCACACACAATTGCTCCACAGAATCTCTTTGCAAGGCCCGGAGTTT
The DNA here is from genome assembly GCA_023531105.1 of Papaver atlanticum. Lineage (NCBI taxonomy): Eukaryota > Viridiplantae > Streptophyta > Magnoliopsida > Ranunculales > Papaveraceae > Papaver > Papaver atlanticum. The sequence goes on from JAJJMB010017174.1 coordinate 1,784,424, forward strand.
CAGCTATTTGTTTCACCGTATTCAGAATGTGTTTGTGGAAGAAGATGCCTGTTCAGCAATATTATAGCTAGGTCAAGACATAGATCACTGTGATGTAAATATAACCCCAACTGTGTCATTTATCACAAATTGGAGAGTTGAATTTTAATGAATCTTGCCTCTTCTGGTAGATCTAAACATTCACCTTTTGATACCTCTATGGTATCTTCATCGATTTTAGCATTTAAATTGAGATGTATTTCGCATTTTTGAGGATTTTGCTGCTTGAATTATCACTTCATGAGGATATTCACGACTATTAAGATCTGAAACAGGGATATGTGGGAAACATCTATGAAAGGTCTTGAGAGTTTGATCCGTAAAACAACACCATCATCTTATACTTACATCTGTGAGAAAACTGGAGACTCATTATCTGACAAGGTTAGTCTTTGGTACTGACAAGGATTGCATCTCTACTGATAATTTGCACTTTGGTCTTTAAAGCTCTATGTTTTTGAAATGTATGCAGATGGATGAATTAGCATGTTTTGCTCCAGGAATGCTTGCTTTGGGATCATCTGGTTTTTTCCCAGGGGACAATGAGAAATATCTACAGCTTGCAGAAGAGGTAACCCCTCAAGCTTGCTTTTTTCTGGGTGTATTGGCTTTGTTTTATTGTGAATTAGCTAACACTTCGCGTTAAAAAAGAAAAGAAAAGAAGAAAATGTTAATATTCTTTTTGTTTCTGGTGGGGTTATGTAGCTTGCTTGGACTTGTTATAACTTCTATCAGTCAACGCCAACAAAATTGGCTGGAGAGAACTATTTCTTCCATCCTGGACAGGTATTGATAGTTTAATTTTTTTTCTTAGTATTATCTCAACTAAGTAGAGACTATGAGCATTAATCTTTATGTAAATTTGCAGGATATGAGTGTAGGTACATCATGGAACATATTGAGGCCAGAGACAGTTGAATCTCTCTTTTACCTCTGGCGTCTCACTGGTAACAAGACGTACCAAGAATGGGGTTGGAACATATTCCAAGCATTTGAAAAGAACTCTCGCATAGAGTCTGGATATGTTGGATTGAAGGATGTAAGCACTCTTCAAAACTACTCTGAATTTAGTAGTTAAAGTGCCAACTTCTAGTTAGTATTTGGCATTGGCGTACCATTCTCCTTGATAGAAAGATTTAGGAACCGTAGCATTGGAAATATGGAATGTGGTGACACTCCACCATGAAAAGGGTTTCCCTGATATAAATAGTTAGATATTTCATATTGCCATCAGTACTCAAGGACTTACTTGAGTCCCATATTTGATTAAATTGTGTTTGCATCCAAGCCTGGTGAAACCCCAAGATACCCGACACTTGGAAAGTACATTTCCTATCCCTTAGTTTGTACTTGAATTTGGGCTATATGAAATCACCTGCTTATGTTTCTAATGTGATTTGTTGTTTGTTATGAAATATTATGATCTGAAAATCTGAACTGTAATTCGAAGTGCTTGCATTTGATGCTTTCTGTGGTTGATATTGTGGTTAGGTGAACTCTGGTGTAAAAGACAATATGATGCAAAGCTTCTTCCTTGCCGAAACACTGAAGTATCTCTACCTTTTATTCTCACCGTCCTCGGTCATTCCTTTCGATGAGTGGGTATTCAACACAGAAGCTCACCCTCTAAGAATTGTAACTCGCCACGACAAACCAGAGGAATCTGGAGGATCAAAGACACAACAAAAGCCGCCTCAGAGATTTCGTGCGAGGAAGGAAGGTCGATCAACAGATAAATAGAGGTTTCAACCTTTAACTGAAAATTTTGTCTCTCAAAATTTTTACCATCCAATTTTTTCAGTTTCTCACCTAATTTTCGGGATCTGGACCAGCTTAGAAGCCAAGGTTCAGAACAAAAAGATTAGGTTCCTGGAATTTATTTAGATAGCCTTGTTCTATATTCATCTTCCATATATGGGAATAATATATATACCTCTGACATGCATTCCCACCGAGGAATGCAGTAGAGTGATTGTATTAGGTCATCATCAGAGTGACTTTGAGCTGTAGATTCGTTTTAGCTCCCAACTCTGTTTGGGTTGTATTATAGTACGTAGAAATCTTAATTTTTGAGTTAATTTTTCCCCTGAATCATTCTCACTTGTCTTTACCGGGGATCCCTTCATCCTTTGATGAAATGACAGGAAACTACGAAAGTTCTCTCTGTCTGTCTTTTATTGTAATATCCAAACAAGTTTTGATGAGATTAAAGGTAATAACAGAATAGTTGAATATGAGCCTTTTGGAGAAGCTATGGATTTTTAATTACAACTCCAGCACCCAACAAATACAACTCTAGCAATCAAACAAACAATAATATTGGATGTCATCAATGAGCCAAATTTTAAATTAGGAAGACTAGCAAGTGAAATATGACTTGCACGAACAAATCATCACAAGCAAATTGAATAAAAAAAGCACGATACCGTAAACTTGAATGTAAATACAGCCTCAAAAGCTGCCACCGCTTGGATTGAAGAATTTCAATTGGGAAAAGTATTTAATCAAGGGCTAGTTGAGTGAGGAAGTGTAGGAGGTGCGGGTTTTGGTAGAGAAGGCATTTCCGGCAGTTTTGGAATTTCGAATTTGGGTAACAGTGGTAGTTCAGGTTTGGGTAGGTCGGCAGGGAACTTGGGAAGAGGTGGTAATTCAGTGTTTGGTAAAGTTGGGACCTCAAGGTTTGGCAATTCGGGCTTCGTCAATGTTGGTGCATCAAGCTTTGGCAACTCAGGTTTTGCTTGAAGTAGGCAGTTCAGGCTTAGGAATTCCGTCTTTGGCACTTCTAGATTGGGAAATTCAGGCTTTGGGAGTTCTGTCTTGGGCAATGCTGGCTTTAGCAATTCAGGGTTGGGCAATTGCAGCCTTGGCAATTCAGCATTTGGAACTTCAGGCTTCAGCAATTGAGTTTTTGGTAGCTCGGGCTTTGGAAGAGTAACAAGCACATCGGTTTTTGGCAATTCAGGTTTCGGCAAAGTTGAGAAACCGAGCTTTGGCACCTCTGCATTCGCGGTTAAAGATGCCACTTCAGTCTTAGGCAGTGATGCCAATTCGAGCTTTGGTAGAGATGGAATTTCTGAACAAATTGATGATATTTTATTTATTTATTTTCTTTGACCACAAACCAAATTGCTGATATTGTATTATGTTACCGAGAACATCTACTTCAACTGGCTTAATTTGGTATTGGTATTGTTTCTATCAGCCTCCTTTAATCACTGCTAACACCATCCTCTCAATCTTGTCAGTCGATTATTTAGCGGAGATCCTATTGTTGTTGTTTATTGACATTCCTATACATAAGTTATTTCTTTTCTCATCAAAGTGAAAAACTCGGATATAAAACTAAGATTGCGAGGAAACCATTGAAGAACATCAGCTAAATTTAATAACGTGTACTTATTAGTGTTATAACTAGCCTCTTCACCATGAGCTTCTTGTTCTTGAACTTGTACAAGAATCAAGAACAGTCAAAACTCAAAAGACAAGTATACGAAAAAAAAAAAAACAACAAACAAACAGGAAGAGACAATTATAAAAATTGATGAAACAGAGCAAGAAAATGAAGAAAATAAACAAGTGCTTTATTTATATTATATTATTAATAAGACGTTTTAGTTAGCACGTACATTCTTATATAACAAGGCAACTATTCCTCCTTGCTCTGCCTTAATTACTAGATATATATGTCCTCCTGACGCAACCTTCAGAACCCCATAATTTCTGCTTAGGGTACTACGACCTCACCATCCACGGCCGTAGTGTTTGTAAAATCCCCGGCAGTGGTGTATCTACCATTTCCATCTGTAGAGTAGCTTCCATCCTGTTTTATTATCCCGTCACCGTTCGTAGAGTAGCTTCCATCCTGTTTTATTTTCCCGTCACCATTCGTAGAGTAGCTTCCATCCTGTTTTATTATCCCGTCACCGTTCGTAGTGTAGCTGCCACCCTTCTTAAGATATCCATCTCCATTCGTAGTGTAGCCATCTCTAGCAATAGTAACCTTACATACTGCAGAGAAAATTACTATATAAGCTATAAAAAACTTGAACAATGCCATTTTATATTATGATTTCTATTTTCTAATTAAATTCTTTTTCTTTCTTCCACTTCTCTACAAAAATAACTTATTCAGTGCATGTATATATAGGGTCAACAAGGAGATGGAGAGAGGACTGTAAGAGTGGGATCTTCGTGCAAGTGTCACCCATCCATGCCCCTCCCTTCTTTCAGATGGAGGAAATATGGTGGAAATGAAATGCGCACCAGAATTATTTGAGGAAAATCTAAGGCTATATAACAGCATCGTTCGCGTGGACACACAACTTTGTGTGACTACGAAGGTGCAAAGATTGCTTGTTCGGGAATTGGTGAAACTGCCCCAAATATATGGCCCAAGTATCCAAACAAGAGGAGCGTTCCGTTGACAGGGGTTTTCTTGGACAAGATTTGACATATTCTTGTGCGCGTTACATCCTGACATCACAGCGCTCCAGATTAATTTGGAAATTCCGGGTAACCGGCAAACCCATGTGTTTTCTTATCCTTTCTAGACTATCTTTTCTCGCCCATCTTTTTCTAGTTCTTCATCCGTGGAACTAAATTTTCAATTTATAACCTAGCATTTAGAAATTGATATTATTGTATAATTGAAATTCTGAAATATCCAATCAGATAATGCAACTTATTGAGAGTTTTTGATGTTAGGATGCAAAACAAAGAAGAAATGTACCTGTTGATTTCATACACAATCCTAAAAGATTGCAAATACAACAAAAGATCAACAAATCTATTTTGTCTATAAATGTAAGTGCTAGACAGGAAGCAAACGGATTTAATTTAAATTTAAATTTAGATTTAATTTAGCCATAGTATACAGGTTACTTGTAAGGGTATCGACCCTAACTCGTCGTAAGTCCATGGTAGAACTCAACTCTAAAACCGGTCTACAAGTTGAGGGCACATATTTATAAACTACCTAATTAAGTCTCATCTAAGCAATGTGGGACTAAGGTCCCAACATCTCACCATGTTTCCAGTTCCAACGTACGTTTCGTTGGCCCACTCAATCGACACTGGCCCGATGGTAGCCATTTTCTTATGGCGGCTCCACTCGACTACCAGTATTCAATGCGGTAACAACTACGCCCATGCATAAATGGCCCCACACTTTAATTTTAATCCATCCTATGTGTCACCCCTTCCTTGAAGGGGGCTTGAATCATGGTGGTTAGCTCTAAGTTGCCAAATGTTAGTCATAAGCCCATGAGCCAAGCTAGTATTTGCAGTGAATCCACCTGTTAAATAGTTATGCATTACAATAGAAACTCCCAATTCTCTGGCAAATACTTTTTTTTTTTTGCTTAATAATAATTTTTAGTAATAACCAAAGAAAAACCAAATAGTACAAAAGAGTTTCAGAAAAAGCTCAAAAAGATACAAAAATTAGATACAAAGATGCTCTAATCTATGCTACCCAATCCTATAATATTTTTTCTTTTCATTTTCTAAGTTCACAATAAAAGGAGGTTTACTTGTGTATATTTCTTGTTCTCCTCTCTGCAGACTTGCACCTCTTTTTGCCAAGTTATCAGCTGAAAAATTTATCTCCCTGTAGCTGTGTATAATGTCCCATTCTCTGACACTGTGATAGATTTTCTCCCATCTGGATATTGCAAACCATGGAACTTTTGAGTTTTTAAAGGCTGCTATAGTTGCTTTTGAATCTGATTTGAAAAGAAGTCTTCTAAAACCATTTTGTATTGCCCACTTTCCAGCACACATGACTGCCATGATCTCTACAAAGAAGTTTGTTGCAATCCCCAGTCCACCTGCAATGGCTATTACACAATCTCCTCCATTGTTTCTAGCAATGAAACCATAGCCTGATATCCCTGGATCCCCCCTTGAAGCCCCATCACAACATAGAAGAAGTTGGTCACACTGTGGAAGCTTGAAATTTTTTTCTTGAACAACAAATGTTTTTGTTTTTCTGCATTTTATTCCAAAAAAATTTAAAACTTGCAAATCATATGCTGTATTCCACATATAGTTCTTCATTCTTACTTCACTCTCTGCAGTAAACTTCAATATTCTTGTTTTTATGTTGTGTTCATTGAAAATTTCTTCTTCATAAACACATCTGTTTCTCTGGAACCATATTTCTTTGAGAGTTATGAAAGCAACTATTCTCCATATTTCTTTTACTGCAGGGCTTTTATGCTTTGCAGAGTTAAATATTTCTTCAAAAGATCTAGGATTTTTAAAGCAAAACATTCCTCCTAACCATTTCCATATAATCTCACTGTAGTTGCAGTTCCACAAGATATGCTCAAGAGATTCCTCATTTTTTTTACAGAAACAACATCTTGAAGCCAATTAAAACTTTCTGGTTTTCATCTTTTCATCTGTGGGGCAAATACCACTAACTATTTTCCATATGTTACTTGAAACATTAGGATGGATTGAGTGATTCCATACCTGAGAAGTTCAATTGAGCTTATGATACTTTGTTCTGATGCATTCCACAACTGAAGACACAGTGAAATTTCCAGTGAGAGTGCCACACCATATTCTTTTATCACTTTCCATATTAACCACAAGCATTTCATGAATTGATATAATTTCTAACATTTCATTAGGGAGCACCCATTCTCCTTCCAATAATAAATTTCCCATCTTCAAATCAGGGAATTGAGCCATATAAGCATTTTCTGGATACAAATCACATAAAGTTTTTCTTTTATCCATGTATCTTTTCATACTGATATTTTTTCCCCATCCCCCACTATCCACCTTGTATGATCATCTTCTGAAATCCATTTTAAGCCTGGTAGTATAGAGGATTTTTTATAGTACTCAATCCATTCTCCATTTCTGGTTAAGAATTTTTCTTGAAAGTATCTAGCCCATTCTTCTATACTATTCTGTATTTTCCACCATAGTTTCATAAGAAAAGCCTTGTTTATGGTTTCCAATCTACTCAGTCCTAATCCCCCTTCTTCAATAGGAGAATATACCCTATCCCATTTCAATGTAATAGTCTTTCTTTTTGCAGGGTCTCCTGTCCAAAGGAAGTTTCTTATAATTTGTTCACATTCTTTTAGGACTCTTTGGGGCCATTTGTATACTGACATACTATCGATGGGAATACTGCAGAGAACAGGATTGACTAGAATTAATCTTTCCTGAAAAGATAGAAGCTTACCCATCCATCCTGCTAGATTTCCTTATATTTGCTCCACATAGTTCCAAATATGATGAGTTTTGATGCATCCTGGTGTTAACATAACACCTAAGTATTTATATGGGAATGAAGAAAGAGGTATGCTGCATTCCGTTGCTATTTGGTGTTTTCTCAGATCACTTGTTCCTCCAATGAAGCATTTACTTTTAGCAAGACTAATCACTTGTCCTGATGTAGCTTGATAATCTTTAAGCACTGAGATGAGTTTTTTTAACATTTCTCCTGTCACCATTGCAGAAAAGAAATATATCATCTGCAAAAAAGATATGTGAAGGCTGTACTCCATTCCTTGATATCATAGGTTGAAGCTGTCTTGTTTGAATCATTCTTGTTATTATTCTTCTCAATAGATCTTCAGCTATTACAAAAAGTAATGGGGACAAGGGGTCACCTTGTCTGAGGCCTCTCCCTACTTGAAAATACCCTACAGTGCCACCATTTAAAAGCACATATATTCTTGCAAATTTCAGCAGAGTATGTAACCATGTAATCCCCTTTTCAGAGAAACCAAATTTTCTCATAACTTGAAATAAGAAAGACCAACTGAGAGAGTCATAGGTTTGAGTTATATCAAGTTTAAGGACTAAATTTCCACCTCTTCTTTTGACTTCTAGTTCATTCACCAACTCTGATGCAAGTACAATTTGCTCTTGTATATTTCTACCTTTTATGAAAGCACCTTGTTGAGGAGATACTATCTTTTGAATGATGCTACCAAGTCTTGTGGATATAATCTTTGTAATCACTTTAAAACTGAAGTTCATTAGTCCAATTGGTCCGAACTGTCCAGCTTTTTTGGCATTCTTAACTTTTGGTAGGAGAGGTAAAAAATTTGCATTAAAACCTTATGGTATAAACCCTCCTCTCCAGCAGTACTGTATAGCCTTTGTTAAATCCTTTCCTATTATTTCCCAAGCATGTTTATAAAACCACCCTGCAAATCCATCAGTGCCAGGTGCACTATCTGGATCAAGATCAAAAACAGCTTGTTTCACTTCCTCATCTGATGGAACAGCATCTAAGAACAATTTTCTTCTTCACTCACTAAATGAGGAATGTCTTGGAAAAAGTCTTGAATAGAACATACTTCTTGGAATATAAATTTTTCTTCAAAATGGGTTACTAAAATATCAGCAATTTTTTTTTATCAGCTACTATATTCCCATTTGAGTCTTCTAATTCAACTATAGAATTTTGAGCTTGTCTTATCTTCATGTTTACATGATTTTTGTTTGAGTTTGATGCTCCTTCTTTTAACCACTTAATCCTTGATTTCTGATGGTTTATATCTTTTTGTTGCTCAATAAGAACCTATTGTACTCCCCTTGCTGTGATTAAATTATTCAAAAGGTCCTTATCTTCAGGATTTTTGTCTGACAGCAAAGCTGCTTGTAAGACATGTTCTTCAGCTTGCTTCAACTTTTTTGTAACATCTCCAAAAGTGTTCCAATTCCATTGTTGGATATCTTTTTTTAAAACTTTTAACTTGCTCATAAAGACAAAGATTGGGTTGCCTCTTATCACTAAATTCCAAGAAATCTGTATTTGATTCAAGAAGTCAGGATGATTTTTCCATACCTTCAAAGCTCTGAATGGAATGTTCTTAGGTTTTGGAATATCTGCATTTGCTCCATATAACACACCATGATCTGATATGCCTCTTACACCAACTTTGTAACCCCAATTTGGATAAAATTCCAGCCATTTATCATTAAAGATTGCTCTGTCTAAGTTGCAAACTATTCTTTTTTTTTTCCTTCTGTGTTATTACACCATGAGAACTCTAACCCAGTTTTGGAGCTTGGATGAGACCACAGTTATTCAAACAATCTGTAAATTCTCTCATGGATATTCTCAAAGGGGGTAGACCTCCCATTTTTTCTTCTATACTTGTTACTGTGTTGAAATCTCCAATGACAAGCCAAGGTTTATTTAGAATATTTACTCTCTCTATTACTTGCCAGAGTTCTCTTTTGTTTATTGTGAGAGTGGCAGCATGTACACCAGTAATTACAACATCTCCTACTTCCACTATTATTGCTTGTTTTGTACTAGATAAATTTTTTGGAGAATTTATTGAAGAGCTCCATAGGATCCAAATGTTTCATTTATTTCCATCAGATGAATTATGAATAAGTTTATAATGCATACCTGGTAGCCTTAGTTTTTTGATGAAGTCTGAAGAAGCCCATACTTTTGGTTCAGCTAAAATAACTAAAGAAGGAAAAAATTGTTTTACTATGTTTCTTAACTTGTCTTTGGCCTTAATTCTCCCCAGGCCTCTTAAGTTCCAATATAAGACTTTCATTTAGAAGAAGAGGTACTTCTCTTACCTTGTCCATTTTTGCTCACATTTGTATTCAAATTTGCAGCCTGATTTCTTGTTGTTACATTTGCTTTTTTAACCAAATTTTGGCTTTGTTTGAATAAAATCTTCTCCATTCCTTGAATTAGAAGCAGTAGAATCACTAGTTGGATGAAGTGAGGCAGCATCAGTATGTTTCACTTGAAAAATATCTTCACCCTCCTTTGAACCAGTTGAAGCATTCCTATTGAGTTGACAAGTAGCTGAAATATCATCACTCTCTTTTGATTTTGAAGCATTTGAAATATCACACTAAGATGAAGCTGAATTAGAATTATCCACTGGGGTACCAATGGGAGGAAGGATATTTACCACATTATTTATAGATGGAGCATTGGAAACCATTGTAATAATTTTGTCCACAGGAAGTAGTGGAAAATCTTCATGTGAATTAAGAGAACCCCTGAATTCCTCAGTATGGTCTTGCAAAATATGAAATCTCCCAGAGGAAGATTCACCTTGGATGGGAGGAATAATTGCATCAATCATTTCATTATCACTTAATATATGATCCTCAATATGTTCTATTATATGATCAGAGTCTTTCTCACCTGGAGTGAAACATATATCAAAACCCCTAGAAGTCTGAACTTTTTTTTTTCTCCATTGCTTCTTTGGCTTTTCTATCAAAACTTCTTGAAAGTTTTCTGCTGTTTGTTTTTCACTTCTTTTGACTTTACATTCAGCTGTTAAAGTTTTCTGCAGTTTGTTTTCACTTCTTTGAGCAGGTTGCTTAAATTTCCCATACTTATATTCTACTACCACTTTGCTGGGAATATATTTTGCAAAATCAACTTCAACTAAAACACTGGCATAATAAACAATTTCTCTTTTTAAAGTGACTTCATCTACTTTGATTGCTCTCCCCAATTTACTACCCATCTGGAGGAGAATACTTTCCTTCCAATATTCTATACTTTGTCCAGGAAAGGAAATCCAAACAAAAGCTGAAGAGGTTTTCTGTGTCTCAGGGTTGAAATTAGGTTCACATGCTCTAATTTTTAGAGTTTGTGATTCAACCATCCATAATCCCTTCCAAATACTTCTTTATTTTCTAATTTGATGATAAAAAACCCTTTTCCCAAAGGTATGAATTGCAGAGAACCTTTAATAGCCCATTGTTGTTTTAAAGAAGTAGCTGCAACATTCATCTTTAATTTAACAAAATCAAGTCTACCAATCAAACTAAATTTCCATTCGTTTAAACTTTCTTCAATAACCTCATCCGGAATAAACAGAGATGGAGTATCCTCTGTATTCATTGATGAAGATCTAAATTCAGAACTCAAATTTTCTGTATTGGGACTAAAACTAGATTCACTTGATAATGGATTTTCAGACATAATAAGTATTAGGATCAACAAGAGAATTAACACCAATCATCAGATTAAACGGAAAAAAAAACACCTGAATTAAGAAGAGCTCCGATCGATTACCAAGAAATCTACGAATTTAATGAACGAGTCAGTCACCAATTTGTCGCCGAGTCGTCGCCGATTCGCAGAGCAAAAAAGAGCCTTCAATAATTAAATTTTTAATATAACCCTTTTCATCATTTCTTCGCATGTACCTGCAGTAGCATTCAAGTAATGTCATTTGATTTCACCTGTTTCGGCATGTGATTTATAAATTGCTTCGGCACAAAATAAGAAACGGTCTCTCCAACGCATAAAGGGTTGTGAGTTCACGTTTTCATCATCCTTGATAAATTAAGTCCACCGCGTGGGCATTCATAAACTGCCTACCGTAGTTCTTAGAAGATAACCCCAATTTTGGTTTAATAGTACATCCCAATAGGTGACGACCATACTTATTCAATTTATCTCTTTCAACTTGGATACCGTGAGGTGGTCCTTGGAAAGTTTTAACATAAGCAACATGAATTCCCAAATACATTACCCATGATGGAAGTAAACATGTTAGTAAAAGAACCTTCTTCAAAAAGGTCTCAAGGATAAACTACATAACAAATATATTGATTGTCTTCTCAAGCAACGGGCTTGATGTCGTAGAATCTTCATTTGTGACGATCAAGGATAGTAAGTCCATCGATCCACACAGTTGTCCATGTACCAGTAGAAGATTCGGTAGCTACCGTGGCCCCTGCTTCCTCAGGTGGAACTCCAGGTTGAGGAGTAACTCGGAATGCTGTCAAGATATCAGTATCCTTGGTTTCATAGTCATGAGTATAATAAGTCTATTTGTAATCTTTAACACCAGCTTTGAATCCAACACCTGCTTTAGTCTCTGTTTGTGGTGACATAAGTCCCTCCCTACAACACATATGAATTAAGAATTCTCACAATGACAAGGTCTACTCGACATGAATTAGCCGTTAATGAAACCTTTTACAGGAATCTTTCACAAAACTCTCAACAAAAATTATCAACTAATCAAAATGGTTGGTTGTTGGACCACGATATTTGATTCTCTAAATATCAACATCATTATTGTATACTCTTTCATATGTATGACGCAACAAAATCCGTGTTTTTCAAGTTTCGAATCCCGTAGTTTCTTTAATCTAAATTTATCAAAAAAAGAAATTCACTCTTGACAGTGCTATATGTTGTATCCGGAATTCGTCCTTGAAAAGGTAGAGAAGAGGCAGAAAAATATATGCTGAAATAAGAAATAATGGCCAATGTGATAAAAAAATTGAATCATAAATAAAGTTCAGGTTTGAATTCCTTAGAAAATATGGGTGAGGTTGTCTATAATGCTAGAGAACTGAAACGCTCCCTCATGGTTTTTATCTATCTACCTCATATTTTAGGTTGTGAAATTTGAAAATTTGCTAATTCGACGAGTAAACAATCGAATTGGAGTCGCTTGAATGGTACCAACGAAATGAAGTACTAACTCATATTTATTATTGTATTGAATTAACCGATCAACCTGCTTGCTATTAGACATTTTTCTTCGGTTTACAAAACGCAAATAATTTCTACATATTTCACTTTATTATTCTTATGAAAACAAATCTTAACCCTTCGGGTCTATGGGTTTCCGCACTTGAAGAAAAAAACATGTGGCGTGTCGCTCAAATCATTGGTCCGGTGCTAGATGTATCATTTCCGCCAGGTAAGATGCCTTATATTTTCAACGCTTTGGTAGTTAAAGGCCGAAATAATGACGACGAGCTAATTAATGTCACTTGTGAGGTACAACAATTATTAGGAAATAATCGAGTGAGAGATGTAACTATGAGTGCTACAGATGGTCTGAAGAAAGGAATGGAGGTTATTGACACGGGAGATGCTCTAAGTGTTCTGGTTGGTAGGGCTACTCTGGAACAAATTTTTAACATTCTTGGAGAGCCTATTAATAACTTAGGTCCGTAGATACTCGCACAACATCTCTTATACATAGATCTGTGCCTACCTTTATACAATTAGATACAAAATTATCTATTTTTGAAACAGGGATCAAAGTAGTTGATCTTTTTAGCTCCTTATCGACGTGGGAAAAAAATAGACCTCCCCCCCCCGCTGGAGTGGGTAAAACAGTCCTTATCATGGAATTGATCAACAACATTGCCAAAGCTCATGGAGGCATATCTGAATTTTGTGGAATGGGTGAGCGTACTCATGAGGGAAATGATATTTACATGGATGAAAGAGTCTGGATTAATTAATGAACAAAATCTTGCAGAATCAAAAGTAGCTCTAGTCTATGGTCACATGAATGAACCGTCGGTAGATCATATCAGAGTTGGTTTGACTGCCCTAACCATGGAAGAATATTTTCGAGATGTTAATGAACAAGATGTCCTTCTATTTATCGACAATATTTTCTAATTTGTCCAAGCAGGATCCGAAGTATCTGCTTTATTAGGGGTACTTTGAAAGAAAGAATTACTTTTACCATAGAAGGGTCTATAACTTTTATTCAAGTAGTTTATGTACCTGCGAACGATTTGACCGACCCTGCCCCTGCCACAACATTTGAACATTTAGATGCTTCTACCGTACTATCAATAGAACTAGCTTCAAAAGGTATCTATCCAGCAGTAGATCCTCTTGATAATGCGTCAACTATGCTCCAACCTCGCATCGTCGGAGAATAACATTATGAAATTGCACAAAAAGTTAAGCAAACTTCACAATGTTACAAAGAAATTCAGGATATTATAGCTATCCTTGGGTTGGACGAATTATCTGAAGATGATCATTTAATCGTTGCAAGAGCATGAAAAATTGAGCGTTTCTTATCACAACCCTTTTTCGTAGCAGAAGTATTTACGGGCTCTCCAGGGAAATATGTTGGTCTAGCAGAAACCATTAGGGAGTTTCAACTGATCCTTTCCGGAGAATTAGATTGTCTTCCTGAGCATGCCTTTTATTTGGTAGGTAACATCGATGAAGCTACCACGAAGGCTGTGAACTTAGAAGTGGAGATAAAATTGAAGAAATGACCTTAAACCTTTGTGTATTAACCCCGAATCAAATTGTTTGGGATTCAGAAGTGAAAGAATTGTTTTATCTACTAATAGTGGACAAATTGGTGTATTACCAAATAGCGCCCCTATTGCCATAGCTGTAAATATAGGTATTTTGAGACTACGCCTTAATGACCAATGGTTAAAAATAACTCTGATGGGTGGTTTTGATAGAGTAGGCAATAATGAAATTACCATCTTAGTAAATGATGCGGAGAAGGGTAGTGACATTGATCCACAAGAAGCTCGCAAGCTCTTGAAATAACTAAAGCTAACTTAAGTCGGGATGATGGAAAGTAACAAACAATTAAAGCGAATTTAGCCGTCAGACGAGCTAGGACGCGAGTAGAAGGCTATCAATGAAATTTCATAAATAATTGGTGCGCCCCAATAAAAAAGAAAATTCTGTTTATACACCATATTTTAGTTCCGCGGATTAAGTCGAATCAACTGTAATGACATTTCTTATGCAACTAAAATAAAATGGAGGGTGGGTAGAAAAACTTATTAGATACTAATTACTCTGGTATCTAATAAGTTCTACCTACTATTGGATTTGAACCAATGACTCCCGCCGTATGAAAGCGATACTATAACCACGGGGTTAAGTAGGTCATCATCACAAAGATAAAGAAAAGGGCTTGTCATATCGATGAATTATAGATACAATCTTATTTCTAAGCAATACCAATTCTTGGCAGGAAACATATCTGAAGCTATCATGTTGAATCATAGAAGATTCATCTTGACAAGAAATTATTTCCATGATAAACTATCTATCACAAAGGTTATAGCTCAGTTGGTAGAGAAACTCGTTTACACGCGTGCCAATGTTTTTCAAGGGAGTCCATCATGCAATCAACAAAATTGATCTTATTGATAAATTGGTGTCTTACTCATATATTCGAGGGAACAATAGCCTTACAAATATTTGGTTCGGTCTGCTTTGGGTGCAAATTTAGGCTCCAAAAAGAACCCATCATTGATTTGATAATTGATAGGATGAATACACATACCATTCCATGCTAGGTATAATGAGTATAAGGACCTCAAAAAAAATTATTTTCGTACTATGAAGTTTAAGGTGTATGATGTTTCATA
Organism: Papaver atlanticum; assembly: GCA_023531105.1. NCBI lineage: Eukaryota > Viridiplantae > Streptophyta > Magnoliopsida > Ranunculales > Papaveraceae > Papaver > Papaver atlanticum. The sequence goes on from JAJJMB010017174.1 coordinate 1,799,613, forward strand.
TTTGACTCTTTGAGCAGAGCGATAGACACTCCATTTAACTTAGGTTGATCTAGGCCAGAGGCAGACCTACGTCAAGGTAACTCTTATTTGAAACACTTTGGTATTGCTCCTGGATCCTAATCTAAATAATGAATCAGAGCACGTGGAACCATCTCGTTATCTTTCTGTTAAGAAAAATTATGGCGGACTATCTGATATTCATATCAGTTGATGAAAGAGTCCAATGCAAAAAAAAAAAGCATGTTTCTTCGGAACAGTTCAAATCATTTCGATAATAAAAAGTCTGATCTGTTTTACCCAAAAGATCTACGGTTCGAGTCCATATAGTCCTAAAATTTTGTATAGTTTTCATTTCCTCATTCTTTTTTGTTGGTTGTAGTCGGACGGTCGTTTGGCCCATCGAAATAGAATAATTATCACATGCTATGAGCGACCCCCGTGGTTGAGCATGAAACGGGAAAAATTCATTTCAGTGGGCCCAATCAATATTTTTTGATCTCGGATAAAAAAACCCGTCATTTTTTCTTTGTGGATGAATTACACACAAATTTTTCCTGTTTTCCTATCCAGGACCAAAGGGTTTGTGATATTCCTTTTGTTTTTGTACACAATATATTTTTATAGATCTCAATATACCCCAACCGAATTGCTCACCATTCCAATTCTACCGATGCTGACTTTATTCAAGAAGATTGAGGTCTCTTGTTCGCACTTGGACGAATTAAGAAGCCCCCAACTCATCGTTTTTTCGGGAGCAGAACCCAATTCATTTTTTCAGAGATAATGAATGGTTCCTAATTCTAACTCTATTAGTGTTTGCACCCTTGTCTATTTCCATGAGTTGTTTGGTGATTTGGTCTGTCGAATCATTAGATTTGATAAAGAGCGATTCGATTAGAAGAAGTTTATTCTGATTATTTAGGATTCGGCTTACTTTACCGTTGTGATATACTTTGTTGTGTAGGGTTCTTTCAAAATATTTTTTTTTTTGCATGAAGGCTAACCCAGTGGTTGGTCTTACTTTAAAACTCATTTTTATTAAATTAATAAGTATTTCCGCCTTTTCAGACCCATTTCAAGTCAAGTACTAAAGACCGATATTCTAGATTCTTGTTTTAAGACCTCGAACTTTAATTTCAAGTCAAGTACCAAAGACCGATATTCTTGATTCTTTTTTTAAGACCTGGAGTAGATCCTAAGAAGATCCTTAGTAAGTCATTTCTTTCTTAGAGAGGAAAGTCTTTTTCAAAGATTCTATATGAAAATGAAATTGAGATAGTTACCTTTCAGAAAAAGATAGGATAGTGGGGTTCGTTTTTCTGAAGGTAGGAGAAAAGATAAAACTTACTTTGAATAAAAATGCAAGTTTATGTAAATGTAATTAACCCCTTCTGGTTAACCCGGGAAACAAAAATGGGATAGATTTATGAATAAGACAAAAATGGGATAGATTTATGAAAAATCTTATTTAGTTAGATAGGCTCGATTAAGATGGGACACCAAAATAATTGATTGCTCAGCCGTATGAGGTAGGAAACTCTCAAGTACGGTTCTAAGGGAAGGAATTGAGCCACCTATTCCTACCTAGGAGAACATGCTATTCGGCAGAGAGATTCTGAAATTGCGGAAGCTTGGTCCGATCAAGCAGCTGAGTATTGGAAACAATCTATAGCGCTTACTCCAGGTAAATATATTGAAGCGCATAATTGGTTGAAGATCACGTGGCGATTTGGATAAGAACACTCTTTTTATCCGTCAGTAAAATAAAATAGAGCTAATCAAGGAATTTCATTGTATCCCTTCTAAGATTGTTCTGTTCTATTTCGTCTAGTACCTCGTAAGCATAAACGATACCCAACTATAGTACATCATACATCCGTTTTTATTATTCAAACTAAAAAATCCTTCGAATGTGGATACTGAGGTCTTATTCATGACTTCCCCAATGAAGTGATTTGGAATCGAGTTATAGTCATAGTACCACGTAAGTTACGAAGCAACTACATCTAAGCACCTGTAATTTTCATATGAATAAATAAAAAAAAAGTTTTTGTGTCGAGTCAAAGCTGGGAAGGATTTTCAAATATTATAAAGGTCTGTTGAGCGCCTTATGGCTATGTCATAATAGATCCGAACACTTGCTCCGGATCGATTTCCAGATCATAATTGCTCTAGTAAATAACTAAACAAAATAAATAGATGGGAGATAGGAAGGAAAGGAACTAATTATAAATAGATTTCAGAAGTTCACTAATTACTTGGCTGTTGGCAGGTCTCATTGTATGTGTTGTCCGGAAAGAAGAGGACTTAATGATTATTCGTTCGCCGGAACCATAAGTTACATTTTTAGTGGATATGGATCCCGTAAAACTTTTTTCGAGGAATAGGCCAGACCTGGTCATTTCTTAAGAACAATAGCTAAAGGCCCTGATACTACCACTTGGATCTGAAACCTACATGCCGATGCTCATGATTTATATAGCTATACCAATGATTTGGAGGAGATCTCCCGAAAAGTATTTAGTGCCCATTTCGGGAAACTCTCCATTATATTTCTTTGAATGAGTGGTATGTATTTCCACGATGCCCGTTTTTCCAATTATGAAGCATGGTTAAGCGATCCTACTCACATTAAACCCAGCGCTCAGATGGTTTGGCCAATCGTTGGCCAAGAAATATTGAATGGTGATGTGGGTAGTGGTTTCCGAGGAATACAAATAACCTCTGGGTTTTCCATATTTGGAGAGCGTCTGGAATAACTAGTGAATTACAACCATATTGTACTGCAATCGGTGTATTGGTCTTAGCGGCGTTAATGCTTTTTGCTAGTTGGTTACATTATCACAAAGATGCTAAAGTTGTCTTGGTTCCAAGATGTATAATCCATGTTGAATCACCATTTAACGGGGTTACTAGAAATTGGATCTCTTTCTTGGGCGGGCCACCATATACATGTCTCTTTACCAATTAACCAATTTCTAGACGGTGGAGTAGATCCTAAGGAGATCCCACTTCCCCATGAATGTATCTTGAACCGGGATCTTTTGGTCTGCAAGTTGAGGGAACCCATGGACTTATAAAATATTCAATTAAGTCTCATCTAAGCAATGTGAGACTAATGTCCCAACATTATTATTCTTCATCATCAAAGCTGAGAGAAACAAGAGAAATTGTGATTTTGGATTTAGGTTTTCAGATTTATAAGTGAAATAAAGGAATATTTTTATTTATTTTTTTATCTACTCAATTAGAGTTTTGTTTTTGGTTCAATTTGATAGATAATTTATTTCCCTTTATTGAGATTTATGATTCTTCAAGTTTATCAAGAACTAAATCAATTTTGTTGGTAAATGGGAGAATTCATTTTTTCATTTAGTTAACAAAAAAGGAAGAACCAGATGAGAGGGGAAGATAAATGTTTTGGTAGTAAATAGTTTTTTATTTTGCGTTTCCATAGTTCATTATCAGAGAGGAGAATATGATTTATTGATTTTGGTTTCAGAAGAAATGGAAGAAATAGATTTTTGTGATTAGTGCTATGCACCAGACATGGTTAGCTATTCTTTAATGATTTTTTGTTTTGTTTCTGGTAATGTGTATCTTTTTGTTATTTTTGAACCCACAATTGGGGATACCTTCACAGTTTGGGGATACTAATGGTTATTTGGGGCAAAATATAGGCTAAGAGGTATTTTTGTTAGTGTGAAAAAAAAACAAACAAAAAAAAACACTAAAAACCTAATTCAGATATCCTCTTCTTCCTAACTGCTGACTTCTCTTCTCTTCTTCTTCTCATTTTATTCTCTTCTTCCATCCCCCTCTCTCCGTTTCATAAGATTCTAACACAAAACTTAAGCCCTAAATTAAAAATCAATCAACCTCTAAAAGCTACGTGAAAATTTAAAATTGTTTCACCATAATTTATGCAATCAAGGATACTTGAAAAAGTAACAAGACGAATTGATAAAAAATCAACACATATAAGAATTCTATCATAAACCCATTAATCAGAAACTACAAATTCACCAACCCAAGTCATTAAAAATTATTTTATAATATTTCAATACTAATTGATACAAACAAAATTAAAAAAAATACCTGAAAGATATTGATGATGGTCATAAGCTTTGCATTTCCATGACACTCTTCGATTTAGGAGCTTACAATGAGTACACAATCGATTGTCTTTTAGCTACTTTGAGTTGGGATTTTCCTTCTGAAAATGCAGAAGCAATCGACGAAGGATCTGAAAGATTCTTACTCAGATTTAATCCATCAATAGTTCTTCCTTAGTATATTCCGAGGATTAGTTTTGTGATTCTTTTCCTTCGAGAAAATGGTATCAGTCAGCATTATGGCGGTCAATACTAGCAATGCCGACTGATATATCGGATAAGTGGTGTTCCGATTACTTCATAATCTTTTTTTTCTTTCTTTCTTTTGAGTATCCTCCAATTTCTGGTGGTATCCCCAATTATGGGTTCTTATATTTTCCCAGTAATTCTTTTTAATAAAAATTGCTAACTGTTAATACTTTTTTGTCATACCCTCTAAGTAAGTTCTTTTTTCCTTTAACAAATGATATCGTTTATTGATAGTTGCTTGTATCTTTTTGTAATATCCTCTAATCAATCTATTTTTTGTCTAACAAAATGATATCCATTATTGATAGTTGCCCATATCTTATACCCCGACCAAGTTATATTTCAACATAATAATAGGATGTGAAAATTGATAGTTTCCCGCACTTTTTTGTCCTACCCTCTAACCAAGTTCTTTTTTATTATTAGAAAATAATGTTGATTATTGATAGTCACCCGTATTATGTTTTAATACCCTCTAATTAAAATATTTATTTTGCCTAACAAAAAGATGTACCTCGTACCTTTTCTGTTATGTCCTCCGACCAAGATTTTTTCTTCCTAAGGAAATTATGATAAAAATTGATAGTCGCCAGTCACAGGCTGACAATCTATATATAATAGGGAGTAGCCTTTGGATGGTAAATAACCTAACAAAATGATGATGAAAATCTATAGTTGTCCTACCTTTTTATTATACTCTCCATCTAAGATATTTTTCTTTCTAACATAATCATCATTGGAATTGACAGTTTCCCGTCTCAAGAAGACAGTTTTTACGGGGCATAGTTGTTTGATGGATATAATAGAAAATTGTAAACATCAGATGGGTGAAAAGAACCTAACAAACCCATGATGAGATTGATAGTTTCATGTATCTTTATGTTATACTCTCCAACTAAAATATTTTTCTTCCCAACAAAATGATGATGAAAATTGATTGTTACCCATCTGTTTTAATGGAGCATAACCCAAGATACATAATAATTAAAATTCCTAAGTATTTATTGTTAGAGCATGGCTTGGTTGAACCCACTTGTGTTGGTATATCAAATCGGTTGTCAAATTTAGTTGCCAGGACGCATTATTGATTTATTCTACTAAAGTCAGTTTCAAACTAGATTAGGTTTAAGATCGTGGACTTTAGAATCAAAGCTATCCTTGACGACTGAATATTTGAGACTCGTGAAGACATCTATGGAGAACTTCATTGAATGTTAGTAACAAATACTTTATTCTCTTGTTTTTCTACGTCTCTATCGATCGAAACAAGTGCTCACTCTATGGAATAATTCCTACGACGATGAATATATATTTACGTATACACTCGAAGATATTTGAGCCCAAAACTTTAGTGAGAATGACCTTTATCCCCGTAAAAAGTCCTCATATTGTAGTAAATGAAAAAACGAATCTAACAAGCAAAAAATCACTCAATTCCGAGTTATAACGAAAAAATTGTGAGTGATTTATTAAAGCAACAAATATATTTGTGGCTAAGGTTGATTTCGTGAATAGGAAATTGTACACGAACTTTAGGCAACAATTCACGAACTAAAACCGTGAATATATACTGTTGATGGGTAAAAACGATTTACTGGTTAAAGAGTAAAGTGGTGGAGTAGGCAAATGCTCGATGGAGCAAATCGTCTAAAACCTTTAACAGATGCGCTGCACAAGAGTGCTTTGAGTTCGAGAGATCAATCTGTAAGACTTTAGCCTAAACAAGTAAATGGTCGTTCCAGACTCATTCTGGTTAGAAAGTAAGGAGAATGGACGATCTGTAGGGAGGCAAGCTAAGAATGTGTGAGATCAAGGGTAATTGATTGTGGATGTTGTGTTGAAATGCTTTGATGATGATTTCTCTGTGTTCGACCGAGAGAAAGATTCTGTGTACAATTAATATGGTTGTTGGATGACTAATGTATGACAAGATGAAATACAGTTCTTGTTTTGAGAATAATTCATCAATTAAACAAGGAAACCCTAAATTGTTTGTTCCACTTGTTAAATTCATCATTTTAGAATAATCATTTCACAAATATCAAGATTAATTAGTTCATCCATGAGAAAGATAGACTAAGAACTCTGTAAAGTATCGACTAAAAATATGAGTTAGTAATCATAGATGGACAAAGATTTGGAATTCCAACTTTCCCATACATCTTCAAAGGAAATGTTCATCTTCCTTAGGAATTTTTCCATCTTTCTATGAGACATGATGACCGGTAAGACACGTCGTGATAATATCCTTAGATGGTATTTTCTCTTTTGGTCTAGAAAGTTCGAAGAACCTAACGACGGAAGATTAGTGAGCCTAGAAATCAAGTTTTATCCACGCTTATGATAACTTATCCTACCAGGGTTTTTAAACATATTGTCTTATTGTTAGAGTATCGCGCGGTCGAACACACAAATTTCTCTATATCAATATTTTTGTAAATATTAGATGTACAAAACTATATCTTGATTTCTAGTCTACTAACGTCAAGTCTAGGACTACAATTAGAGCATGGTTGAGTATCAAATATCAGTGAAACCCTCGAAGATTGAAGACTGAAGAACAACGAATACACTTGTGTTGACTTCATCAACAAGTCTTATTTACCCACTGATTTATCATTTTATTTTATGAGACTATGTCGTATGATTTTAGTAGATTTAATATTTCAAATAAAAAATTTCTTGTTCAAGCTTATCTTTGTTAAACTCTCAAAATTTGATTCGAGCAATGGATATTCATAGATCTTTAAAGATCTTATTTAGTACAATCTTAAAAGGAACCATTGGCATGAGTTTGTTTGATCCCTACAAAGACATAAAAAAGATTATTAATGGAAATGCAATCCATTATTTATTTACTATAAAGGAACAAATAATATCTTCTCCCACGAAAATAATCATGGGGAAACATGTTAGATTTATTTACTGAGTTATTACTTATATTCACTTTTGAAAAATAAATTACTAGAGGAACTGTCTGAAAACTCCCCAGGATGGAATTAGAGGGAGATGTCGATATCAGGAGAAGGATGCAAGGATATGATATTGTTAGAGCACTGCTCGGTCGAACTCGCAAGCGTTGCTATCTCAAACTTGTTTGTCAAGTTTAGTTGTTAAAACTATAAGTCTTGATTTCTAGTCTACTTATAGCTATGTCTCGGATTAGGATAGGATGTGTATTTGAGCTTTAGACTTCACGGCGTTCATCGATTGAAGACGAAGAACTACTAAGGGGAGCTTGTGGAACTTTATCAACAAAAGGTATGCGGAGACTTGAACTCATCTATCACTCAGAAGTCTATTCATTTCTATCTCCTATTGAGACAAAAGTCGTATAGCTATATAGACTTTACACTATACACATTTGATATTTCAAGCTGAGTTTAACTCGCTTATATCTTTCTTGAAATATATATTGGAAAGCTTTTCGTTTTTACCACATTCATCATTATTCTTGACGAAAGTCAAAAGGTGATCATGTGAAAATCACTTGGTAAAATCTTACATGATTTGTGTGAGACAGTCATTTGATATAGGATCAGAATGTTTCGTATTGATCATTCGATCACTTGAAAATTGCTTATAAGCTAATAGTTTGTGTAAGACAGCTATTGTCGTCTTCTAAGAATGTTTCAATGATTGAAATGGGAGTTAAGAGCTAAAACCCATGTCTGGATACATTACGGTTTGTGTACTTAGTGTACGAACTGTTTTAACAGAATTCAGCACCGAAAGTTTGCATACCCGTTCGCAAGCTTATTCAACTGTTTAAGTCAGGGTACTTAAGTTTGCATACCCGTTTGCAAACTAATTTAATTGTTGAAGTCCGGGAACCAAGTTTGCGTACCAGTTCGCAAACTGTTTCAACTGAGTTCGGTCCGAAGATAAAGTTTGCGTACCCGTTTGTAAACTATCGACTTGTGACTAATGTCCGGAACTTAAGTTTGCATACCGGTTTGCAAACTTAAGTGGTTCAAGTCCTTAAATCGGTTAAGTATGATTTCATACTCATGGAAAAATACATTTATAAATTAAGGAATGCAATCTTTGCAAACCGTGGCTAAAATGTTCATGAACTGATTTTTTTTAATCAATCCGATTTTGCTTCAATTGTGTTTTGTATACTTCTATGAGAATATAAACAATTGAACAACTCTATGAGTAACACAATTAGATTCATTTGATTATCAATTGATCTAGAAGTGTTAAGATGAACAAGGTTTAGATAAAAGTGTTCATAATGCTAACTTCGGTTAACTGTTATTAAGCCAACTCAATATACACGTTTAGGTACGGTTACCCATATCTAAATGAAGGTATATTTCATTTGTGTGTAACAAGCTAAAGACCATACAACGGGGGAAAGATATTAGCTTGAATCTTAAATCAGGTTTCATCTAACGGTGAATATTGAATGCTTTTTCACCAAGGTAACTTAGATTACAAACCCTGATTTGAAGTCCATATAAGGGAGAACTCTAGCAACTGGGAAACATAATCCCCACACCTCATGTGTGATACTAGTTGCGACTAGAGTCGATTCTCCTTTAACCTAGGTTTTTCCTAAAACCATTATAGGTTAACGACTTAAAGACTTCATTGGGATTCTGAAGCCAGACCAAACTATTTTCTCTGTAGTTGCGTGTTCTGATCTTACTTTTTTCTACCGTGTTGAGTACTATCTTCTCTAAGATTTGCTCGAGATTTAATTCTGATAGGTAAGATATAAAAGGTAATCACAAAGCTCTTCATCTAATTCTTTGTGATTCCACAATAACTTGTTCTACTACCATATAGTTAAGTTATTGTGAGGTGATTGATATTACTAGGATGTTCTTCGGGAATATAAGACCGGTGTATCAATTGGTTCCTGTTCACCTTGATTTATCAAAAAACGGATCAAAAACTAGTAGGTATTTCTGTGGGAGACAGATTTATCTATTCAATAGACTTTTCTGTGGGAGACAGATTTTTTTATCAAGTCTTCGACTTTGGGTCGTAACAACTCTTAGTTGTGGGTGAGATCTGCTAAGGGAATCAAGTACGTAGAGTCATGTTGGGATTCATAGGCGTAAAGAACGCGACTGTACCTTAATCAGTGTGAAATTGGTTAGGGCTCAACTACATTCCAGTCCGAAGTTAACTTGTAGTAGGCTAGAGTCTGTAACGTCTTAATACAGTGTGGCGTTCAAATCTGGACTAGGTCCCGGGGTTTTTCTGCATTTGCGGTTTCCTCGTTAACAAAACTTCTGGTGTCTGTGTTATTTCTTTTCCGCGTTATATTTTCTATATAATTGAAATATCACTTGTTGTGCATAGTTCAATCAATTGGTAAATCCAACCTTTGGTTGTTGATTGAAATTGATTGACACTTGAACATTGGTCTTTGGTACCATTCAAGTTGTTTCTCATAATAATCAGGCTTGCGGATTTCTATTTGTTTGATTTGCTGATTACATTGAGAAACAGAGATATGGATATATTTTTCTTGATTGAGTCTGACTGTCTAGTTGATTATCTTGGATTTATATTGGAGTTAGTCCATATAGATTGCCTAAACGAAATATTGGGTGTGGTTGTTAGACCCCCGCTTTTTCAGATGTCGATATATTTTACTTCGAAATGTGAAGCTGTGATGTACTCTTTTATCACGATCAGTTTTCCCACAGTGTTTTGTTACTCGACAATGTTTTTAGCGAAACAACGATAACTACACCAACTACATGTTAAATGTTGAAGCCTAAACATAACACTAATTAATTTTTTTCTAAACAATATGGAATCAACAAAATGAAACACGATAGTTTGTCAAGTGAAACCACTTCCAATATCAGCACAACGAAGCAAGGATTGTATCACAACAAATTTAAACACAAGTCAGCTAGTAGTAGTGATATGATTATAGCATATCAATATTGGGTTTTCATAGATCACGCATGAAACGTAGAAAATATAATATGTATAGTTATTCGACAAAGGCATACTTCTGGAATTATCGCATTGTACTCTTTTTCTCTTCACCTAGGACTGCGAATCCAACTGTGTTCTAAGTTTCTAAATGTTGTAATCTTTTTTATTAGTTAAGGTTTTGTTCATCTGGGTTTTCCTACCGAGGTTTTGGTGAGGCTTTTTATCTAAATATAGTGGTCATCGAGACTAGATTTGAGAAAAAATACATTTGAAGCACTACATATTAAACGCCACTACTGGACCGCCCAAAGGGGGGGTGTTGTAGGACCTTTGGCACATATGTTCCACCCATTTATTTGTAACCAAAGTTTACGACCTAGCCTATAAATATAGGCTTGTTCCTACATTGATCTGTAATGAATAAGAGCTCCTCCTACACCCCACCTATATATCTTATTTAATATTACAAGAACACTAGTAGCGCATAATGGAAATCTATTTTGTATATAAGATTTAAGAAGGTTAACAATTATTTAGGAAAATAGTTATCCTAAGATTTAGGATGGTCCGTAGATATTTATTTATTTTTTATTTGAGAAGGGTATATTAGAAATAACAAAACAAAAGTTGAATTCATAGAAAACTATTGAAATGAGAGAAAAATGGTAAATTTTTATTTGTCCCACGTGCTCACATAAAAGTTGAATTCATAACAATCGTTAATTTATTTTTTGCAAGGACGAAATTTTATCTTATTTATCTAAGCTAAGTTATCCAAGCATTGTTTTGTATTATAGAGAAGTGCTATACTTTACAATTATAAGTCATAACAGTGAATAATCAAAGGTCTTTAATAAGAGGTCTTTAATCCACCTCCTTCCTCAATCTAAAACTTTTCCACCTATAAGTCCTTTTCCTAAAGTGATTGTCTATGGACTGAGTCGAGAAAATACTACTAATCGGTTCACACTTCGTGTGATCATCAATGGATGCGAGATCGAGACAATACAACAACGAAGTATGTTTACTTGATAATAGGTTCGGACTTAACCAAACTCTAGGGATTGTCTATCAATTAAATAGGAATTAACGTTTGTGCGATTTACTTTAAATTATAATAAACACAATTATAATTGCGGAAAATAAAAGTAAATGACACAACAAGATTTTGTTAACGAGGAAACCGCAAATGCAGAAAAACCCCGGGACCTAGTCCAGAATTGAATACCCTCAGAATTAAGCCACTATACAAAATCAAACCAACTTCGTATAGTTGAGACCAATCAACTAAACCTATAGTTCACCTAGTCTCCTCAGTATCCCTGCGCCTCCAACTAGCAGTAAGTCACGCACTTGGAACAATTCCTTTGGTTCGTATTCCAAACAGTAAAGGAACAACAAATCTATTCGGTAGCAACTCTTTTAAAACAACGTGATATAAGGTTGGCAAAGGTTCTTCCGTTTAACCAATAAACTCCTTTGTTAGGTCCTTAGATCAATCTCTCAACAACTACCGAAGTAATTGTTAGACTATGCAATCAATACTATTAATCACAAAGAAGTGTATTGATACCGATCTACTCAACTAATTAATCCAATTTATCACAAAAATAAACCGATTATAGTTGGATCCCTTTCCAGCCGAAACAAGTATTGTGCACACCAAAGATTATGAACCCAAAAAGTCTTCTTGTCTTAGAATCTTCTTTGATCTTCAATCAACACTTACACACAATCAACTTGAATCTCTTGTGATTAATCACACACAGAACGAAGTCTGTTAACGTTGGATTATCACAAGACGTCTTTAGATCTACAAACATTCTAAAGATCCCCATCAAAACTTTGATCTAGTTTGAGTGAATCTTATATCAGAAGAGAAGATTCTCAAGCATAAACAAACTAGGTGCAATCAAAGTTCAACAACCGTTAGTCAATCAAATCAATCGAAAACTAGCATAAACTGCAATTATCTAGTTTCCCACCAACGGTACTAATAGAGCTTCTCAATCCCAAAGAAGTCTTTAAACCGAGCGGCCGTAAGAGATTTCTACTAATTAGGGTACTCTCCTCTCCGATAGGCGGCTCTACCAGTAACAACACAACTGAGGTAGTTTTGCTGGCTCTGAGGATTAGTTTGCTAGAAATGCAAACTTTAATATTTATAGACAAGGAAGTTTGGACACCAAGGAATTTCAAAAACCGAATATTCTCAAAGATATGCAATAAACACAAAATCGGTTTTCATAACTCCTGGAAATTCACTATCCAAATATTGACCGAAATCCCAATAGAAAAATCTATAATTAGTAAATGCACATTACTAATTAATATTTTCTACAGATATGCATTTAATTGCTGGAAATTAAATAGCATATAAAAACTAAGAAACCTTAATTAAAAGATTCTCAATTTATTTCGATCATGGGATTCTCCTTTATCTATTAAGGAATATCTTTGAACAATTAATGATAAGAGTTACTGCACATGTTCAAAGTATGTCGACATCTTTACTTTGCAAGTCCTTTTTCATACTTACAATCTTGGAACCGATTTGCCACACTTCCAAACGAATTTAGAATTGGTTCACTTGACTTCCAAGAACTATGTGATTGATTATCCTATCAAATCACCAATCATGGGTTTCACGGTTCTACCAAAACAAGTTCGGTTCTACCTCCATGTGAGTACTGTGCATAGTCACGCTAGTTACCAAAACTCGGTTGACTAGGTACTAGAATTAGTTCCCCACATACTTATGGTAACTACATGTTTTTGGTGCACATGTCCATAGGACCGGTTCCCCCAAAACTACAAACTTGTTGCACATGTTCATAGGATCGGTTCCCCCATCTACAAAAAACGTGTTGCACCTCTTACAAGGATCGATTCCCCTCTTGTAAATTTGTTGCACCTCTTACTAGGATCGGTTCCCCAATGGCTAGATAAAAGTTGCTATTTACAAGGCATCGATCATACCATCTTGAGTGATTACTTAAGATCGGTTTCACTAATAAAAGTCATACCAATACATAAGTCAGGCCTTGTGAATAGTTTTACCAAGATACATAAACAAGTTTATGAGCGGTTATACTAAACACACATATTGGTAATTCAAAATAGATTTGCAATGAATAATAATACCAATAAGCCTAGCGATTTCCCTTTCGATTCACAAAACAAGTTTATGAACTTACTTCCTTTAAATGAATGTAAAACATTGTTTCCTAGGATGAAATCTTCACTCATACCACTACATAATCACAATAGCATTCATATGATCATGTCGATGTCTTATATACAAAGTTTAATGGTTAAGCAATAAACCTCGTATTGTATTCCTTAATACTATGTCTAACTAGAGTATCATACACAGCTTCGCAGTTATGTTTTCAATATGCACGACTTGAAAGATACGTTAGGGAATGAAACAGTTCAAGTCAAATATTACTAACCTCAAGAGGAAGGATGATGTTGTCGTTGTAGCTCCATACTTTTCACATTCTTCAAGTCTTCATGTAATACTTGTAAGTCTCATATCCTAACACTTTCAAGCTAACCTATACGAAGTTGACTCTAGTATATAATCAAGCTACTCTTTAAATAAGTTTTGATTCACTAAAATATGACAACCAAACTTGACATACCAACGCTTGGTGGGTTCAACCGAGATATGCTCTAACAATCCCCCCCCCCCCCCCCCCTTTGTCAATTTTAGTGACAAAACTCTTACATTATATGGATAAACAAATTAAAAAACTTCATTATACACATACGCTTGATTCCAAGTTCAATAGCACAAAACCTGCATGAAATTCAATCCTTAAATGCCGCTGCTGACATTATAATAACAAAGCTAATACTCCCCCTAAAGGTAAGATAGGTAGATTTTCAATTCGCACGTCTTTGTTATTTTCATGTAGTTCCTCATAACTACGTATCATATGATATGTGACTCCCCCTTAGTCTATGCTTTCACTCTTTTCGTTAGAATAAATGTTTTAGCACAAATGTCCTTTCCCTTAGTGATACCAACTCACAACAAGTTAATATCACTTGTTTACTCCATATATTTCTCTCCTTTTTGTCACAAAATGACAAAGAAACGAAAAAATAAAGGACAAACCGAAAGGATCTTACAAATCTCACAAAGAGAATTTGCAAACCTATAAGAGTTGAGCACGAGGGTTTTGCATACCATTTTAGATAACCAATATGAAAGCCGAAATTACAAGTAATTTGGTTTTAACATGTTATCTAGGAAACAATTGCCCGAAGCAATTTTCCCTAATAGTTTAGCACTTCAAAAATTGACTAATCACCTTAGTTCTTTTGCTAAACTGATTGTACAAATACAATCGCTTGTTTGATAAGACCAAAATAAAGATCATAATTAACTTTATTTTTCTCATCAGGCTCTAATTATTCTCATCAATAACTTAGACCTTTCACTTTTAAACAAGACAAATACTAGGTTAGTTAACTAGTAATTCTTGTTAAGGCATTCGGTTAGACTTGAATAACCGAAACCTCCACGTTTGATAAGTCTAACTAAGATCCGAAAAACTTATTTTCTCTTATCCTGAAATTACTTGGACTAAACAAATGATCCCGAAACCTTTTGAGCCATAAACAATCCATACAAACCAAATAAATCAACTTGCATAATCATTTATCTTAACCGGAAGCAATTGAAACAAATATAGACATTATAGCACCGCAATTGCACCAAAATTTTGTAAGACTAAACAATTGATATCAAACAATAACGAAAGATAACAATAGTTTTTCTTAACCGGAAACAATTGAATCAAAATCAAACATCCATACACAAATAATGGAATCAACATCAATTGTACCGAAAATTTTGTTAAGAAAAAGCAATAAATATATGAAATAAAATCATGCTTTTCTTAAACAGGAAAACGATTAACTAACAAGATTGTTACCTCAAATTCCGCATCCTCTTCTCCCCTTAAGATATGTCATTAAGCGCAAGTTCACTTAGAACTCCCCCCTCCCTATTAAAGTTGTCATCCTCCCGCCAAAACAAAAGAACAACAACAAAGAGCAACCTTTACCAGAGAAAGGTTGAAAACCGGTTTTAACTATGCGATGCAAAATTTGAAACCTCAAAACACATATGCTTTTATGCTAAACCAAAGATTCAACATATTGTGACTTTTTCACATATTGTTTCTACAGGAACCCCTCATGATCCTTTGATAAATCCTACCAACATGGGCTATAACTTAATCCTGCTAAATCAAAAAGTCACCCAAACCATAAGGGTTCACGCATTATGAGATCGAATATTAAGGTAATAAAACCGAAATCAAACATCCCATAAACTCAAATGCAACATCATAAATATTCAACAAAGAATCAAGTATTGCAATTACCTCTATCTTGTAGGGAATTGAATTGCGAAACCAACGCAAAAAGAATGAGATCATTCCGAGTTCGGACGAAGAAGTTATGGGCAAAACAGTTTTACACTTCTTCGTATGGGGACATCTCACTAAGATCGGTTCCCCACATTGCACCTATCACTAGGATCGGTACCCAAGAGTTACTTGTGACGGATCACAACACTAAACTGTTTTTGACATAACTTTTGCACAAGATGTCCGAATTCAGTGATTTTTGGCTCGTTTTAACCGTAAAAACAAGAGATACACATATATGATCAGTAGATATCAACTTAATAAACTCACAATAACCGTTTCTATCAAAACCTCAAATAAAGATAGAGAAAGTATGAGTATATAAGAAAAGAAATCTCCTAAAGATGTTAATTAGTCATATAATAATCGAGAGATCATGTGCTCAGTTTCATGTGCTTCCTCACCCTTCAAAAAAATTGAGCACCAAGGTGAGCATGCACATTCTAACACAACTAGGTTGTGTTGAGTTGATCCTTGTCTTGTTCATCACGAGTGACTAAGACAGAATCATCATTCTTGACCTCTTTCTTGGTTTTTTTTCTCTTGTTCCATCTCTTGTTTTTCTTCTTTGACTTGTGATGAAGAGTGTCATTATCACAACGTTTACTAGTACAAGAGATTTCGGACATGATGTCTTTCTTTAGTCTTTTAAGAAGATTCTCAAAGACATTGTTATCAATATTTATCAATTGAGTGTCATTCTTGTGACTAACTTTTGGTCCCTTCTTGGCTATGGAGGACGTCGGGACCCATTTAGAGATGGGTTTCGCAGGAGTGGCTTTCTCCTTCATATCATTAGGACGATTGTCCTTTTGAATACTTTGAGAAACATCCTTTCTCCAATTTGGAACATCAAATCTTGTTTTTGCATTTAAAAAGTAATCTCTCTTTCTATAATTGGGTCTTTTATGAAATGATCTTGTCGAGTGATATGCAAAATTTGAACTATCATTATAGTAATTCTTTTGCCTAAACTTAGGACAATACCGATCTGAGTTCCTTTGGGGAGCAATCTTAGCCAATTCGTTTGATACAAAAGAAAGTACATCTTGCATCTTACGAACTTTGCATCCCCATTGCAAGTGTCCTTTATGACCACAATAATAACAATGCTTAGTTTAAACATACGAAGTATGAGTTTTAGTGTTACCTTTTTGTGGATCTTCTTGCATTGGAGCTCGCCGAGTTTTCTTCTTCTTCTTCTTCTTATCCTTGTTCAACGTTGTTGCTTTCTTGACATTAGCAGAAGTGGTCTCTTTGATTGCTGCTGGTTGAACACAATTCTTAGGCTTGACTGGCTTTACTTCTTCCCAAGAAATAATATCATTTTTGACAACAGTGGAAGCCTCTAGTTGAGAAGAATTTGTAGCTTTAACAAATTTTACCTCTTTGTTAATATTTGAAGCATCTATTCCCTTATAGCCCAATCCTCGGGTATCATGATGATTTCTACTTGCTTCTAACATTGAGGTTAAATTGTTTGAGATATCCTCTTCTACCTCTCTTTCAAAATCTGAGTCATCATCATCGGAAATTTCATCGATCCTTTCTTCTAGTCAAATTTTCCAGTTGTCATCGGTTTCTACATCATTAACAAGATTAACTCGTCTCGTAGAATCTCTAGAGATGATTTATTCAGATATTGAATCGTAGATGCCATCATTAAGTGTTAATTCAAAACTCTTGATGTCTTACTTTATGTTAACTGAATCAGTCATGGATTTAATTCTTATAGGTTGGATCGCACCAAACACAGATTGTTAGATCTTTTCGTGTTTGCCTGCTCTGATACCAATTGAAAAGACGAGGGTACCCAAATATACCTCAATATAACACTTTTCCACCTAGAAGTCCTTTTCCGAAAGTGATTGTCTATGGACTGAGTCGAGACAATACTACTACTCGGTTCACACTTCGTGTGATCGTCTATGGATACGAGATCGAGACAATACAACAACGAAGTATGTTTACTTGATAATAGGTTCGGACTTAACCAAACTCTAGGGATTGTCTATCAAGTAAAATAGGAATTAACGTTTGTGCAATTTACTTTAAATTATAATAAACACAATTATAATTGCGGAAAATAAAAGTAAATGATACAACAATATTTTGTTAACGAGGAAACCGCAAATGCAGAAAAACCCCGGGACCTAGTCCAGAATTGAATACCCTCAGAATTAAGCCACTATACAAAATCAAACCAACTTCGTATAGTTGAGACCAATCAACTAAACCTATAGTTCACCTAGTCTCCTCAGTATCCCTGCGCCTCCAACTAGCAGTAAGTCACGCACTTGGAACAATTCCTTTGGTTCGTATTCCAAACAGTAAAGGAACAACAAATCTATTCGGTAGCAACTCTTTTCAAACAACGTGATATAAGGCTGGCAAAGGTTCTTCCGTTTAACCAATAAACTCCTTTGTCGGGTCCTTAGATCAATCTCTCAACAACTACCGAAGTAATTGTTAGACTATGCAATCGATACTATTAATCACAAAGAAGTGTATTGATGCCGATCTACTTAACTAATCAATCCAATTTATCACAAAGATAAACCGATTATAGTTGGATCCCTTTCCAGCCGAAACAAGTATTGTGCACACTAAAGATTATGAACCCAAAAAGTCTTCTTTTCCTTAAATCTTCTTTGATCTTCAATCAGCACCTGCACACAATCAACTTGAATCTCTTGTGATCAATCACACACAGAACGGAGTCTGTTAACGTTGGATTATCACAAGACGTCTTTAGATCTACAAACATTCTAAAGATCCCCGTCGAAACTTCGATCTAGTTTGAGTGAATCTTATATCAGAAGAGAAGATTCTCAAGCATAAACAAACTAGGTGCAATCAAATTTCAACAACTGTTAGTCAATCAAATCAATCAAAAACTAAAATAAACTGCAATTATCTAGTTTCCCACAAACGGTACTAATAGAGCTTCTCAATCCCAAAGAAGTCTTTAAACCGAGCGGCCGTAAGAGATTTCTCCTAATTAGGGTACTTTCCTCTCCGATAGGTGGCTCCACCAGTAACAACACAACTGAGGTAGTTTTGCTGGCTCTGAGGATTAGTTTGCTAGAAATGCAAACTTCAATATTTATAGACAAGGAAGTTTGGACACCAAGGAATTTCCAAACCCGAATATTCTCAAAGATATGTAATAAACACAAAATCGGTTTTCATAACTCCTGGAGATGCAATGTCCAAATATTGACCGAAATCCCAATAGAAAATTCTATAATTAGTAAATGCACATTACTAATTAATATTTTCTAAAGATATGCATTTAATTGCTGGAAATTAAATAGCATATAAAAACTAAGAAACCTTAATTAAAAGATTATCAATTTATTTCGATCCTGGGATTCTCCTTTAGCTATTAAGGAATATCTTTGAACAATTAATGATAAGAGTTACTACATATGTTCAAAGTGTGTCGACATCTTTACTTTGCAAGTCCTTTTTCATACTTACAATCTTGGAACCGATTTGCCACACTTCCAAACGAATTTAGAATTGGTTCATCTGACTTCCAAGAACTATGTGATTGATTATCCTATCAAATCACCAATCATGGGTTTCACGGTTCTACCAAAACAAGTTCGGTTTTACCTCCATGTGAGTACTGTGCATAGTCACGCTAGTTACCAAAACTCGGTTGACTAGGTACTAGGATCGGTTCCCCACATACTTATGGTAACTACCTATATTTGGTGCACATGTCCATAGGATCGGCTCCCCCAAAACTACAAACTTGTTGCACATGTTCATAGGATCGGTTCCCCCATCTACTAAAAACGTGTTGCACCTCTTACAAGGATCGATTCCCCTCTTGTAAATTTGTTGCACCTCTTACTAGGATCGGTTCCCCAATGGCTAGATAAAAGTTGTTATTTACAAAGCATCGATCATACCATCTTGAGTGATTACTTAAGATCGGTTTCACTAATAAAAGTCATACCAATACATAAGTCATGCCTTGTGAATAGTTTTACCAAGATACATAAACAAGTTTATGAGTGGTTATACTAAACACATATTGGTAATTCAAAATAGATTTGCAATGAATAACAATACCAATAAGCCTAGCGATTTCCTTTTCAATTCACAAAACAAGTTTATGAACTTACTTCCTTTAAACGAATGTAAAACATTGTTTCCTAGGATGAAATCTTCACTCATACCCATACATAATCACAATAGCATTCATATGATCATGTCGATGTCTTATATACAAAGTTTAATGGTAAAGCAATAAACCTCGTATTGTATTCCTTAATACTATGTCTAACTAGAGTATCATACACAGCTTCGCAGTTATGTTTTCAATATGCACGACTTGAAAAATACGTTAGGGAATGAAACAGTTCAAGTCAAATTTTACTAACCTCAGAAGGAAGGATGATGTTGTCGTTGTAGCTCCATACTTCTTCACATTCTCCAAGTATTCATGTAATACTTGTAAGTCTCATATCCTAACACTTTCAAGCTAACCTATACGAAGTTGACTCTAATATATAATCAAGCGACTCTTTGAATGAGTTTTGATTCACTAAAATATGACAACCAAACTTGACATAACAACGCTTGGTGGGTTCAACCGAGCTATGCTCTAACACTCTTCCCCTTTGATTTCTAATCACTTCTCCTTTATCTGAGACAGTGAATAATCTTAGTATTGTTGATTTTCCTCATTTCTCTGCTCCGGTCAATGGATCCATTGTCGAACCTTCAAAGCCAGCAAGTTAGAAATCGGTCTTGACCCAGGAAAAGATGACCTCTGTAGATCATACTACTGGTAAGTTGTTCTATCATAAACCTAATCTGATTAATGAGAAGAAAAAACTAGTTCTTTCTTCAACTGATTTTCAAGAAGAAATTAGGGTTTTTTTATAAAAATTGATTGGGTTCTTCGTGGGTAGTCGACTCGATTATCATATTGTTGAATTAGCGATGAAGAACATATGGAAACCCATCAGAGGTTTTCGATTGACCATTACTGGGGGTAATACATTCCTATTTGAATTTGAACTAGCTGAAGATAGAAATTCTGCATTAGAAATAAATTCTGTATTTATCCCAAAGAGATTATTCTTAATCCGTCCTTTAGACCTTTTTATTGAACAAGATATTCAAGAGATAAAGAACATTCCAATTTGGTTTAATTTGATGAACATCCCAATTCACCTGTGGAATGAAAAGGGTATCAGTATGATTGCTAGTGTGCTAGGTATTCCTCTTCTTGCTGACCAACACACTTTAGCTAGGACTCGTATGAGTTTTTCTAGAGTCTGTGTTGAGATTAAAGTCGGTTTTGATTATCCTGCTAGTATTCCTGTTTCTTTTGATGGGAAAGACTTTGAAGTGAAGGTAGAATACACTTGAAAGCCACCGAGATGCTCATCTTGTGTTTTTTTTGGTCATTCCAACGGAAAATGCACAACAACTAACAAAGTCACAAAGAAGATGCGGGCTTCTAAAAAGTCTAACAGTATCCAAGGAATGGAGAAGACTAAAGAACTGAACTTTAGGGTGAATGATAAAGATGGCGCTGCTACGGAGAAAACAGTATTGAAACTGTTGATCAAAGCATATTATTGCAGGTACCTAATGAGAACGGAGCTGCAAATGTTGGAGTTCTGGAAATGGTTTTCCCAAATCCTTCAAAATGTTATACGAGAAGGTCTAAAATCTCTGGGGCAGATTGTAAGTCAGAAGATTTTTCTAGTGGGCACGGGGATGATGCTCCTAGGTGATAGGATTTGGGAAAACCCTATATGTAATAACCGCAATCGCACGGTTTCTAACTAGTAGACATAGGCAAGTACGGGTCGAACCCACAGGGAGCGGTGGAAACACTGTAATCAATATCTCTAATTAAAATAACAAGAAAGAATATTTTTGGATTTTTCGAATTGAGAATGAAATAATAAAATCCGACATAACTAATAAAGTAAATTCATAGAGGAAGTCGGTAACCAGGGTTTATAGTTGTAAGAGCATAGCTTGGTTTAACCCACCAAGCATTGGTATGTCAAGTTTGGTTGTCATATTTTAGTGAATCAAAACTCAATTTAAGAGTCGCTTGATTATGTACTAGAGACAACTTCGTATAGGTTAGGCTAAAAAGATTAGGATAATGAGACATACAAGTATCACTCGAAGACTTGAAGAATGTGAAGAAGTAACAAGCTACATCGACGACATCATCCTTCCTCTTGAGGTTAGTAATATTTTGACTTGAACTGTTTCATTCCATACGTATCTTTCAAGTCGTACTATATTGAAAACATAACTGCGAATCTGTTAATGATTATACTCTAGTAGACATAGTGTTAAGGAATTAGAATACGAAGTATAACGCTTATCTTTTGAACTTCGTATATAAGACATCGACATAATCGTATGAATGCTATTGTGATTATGTGTATGGGTATGGGTGAAGATTTCATCATTGGAAACAATGTTTACATTCGTTTAAAGGAAGTACATTCATGAACTTGTTTTATGAATCGAAAGGGAAATCGCTAGACTTATTGGTATTGTTATTCATTGCATATCTTTGGATTACCAATATGTGTGAGTTAGTAGAACAAATCATAAATTGTTATGGTATGATCGATATTTGTAATTGGTGTAACCAATCCTAGTAATTGGTGTGATCGATCACAAAAAGAGTGTGTAATCGATCCTTGTAATTGGTGTAACCGGTCCTGGTAATTGGTGTAACCAATTCTGGTAACTGGTGTGACAGATCACAAGTAATACCATGAGAATATGGTAACCGGTCCAGGTAATTGATATAACCGATCCTGGTAACTGATGTAACCGGTCCCAGTAACCATATTAAGGTAGAACCGATCCTTGTATTTGGTAGAACCGTAAACCCATGATTAGTGTATTGATATTTGTTCAATCACATAGTTCTTGGAAATCAGATGAACCATTTCTAAACTTGTTTGGAAGTTTGGTATAATCGGTTCAAAGATTGTAAATATGAAAAAAGATTTATAAAGAAATAAGATGTCAACATACGTTGAACATGCTCAAAACTCTTATATTTTATTGTTCACAGATATTCCTTAATAACTAAAGGAGATCCCGGACCAAAATAAGTTGAGAATCTTTTAATTAAGGTTATTAATTTTATATGCTTTTATTTACCAGCGATTAAAATGCATATCTCTGTAAAATAAAAATTGGTAATGTACATTTACTAATTGGAGATTTTCTAGTAGTATTTCAGTTATTTTTGGACAGAGCATTTCTAGGAATTATGAAAACCGATTTGGAAATATATTGCATATCTTAAGAATATTTCGGTTTTGGAAATTCCTTGGTGCCCAAACTTCCTTGGTCTATAAATACCCAAGTTTGCATTTCGAGCAAACTATCCTAAGAGCCAGCAAAACTACCTTGTTGTGTTGTTACTGGTGGAGCCGTCTATTCGGAGAGGAAAGTACCCTAATTAGGCGAAATCTCTTACGACCGCTCATTTAAAGACTTTTGTGGGATCAAGAAGCTCTACGAGTACCGTTGGTGGGAAACTAGATAATTGCAGTATTATTAGTTTTCGATTTGATTTGATTGACTAACGGTTATTGAACTTTGATTGCACCTAGTGTGTTTATTCTTGAGAATCTTCTCTTCTGATATAAGATTCACTCAACTAGATCGAAGTGTCGACGGGATCTTTAGAACTGTTTGTAGATCTAAAGACATCTTGTGATAATCCATTGTAACAGACTCTGTTCTGTGCGTGATTGATCACAAGAGATTTAAGTTGTTGTGTGCAGGTGTTTATTGAAGATTTAAAGACGAAGAAGATTTCTTATTGGGTTTCATAATATTTGGTGTGCACAAAACTTGATCGGCTGGGATCCAACTATATTCGGTTTATCTTTGATATATTTGATTGATTAGTTGCGTAGATCGGCATCAGTATTTAGTATCTTGGTAGATCCTATTATTGATTGCAAAATCTAATCTCTTCTACTTTGGTAGTTGTTATTTAGATTGATCTAAACCCGACAAAGGAGTTTATTGGATTAAACAGAAGACCCTTTGTCTAACTCATATCACTGAGATTGAATAGAGTTGTCACCGAACAAATTTGTTGTTCCTTTACTGTTTGGAATATGAACCTAAGGAATTGTTCCAGTGCGTGCACTTATTGAAAGTCGGAAGCACAGGGATACTGAAAAAACTAGGTTAACTATAGGTTTAGTTGCTTGGTCTCAACTATACGAAGTTGGTGTGATTTTTTATAGAGGCTTAATTATGAGAGTATTCAATTTTTGACTAGATCCCGGGGGTTTTCAACATTTGCGGTTTCCTCGTTAACAAAATCTTGCTAAGTCATTTACTTTTGTTTTCCGCAATTATAATTGTTGTTATTATAATTTAAAGTAAATTACACAAAAGTTAACTCCGTATTACTTGATAGTGATCCTATAGAGTTTGGTTAAGTCCGTACCTATTATCAAGTAATCACGCTTTGATTATTGTATTGTCTCGATCTCGTAACCATAGACGATCACACAGAGTGTGAATACCGAGTCGTTGTATTGTCTCGACTCAGTCCATAGACAATCACTTTCAGTAAGAGGACTTATAGGTGGAAAAGTTTAAGATTGTGGTATATTTGGGTACCCTCGTCTTTTCAATTGGTATCAGAGCAGGCAAACACGAAAATATCTAATAATCTGTGTTTGGTGCGATCCAACCTAAAAGAATTGAATTTATGTCTGATTCAGGTAACGAAAGATGAAAGACCATCACCTGAAAATGATATCTTCTGTGAATCTACTGAACAATCTGATCCATATAATGTAGATTCTGATGATTGGCAAACTTTCCTTGAAAAACAACTCGATGAAATTTCTGAAGATGGTGACTCAGAAATCGATCAAGATGTTGAAGAAGATATGTCTAATTTTTCCTCATTACTAGGTGTTGTCTCTACAAAAACACTATCCACCTCAGATGTGATTGTCCTTCTTGCTTCTCTTAGCAGAGAAAATAGGAAACTAAGAAAAATATTCTCTGGCTTCTTTTATGGATATAAGAATACCAGATATCTTCTTAAGGACTGCAAAGAAAGTCTAAACTCAAAAATCCTAGAGTTTGAGAATCTCAGCAGGAAACATTACTTGTTGAATAAGAAACTTGTTGAAACTGAAGCAAGGATTAATTCTCAACATCTAATGAGTAAGAAACAAAATGGGTCTGTTTCTTTCAAAGAAAATCTTCTTGAGGACAAACTTGCCAACGCACTTGAAAATATCAAGATATTGGAAGAAGAAGTTGCAAGGCTAATAACACAACCAATTTGTCTTCCATATTGGAGGCAGGAAGAAATCATGGCGACAAACATGGATTAGGATATGATGGAATCGATACTTCTTCAATCAACAAAGAAGTAAAATTTGTAAAGGCTGTTCGCTCTTCAGTTCCATAAGATCTACCGAAACAAATTGATGTACCTGATCCATCTAAGAGCTCAAGTGAGACTTTGAAGGAAAACATCTCTGAAAGCAATTGGAGTAAGTCTCAAATTAAAGACCAACATATTGACCGAACACATCACAAAGGTAAAACTAAAACCTCTAATCCTTTCAATAAGCATTGTTATTATTGTAAAGATAAAGGTCATATGCAAAGGAATTGTAAAATTCGAAAGATGCAAGTTGCTCTATCTTTTTTTTCAAAAGAACTGAGTAAATTTCTCCCCAAAAGGTCTTCAGATCACCAGTGTCCTACTTTGAGACAAAAGAATTATTCATGTAATTCGAATTCCTATACTAAAAGAAACAATATAAAGGCTAATACCTTTGTCAATAGGAATATGAGATCTGATGCTTCTTCTTGGAAAAATGCAATGTTGCAAGAGATGAAGGATCTTCATTCAAAATCTACTTACTTGTGGATGCCCAAGTCAGAAGTAAAAGAAAATGGGGGTTCATCTAAAACAAGGTCTAAGAAAAACAATCCTGTTGTAATCTTAGATAAAAATGACTATGAAAGTCTAATTTTTAGACTCAAGGATGATTTAAGAACATCCAGTAATACTGATACACTGGTATCCTTCAATAATCTGCTACAAAGCAGAAAAAGGAAAAAGAGTGTTCGAAAACATCAAGATAAATCTGGCTCCCGAAACAATAGTGACCCATCAAGTGTTCATTTAAACAACTAAGTGTGTTGATCAGAATATCCCAAGCTTGTGTTTCATCTGAATAAATGGGAAGTTCTTAAAAGAACACTGAAATCTATGAAAAGTATGAAACTGTACTTCATCTATCTGCACCATGAATAACCTATTTTTAAAAGTTTGGAATTATATTCTAAATTAAGAGAATTCTCTTGTATTAGGAATGTTCATGTTAAATTTGTTAAAAAAAGAAGAAGATTCTTTTGATTCGGTTTCCGAATGTGTATAGTATTATACAGAGAATACCTGTTTAGGTATTCCAAAAAGGTGGGGAAACTTGGAAATCAAGTTTTGTCTGGTATATAAAAATCATCTATAGAACCGATACTCCCTCACAAAATTTTCGGTTAAGAATGGATAAGAATACTATTGACATTGAATCTCAACTACGAAAACTTGAAACCTTTCAAGTTGAGCTCAAATGCTATTTCTCAAAGGAACACAAGAAAAATCATATCTCTTTTGAGCTTATGCTTATGATGATGGGAGATTTTGAAGTCGCGCGTGAACTTCTAAAAACTTCTGTTTCGAATGAGAAACTACTGGAGTCAACTCTTTTGAAACTGATTGTGGAAGTGAATCTCTTAAAACGAAGACTCAACCTCCTGAAAGAAAAGAGAAGACTTAAGAATCAGTGCTCTAAAGAATCTTCAGTGAACAATAAGAGCACCACTAGAGATTAAGTTATTTACTGTAATACTTAATCCAAACAAAATAGACATCAATTTTTGATTTCTTTCAATTATTGTGTAAGGTCTATTGCTGAATAAAACTATCTATTATCTATGAATAAAATTATTATTTTATAAATTTTCTTGTGATAGTTTTTCGATAACATAGCCTGTGCTTGAATGCTTTATATTAGTGCTATGTGTATGGGATGTTTGATTTCGGTTTTCTTAACCTTAATATTCGATCTCATATGATGTGTGAACCCTTATTGTTTGTGTGGCTTTTTGATTTAGCGGGATTAAGTTCTATCCCATGTTGGTAGGCTCTATCAAAGGATCATAAGGTGTTCCAATTGAAACTCATATGTGAAAAAGTCACAATATGTTGAATCGATTTTGGTTTAGCATAAAAGCATATGTGTTTCGGGGTTTTCATCTTTTGCTATGCATTAGTTAAAAACCGATTCAACCTTTCTCTGGTAAAGGTTTCTTTTGTTGTTGTTCTTTTGTTCTTGCGAGAGGATGACAACACAATGGGGGAGAGTTGTAACTTAAACTTGCGCTTAAAGATATATCTTTCTGGGGAGAAGAGGATGCAGAATTTGAAGTTGAGTTTTTGCATATATATTTTGCTTTTGCTTAACAAAATTCGGTACAATTGATGTTTATTCCATTATGTGTGTATGGATGTATGTGTGTGAGTGATTTGGTACAATTGATATCTTTCTTTATTGTTTGGTATCAATTGTTTTAGACTTAACGAAATTTCGGTGCAATTGCGGTGCTTTAATGTCTATGTTTATTTCAATTGCTTCCGGTTAAGAAAAATAATTATGCAAGTCGATTTATTTGGTTTGTATGTATTTTTTATGGCTTAAAAAAATACGGAATCATTTGTTTAGTCCAATTCGATTCCGGATAAGAGAAACTAAGTTAATTATGATCTTAGTTAGACTTATCAAAAGTAAAGGATTCGGTTATTCAAGTCTAATCGAATGCCTTGACAAGAAATATTAGTCAACTAACCTAGTATTTGTCTTTTCTAAAGTGAAAGGTTTAAGTTATTATATGAATAATTAGTGCCTAATGAGAAAAATAAAGTTAATTCTGATCTTTATTTTGGTCTTATTGATCACAAGTAATACCATGAGAATATGGTAACCTGTCCTGGTAATTGATGTAACCGATCCTGGTAACTGATGTAACCGGTCCCAGTAACCATATTAAGGTAGAACCGATCCTTGTGTTTGGTAGAACCGTAAACCCATGATTAGTGTATTGATATTTGATCAATCACATAGTTCTTGGAAATCAGATGAACCAGTTCTAAACTTGTTTGGAAGTGTGGTATAATCGGTTCCAAGATCATAAATATGAAAAAAGATTTACAAAGAAATAAGATGTCAGACATACTTTGAACATGCTCAAAACTCTTATTTTTTATTGTTCAAAGATATTCCTTAATAACTAAAGGAGATCCCGGACCAAAATAAGTTGAGAATCTTTTAATTAAGGTTGTTAATTTTATATGCTTTTAATTACCAGCAATTAAAATGCATATCTCTGGAAAATAAAAATTGGTAATGTGCATTTACTAATTGGAGATTTTCTAGTAGGATTTCGGTTATTTTTGGACAGAGCATTTCTAGGAATTATGAAAACCGATTTGGAAATATATTGCATATCTTAAGAATATTTCGATTTTGGAAATTCCTTGGTGTCCAAACTTCCTTGGTCTATAAATACCCAAGTTTGCATTTCGAGCAAACTATCCTAAGAGCCAGCAAAATTAACTTGTTGTGTTGTTACTGGTGGAGCCGTCTATTCGGAGAGGAAAGTATCCTAATTAGGCGAAATCTCTTACGACCGCTCGTTTAAAGACTTTTGTGGGATCAAGAAGCTCTACGAGTACTGTTGGTAGGAAACTAGATAATTGCAGTATTATTAGTTTTCGATTTGATTTGATTGACTAACGGTTGTTGAACTTTGATTGCACCTAGTTTGTTTATTCATGAGAATCTTCTCTTCTGATTTAAGATTCACTCAAACTAGATCGAAGTGTCGATGGGATCTTTAGAAATGTTTGTAGATCTAAAGACATCTTGTAATAATCCATTGTTAACAGACTCAGTTCTGTGCGTGATTGATCACAAGAGATTCAAGTTGTTGTGTGTAGGTGTTTATTGAAGATTTAAGTTGATTTAAAGACGAAGAAGATTTCTTATTGGGTTTCATAATCTTTGGTGTGCACAAAACTTGATTAGGTGGGATCCAACTATAATCGGTTTATCTTTGATAGATTTGATTGATTAGTTGCGTAGATCAGCATCAGTATTTAGTATCTTGGTAGATCCTATTATTGATTGCAAAATCTAATCTCTACTACTTTGGTAGTTGTTATTTAGATTGATCTAAACCCGACAAAGGAGTTTATTGGATTAAATAGAAGAGCCTTCGTCTAACTCATATCACTGAGATTGAATAGAGTTGTTACCGAACAAATTTGTTGTTCCTTTACTGTTTGGAATACGAACCAAAGGAATTGTTCCAGTGCGTGCACTTATTGAATGTCGGAAGCGCAGGGATACTGAAGAAACTAGGTGAACTATAGGTTTAGTTGCTTGGTCTCAACTATACGAAGTTGGTGTGATTTTTTATAGAGGCTTAATTCTGAGAGTATTCAATTCTGAACTAGGTCCCGGGGGTTTTCTGCATTTGCGGTTTCCTCGTTAACAAAATCTTGCTGTGTCATTTACTTTTGTTTTCCGCAATTATAATTGTTGTTATTATAATTTAAAGTAAATTACACAAACGTTAACTCCGTATTACTTGATAGTGATCATATAGAGTTTGGTTAAGTCCGAACCTATTATCAAGTAATCACGCTTTGATTGTTGTATTGTCTCGATCTCGTATCCATAGACGATCACACAAAGTGTGAATACCGATTCGTTGTATTGTCTCGACTCAGTCCATAGACAATCACTTTCGGTAAGAGGACTTATAGGTGGAAAAGTTTAAGATTGTGGTATAGGTTGGTACCCTCGTTTTTTCAATAGTATTCACTAATATCTCTCTATAATTACTGAAATGAAACATAATTATGAATATATGTTTATTGTTCGTTCTATCGACATCACCTATTATATGTATTAGAGTCGCAAATATCTTGGGACACCCTAAGCATGGCACATCAAAAGACTAAACCCAAGCAAGCACCATTAAATTGCATTAGCGAGAAAGTTATACGAAACTAAATACAGGTTCACAAATATTATTTGGCTTTTCTAAGTATATCCCATCAAAGATTTTAACGAAGCATGGATCATCAAATAACAAGACAAACATATTTGTAAAACTATCAATTACGCACATAGGTTTTTAAAACCGGTGAAGCAACAACACATTTTTTCAATAAATCAATAAACAATATTCGAAATTAATTTATTCAAATCATAATGGTCTGTTGCTATATCATTCAATTTAAAGTAGCCTAATACCCATGTAGTTTCAACCATAGAACCTTAGTTATATAATTTAGCAATACATAGAAATGGATTTTTTAAAACCCATAAAAATAATAATCAATAGATAAGAAAGATAAACCAATAATAATCGCGCTGTCATAGAAATCTAAAAAAGCATAAATTGGATCAATGATCGCCTAGGGCGCTAGGCATAGCCAACAACCACCGGCAGCTTTAGTCCATTGTTTACAGCTCCATTGAATCTAAGTCTTGATCTTGCACCAGAAAGGATGGGTGATAGCAGCTGCCATTGAAGAAGTATCCCCTTTGTTTTGATATGGAAAACGTCATTCTGAAACTGATGCTTAAGAATAGGGATGCACATGGGTTGGATTGGGTCAGTTTTGGCCTCACCCACCACCCAACCCACTGATGGCGGGTAATAGGAGTTGTCACCCGCAACCAACCCAACATTACAATGGGTCGGTTTTACCCGACCCACATTACTGCGGGTTGGATCGGATGGGTGACGGGTACACCCGTCTTTGTTTCTAGTGTCTTATTCGAAACTTCTCCGAACATGACCCTTGAACCATGACTAGCTGCGGCAGAATTTTTAAGCAATGGCAATGTTACATAACTTGCCACACTGGTTCAGTCATTTTCTCGAATACCTTGTAAGCACAACCTGGTGTTGTTTCTGTGTATCAAGGAATCTTCTTCAATAGCTTTACAATTCCCTGCAAGACTTGGATTCATCACAAACCAATCATTTCTAAACTCTTATTAACAGCAGCAGGGTCTTCTTTCAATCATTCATTCTCAAGAATAACGGCTTGTGCTTCAATTTTTCACACGAGCAGCAACCATCATTTCGTTGTTGATTCAAACCAACCAGTTCTTAATCAATCACGTGAGATCAAAACCCAGCTCATAATCTCAAGTAATTAATTCTTTCACTTCTTGCAGGAACCACCACTTCATCCATTAATGGCAGCGAAGGTTCTTGCCTTCTTTGATTATGTAATATAAACCCAATACATCAAATTAAAAAAACTAAAAAAGAAACAAATTCCAATCAAATTATTAAACAATCAGATTCAAAACAAAAAACATAAGGGGAAACAATAAATTCAAATCAAAGAACATGAACCCTAAAAATCATTTTTAATTGAGTCATGTGATGAAATTACTTTACGGTGATTTGACGGTGGTATTGAACTGAATAGTGGAGGTGATTTATATTTAGTGGTGAAGTGAAGAAGGGAGACCGAAGAAGAGAACAGAAAGATGGATAGAAACTAAAAGAGAAAACGATTAGATTTTTGAGTTATCTATGGGAATTCATGGCTAGGATTAGTTGATTAAGAGTGATCTAACGGTTATAGTAATTTTAGGTGGGTGGTCGGGTTGGGTCGGGTGACTGAAGTTGCTACCCGCAACCGACCCAACATACGGTGGGTTCTGATGTGGTCACCCATAGTTGACCCGCGCCTAGGCGGGTTGGGTCGGATACGGATATTTCTCGGCAGGTACGGGTTGGGTCGGTTTTGTGCAGCCCTACTTAAGAAGCTCTAAAGACATGTGGTTGAGTAAGTGGCCACGTGTTATCATAAGGAAAGCCCAAGTGGAATGAACGTGCTTCTAGCCTTAAACAAACAAGGCAGTTTCTTGGTCTCACTGTTTGGCAAGTGAGCAAATAAAAGAAATTTATTTCATTTGATTGACTTTGATTGAGCTCTATTTCATTTGGTGCCATGAGACACTGAATTTTGCCGCAAACGCAATTAAGTTGTAATTTAGGCGTCTATTTTCCGGATGATCAAGTTCACTTGTACTTTCTACAAAAGCATTTAAATAGTGTTGTTAGCCAAAATATCGAGTCCTAGCTAATATAAATATGGGTATAAAATATAGCACTAACGTGCTTATCAACACCCCCACACTTATATTTTGCTAGTCCTTGAGCAAAACAAAAAAGAAATATACCCGCTAAACAGCTGATCATATCATGCAGTTTTTTTTTTTTAAGACCCGCTAAATAGCTGGTCATATCATGTAATTTTTTTAATGAAAATTCCTAACGAAAATGCCACTCCCCCACACTTAAACATTACATTGTCCTCAATGTAATTGAGTCATCCAACGTAAAAATTAAGATGAGAAATTTCTAAAATGAACTGCAAAAAGTAACCAAATAAAAATAAAACAAGAACATAGACATACCTACTGGAATATACAAACAAGATTCTTCATATATCAACAACCTAAATATTTGGGGATCAACCCAGAGCACAATATATACAACCGATGACAACCTGAAATCCTCGCTGAAGCAACGTAAAGATATAGAGATTATCAAAAGGAAAGAGCTACCCCCAAACCTGTTTTTTGCAAAGGATGTATCATTTTGATCAAAAATAACCGAGTTAAAGGGTTCGCTAGAGCTAAGAACTGAAACGATCTGGGAGTCATGCACAGGCAAAGAGAAGTCACGAGATGCAAAATAATCTAGTACTACTGGAGAAGCACACGGTTCTAATCCAAAATTAGGAATCTTCTAAAGAGTTGTGCTAACAATTCTAGGTATATTAACTTCTCCACTGGGTTTGTGACCCTGTACTAAATCATCATCATAATCATCATCAACCAAGGAATCAATAGGAATATCACAATAAAGATGATTAAAAGAAACCTTATAGATAGAGTGTTATGTCTCTAAGTCGTTAGACTTAACTACTATTTCCTCGGAATTAACACATTCTTCATAGGCATCACCCTCTAAAAGAATGGTGTCCTCAATCCTAAACTCATCCTTTTGAATAGGCGAGTGATCATTAACATGATCAGGAGTTGGACTAAATACACCACCTTCACTTGGTATGACAAAGTCTCTATTCCTATGATCACAACTATCAAGTTCATCATCATTCTCCATACATATTGATTCATTAGCTAAAGCGGTTTCATCATAAATATCAAGAGTATTAGAAAAATTAAAACTTGTCTCCTCGGTAAGACCACAATCTTTTACCGACTACGTTAGTTGAGCAATCGATAAAGCATTTTGTTCAGCGAGTTGAGCAATATAATCATGGCTTTTACTAAGCTCGGCAAAATATAACTCATTAGCTTTGGTATGTTCAGCAATGTCAATATTGAGGCGTTCTAACAAAGATAGTTGTGATGCAGATGGTTCACAGTAAGGTTGATCATCTCTTTCATACTGTGACGGAGAAATGTGTGAATAATAATTGGAATCAACACATTGTGGCTCATAATCAGGGTAAGGTTGGTAATGATCATAACCTTCACAAGGTACGGAATGATCATACCCATGAAAATAATTCCAATCATTATTTACACACTCGGCAGGTTCCAGATAATCAGAAGGTGCATATGCATACTCCTCGGGTGAAATATCAGATGACTCATCTATCTTAGATCTTTTGGTAAGATTCCAAAAAGCTATAAAAGAAGTCAACTCACTGGAAACCATAATACAAAGTAAAATTTTCCCAATAACTCACCTTGCAAAAGCTTTGCGAGAATATCAAGTACTTACTTTAGGCCTGTTGTTGACTCTGTTAGAGCACTGCTCGGTCGAACTCACAAGCATTGCTATCTCAAGCTTGTTTGTCAAGTTTAGTTGCCAAAACTATAAGTCTTGATTTCTAGTCTACTTATAGCTAAGTCTCGGACTAGGATAGTAAGTGTAGTTGATCTCTAGACTCCACGGCGTTCATCATACAAAGACGAAGAACTACTCAAGGAACTAGTGGATCTTCATCGACAAAAAGGTATGTGGAGACTTGAACTTATCTCTCACTAAAATTCTATCTATTCTATCTCCTATCTTGAGACAAAAGTCGTATTGCTATATAGACTTCGATTATACACATTTGCTATTGCTATATAGACTTCGTAAGTGTAGTCGATTATCTCGCTTATCTATTTCTCGAAATATGTGTTGGTAAGCTTTCACTTTGGTCAAGTTCATCTTTACTCGTGACGAAAGTCATGTTGATTGTTTCAATCTCTGTAAAATCGCTTTGAAGAAAAATAGTGTGTGAATAACCTCTATATAACATCCTCTAAGAATGTTTCAATGATTGAAATGAGAGTTTAGAATATATAACATTGAATGGATATAAACATTGTATGTGAACTCATACTTGTGTAAGTAAAAAAATCCTTGAACAAAAGTATGCGTACTTTACTGGTTTAGGATGTCCGTAGCTAAGTCCGCGTACCCGTACGCGTACTGCCGGAAGTTCACATCCCGTGAATTTCTGCTGGAGTTTGTGAACTGAAAAGAAACTCAATCAGGGTACTTAAGTATGCATACCGGTATGCGTACTTGAGTGGGTTATTTTCTAAAAACGGTTTAGTCATGAACTAAGACATTTATAAATTAAGGAATACGATCTTTGCAAACGGTGGCTATAGTGTTCATGAATCGATTTGAGTGAATCAAAATCGTTTTTGCTTCGATTGTGTCTTATATACTTCTATGAGATCTAAGCAATTGAACAACTCTCTAACTAGTTCTTTTGAGTCATTTGAAACTAGTTATGGTTAAGATGAATAAGGTTGATATGAAAGTGCTCATATGGCTAACCATTGGTTAACTATTGTTGAACCAACTAGGTGTACACGTTTAGGTACGGTTACTCAAACCTAAATGAAGTTACATTTCATTTGTGTATAACAAGCTAAGTTCGATCTAACGGTTGAAAGATATTAGCTTGAATCTAATCAAATTTTCATCTAACGGTGAATATTGAATGCTTTGTTACCAAGGTAACTTAGATTGCAAACCCTGATTTGAAGACTATATAAAGGAGAACTCTAGAAATTGGGAAACCTAATCCCCACACCTCCTGTGTGATACTAGTTGTATAAGCTAGAGTCAATTCTCCTTTAACCTTAGGTTTCTATCGAGACCCTGTAGGTTAAGGACTTGAAGACTTCATTGGGATTGTGAAGCCAGACCCAACTATTTTCTCTGTAGTTGCGTGATCTGATCTTGCTGTGTCTATCGTATTTGAGTACAATCGTAAGATTAGCTTGAGATTAATTTCTCCGATAGGAAAGATGGAAAATTAGCCACAAACACCTTCGTCTATCCGTTTGTGATTCCACAATATCTTATTTCGCTAGTCGATTAAGATTATTGTGAGGTGATTGATATTTTTAGGCTGTTCTTCGGGAATATAAGTCCGGTATGTCAATTGGTTCCTGTTCACCTCGATTTATCAAAAGACGGAACAAAACTCTTAGGTATTTCTTTTGGAGACAGATTTATCTATTCCTGTAGACTTTTCTGTGTGATACAGATTCGCTTATTAAAGTCTTCGACTTTGGGTCGTAGCAACTCTTAGTTGTGGGTGAGATCAGCTAAGAGAATCAAGTGCGTAGTATCCTGCTGGGATCAGAGACATAAGGAGCGCAACCCTACCTTGGATCAGTGTGAGATTGATTGGGGTTCAACTACAGTCCAGACCGAAGTTAGTTTGTAGTAGGCTAGTGTCTGTAGCGGCTTAATACAGTGTGTGTTCAATCTGGACTAGGTCCCGGGGTTTTTATGCATTTTTGGTTTCCTTGTTAACTAAACTTCTTGTGTCTGTGTTATTTCTTTATTATATTTTGTTATATAATTGAAATATCATAGGTTGTGCGTTGTATCGATCAATTGGTAAATCCAACCTTTGGTTATTGATTGAAATTGATTGATCCTTGAACATTGGTCTTTGGTACCGTTCAAGTTATTTCTCTTGTATTCAATCAGACTCGCAGATTTCTATTTGGTTGAGTTAGGATTTAATCGAGAAATTGAGATATAACTCTTTGATATAATTTTTGTTAAGATTGAGTCTGACTGTCTAGTATATTCTCTTAAAAGTATATTAGAGTTAGTCCATACAGATTGCTAAGCGAAATATCGGGTGAGGTTGTTAGACCCCCGCTTTTTCAATTGGTATCAGAGCCGGAAAACACATTTAAAGACCTCATAAGTCTGTGTTTGTAGCAATCTGACTCTATGGATAGAAGTGTTACCTCAATAAATGCACCAGCAGATCCAGGGATTCCAGAATTCTCTTCCATGACTGATTTAATTAAATCTGTAGAAGAAATTATATCTAAACCTCCTCCAGGTTTAAAATCTCTTGAAGTTTTTTCAGGGATTGAAAAGAAACTTAAAAGCTTATCTTCTGATGTTGATTTATTTCTCCAGAAGAAACAAGAATCTCTTGACAGACTAAATCAAGTTGTATTGAATAATATTTATGTTGAGGTTGATACTAATTTGCTAATCAGTAAGAGCAATGCTCATTCTTTACGTAATTCAATTAGTTGTAACAAACTAAACGAATTACAAGAGGAGTTTAAACCTTAGTCATCTGAATATATTTCCTCAAAGCATGAATCGATTCAGTGCTCAATTCCTAATACTTCCTTTCAAGATAGTAATATTATCTTCCTTCCTGAAGATGCTAGGACGTCTCTTTTTATTAAAAGAGTTTCCCTACGCAGTACTAAATACTATATGCAGAAATTGTTTGTTATAAGTTGGAAAACGAGAAATCAGAAAAACAAATCCTTTTGTGTTTTCTTAGAGTTCTTTTTTAAACTTATAAAAACAGTTCCTTAGATGATTCTCAACACTTCAAGGTGTAAAAGTTGTTGGAAAGAAACTCTTTCTTGGTGTCATGGTGTGCATAATTTTAGTTGGTCATTTTGACTATACAAAAATTCGGAAACGTTTGTTGAGTTAATATTCCAGACTCCTTATTTAGTACTTTACCAAATGGGTCCTAATTCACATACGTACGTTTCACACACTTTGAACCTGGATCCATACATGGTAGAATCTTTTTCCAGAACGTACCTGAACCGTTTCAGGTTCCACCGTTTGACACCTAAAAAGAGAAAGGTTTCTCTTCGTTCACCACGTCTTCTTCTTCTTCTTCTTCAGTTCGTGTACGAAAGAAAAAGAAACCAACAGTTCATATCTCTCAATTTCTTATCAGCTCTGTTTCTCAATTGTTTTGAGTGATCTTGGGCTCTTTGAAATCACAACGAAAAACTACTCCTGGGGTTGGTATCTATTTCCTTCTTCCCTACAGTTTCGGTACTACACCATTGTTTTCAGCTCAGGAACCAAGTAAGTTCTTCAATATTCTCCTTTACTATTTTTACCAAAAATGGCTTATAGGAAGAGATTTAACCGTGGTGAGAGTTCGGGTACTCAAAATCGTGAAGAAGCTTTCCTTGACCCTTGTCTGAGAATTAAGTTTGTGAACACTTAGGCTCGTAATTGCTATGTGGAATATAGCACTAAGAAACCTATCATGGAGAGGATTTACAAACCCTCAGTCCTTAAGGTAGATGGTCTGTCTAGGTTTTTTAAAAATCATGAATGGGGTAGTGTTCATCGTCTTATGGGAACTGCCTACATGGAGCTAACTGCTCAATTTTATGCAAACCTGCATAAGCCTGATACAGTCAACTGCTCTTTTAAAACCATTGTCGAAGGACCAACCTTCCTTGTAAATCGACAAGTAGTTGCTGAACTGATGTGCTTGCCACAAACCGGTGATTTTTTATTGCCACCCCCTGAGCACTTGAGACCTACTCCAGAGGCTCTCTCGATCTTTCTCATTGGTAAGATTGCTCCTTGGCACGAAGGGAAAATTGATGTTCATGATGCTGATTTATTCCTCAATATTGCTGGAAAACTTCTGGTGGCTAATCTGATGCCCAACATAATTGACAGACACCTATGGACCTGACCTCTTGCTGAATCGGTTTATTATGTTGTAGAAGGGAGGAACATTGATTTTTGTGGCCTTATTGTTCGTCAAATGATAAGTGTAATAAAAATTTCAAAGAAGACCCCTGGTTTTCCTTGTCTTATCTCAACGATTTGCAGTCAATTCGGCATTGCGGCAGTTGGAACCAATCTTGGAGGACCGAAAGTCCTATCCATGAATAGTGTTATAAAAATGGCCAGAACACCTGCAGCACCCAGCTCTGAACTCATTCGTCTTCAACAAGAAAATGAAGTCCTAAAATATAAGCTGGACTATGCTCAGACAGCTTATCCTAAACTGGCTGAGAAATTCTATGAAATTGAAAGGGATTTTTATGAGTTGAGTGATTAATCACTGTATTTACTGAACTTCTTATGATGATCTACTTTAAACAGTTGTTGTAATAACATCTATGTTTAGCCTTGAATGATTTTATCTTTCAATTAATTTGCTACATGTGTTAGATCCATAAGAAGTACAGTTAAATATGGTCAAAAGTTAAGTCCTTCATATGTCAATATACAAGTATTGATAAAAGATTGAATGAACTTTTGACAAACAAAAGTTAAGCCTATTATGTCATTACGCAAATATTGATGGAAGATAGGATGGGCTTTTGTTTACAAAGATTAAGTCTATTATATGTCGTTGTGCAAATAGTGATGAAGAATAGGATGAATCTTTGTTTATTCTGCAATATTGATCTTCCCTGATCCATATTTTTATGTATATACTGTGCGTCTCCGTAAGTTTTCTTATGTGAGCATTTCCGATTAAATTAATCATGGGTTATCTTGTGGTTAATTTAGTTGAGATTTTTAGATACAAATTCATATTTTTATGTGATTTGTTAATGTCCAAAGAAATCCTTTTTTTTTCTTGTGAAAGTAAGGTCGCTCTTGTTGTTCTTTCGGGAATGACATTTTATGGGGGAGAGTTCTTAATTGAACTTGTGCTTAATTTCCAAATCTTTGTGGGGAGTGCAGCTGTGGAATATTATAGGGGTTATCTTGTATCTTTATAAAATCCTTGATGAATGCATTTAGCTTCGGCTATATGATTGCATCTAAAAAAGTTGATATGTACTTTCTTTTGGTCATGAAGTGTCTCTATGGAAATTTCATTAGGATCCCACTAGTTTTCGTACCTTTGCCAATTTTATTGACAAAAAGGGGGAGAATTAATGTGTAGTTCACACTACAAATACATATGGTTTTCGGATCATTATGTAAGGAGGAGTGGTTTTCATGTGAGATGAAGTATTAACTAAGGGGGAGTGATACATATCACCATAGTATTTTTGTCGAAGTTGTGATACAATTGAACTTTGATGCTGTGTAATAATACTATAACACTGTGTAAGAATGATTGAGAGATTTTGTTTTCTCATTGTTATGGCTACGGATCTTCAACAACGGTGATGCTGATTTGAATATCTTTGGAATCATTGGAGTACTTGGAAGTGACAAAGATTTCGATTAATGTTGAAGAACCAAGGAGATCATGCATGTGGATGAGAAGCTGCAAAGTTTATTTATTTTGTATTCCATATGTATTGATAGTTTTGTCACTAAAATTGACAAAGGGGGAGATTTTTAGAGCACTTCTCGGTCGAACTCGCATGCGTTGCTATCTTAAGCTTGTTTGTCAAGTTTAGTTGCCGAAACTATAAGTCATGATTTTTAGTCTACTTATAGCTAAGTTTCGGACTAGGACAATAAGTGTAGTTGAGCTCTAGACTCCACGGCGTTCATCATACAAAGACGAAGAAATACTCAAGGAACTAGTGTATCTTCATCGACAAAAATGTATGTGGAGACTTGAACTTATCTATCACTCAAAAGTCTATCTATTCTATCTCATATCTTGATACAAAAGTCGTATTGCTATATAGACTTCGATTATACATATTTGCTATTTCGAGCCGAGTTTATTTCGCTTATCTATTTCTCGAAATATGTGTTGGTAAGCTTTCGCTTTGGCAAAGTTCATATTTACTCGTGACGAAAGTCATGTTGATTGTTTCAATCTCTTGAAAATCGCTTTGAAGAAAAATAGTGTGTGAATAACCTCTATATAACATCCTCTAAGAATGTTTCAATGATTGAAATGAGAGTTTAGAATATATAACATTGAATGGATATAAACATTGTATGTGAACTCATACTTATGTAAGTCCAAAATCCTTGAACCAAAGTATGTGTACTTTACTGGTTTAGGATGTCCAGAGCTAAGTCCGCGTACTGCCGGAAGTTCAAATCCCGTGAATTTCTGCTGGAGTTTGTGAACTGAAAACAAGCTCAATCCGGGTACTTAAGAATGCATACCGGTATGCGTACTTGAGTGGGTTATTTTATAAAAACGGTTTATTCATGAACTAAGACATTTATAAATTAAGGAATGCAATCTTTGCAAACCGTGGCTATAATGTTCATGAATCGATTCGAGTGAATCAAAATCGTTTTTTCTTTGATTGTGTCTTATATACTTCTATGAGATCTAAGCAATTGAACAACTCTCTAACTAGTTCTTTTGAGTCATTTGAACTAGTTAGTGAAGATGAATAAGGTTGATATGAAAGTACTCATATGGCTAACCATTGGTTAACTATTGTTGAACCAACTAGGTGTACACGTTTAGGTACGGTTACTCAAACCTAAATGAAGTTACATTTCATTTGTGTATAACAAGCTAAGTTCGATCTAACGGTTGAAAGATATTAGCTTGAATCTAATCAGGTTTTCATCTAACAGTGAATATTGAATGCTTTGTTACCAAGGTAACTTAGATTGCAAACCCTGATTTGGACACTATATAAAGAAGAACTCTAGCAATTGGGAAACCTAATCCCCACACCTCCTGTGTGATACTAGTTGTATAAGCTAGAGTCAATTTTCCTTTAACCTTAGGTTTCTGTCGAGACCCTGTAGATTAACGACTTGAGGACTTGTCTGGGATTGTGAAGCCAGACCCAACTATTTTCTCTGTGGTTGCGTGATCTGATCTTGCCGTTTCTATCGTATTTGAGTACAATCGTAAGATTGGCTTGAGATTAATTTCTCCGATAGGAAAGATAGAAAAGTAATCACAAACACCTTCGTCTCATCATTTGTGATTCCACAATATCTTGTTTCGCTAGTCGATTAAGATTATTGTGAGGTGATTGATATTTCTAGGCTGTTCTTTGGGAATATAAGTCCGGTATATCAATTGGTTCATATTCACCTTGATTTATCAAAAGACGGAACAAAACTCATAGGTATTTCTGTGGGAGACAGATTTATCTATTCCTGTGTGATATATATTTTGGATTTAAATTCTTCGACTTTTGGTCGTAGCAACTCTTAGTTGTGGGTGAGATCAGCTAAGGGAATCAAGTATGTAGTATCCTGCTGGGATCATAGACGTAAGTGATGTGATTTTATGTTGTTGTAAAAAGTGATAAATAGAGTTCGTTCAACTCGGAATTGTGAAGATTCGAGTTTTTAAATTTAATAAAAATATATACAAAAATATTACAAAGGGTGCGAGAGTTACTGGGACTCAGGATTCCACCGAATTCAAAACATAAGGTTCAATTATTAATTCTTTGACAATTTTAGCTCAAGAAAAACATGGACTCTATTTTTGCCAAGGTAGATTCTCAAAACATTGATTGTAAATCCTAAGCATGATGTATCAAAACACCTAAGCTAAGCATACATCATCAAATTAAATGACAACCAATTAATTCAAATCATAATTTCAATTAAAATTAATGCAAAAGTCTTAAAAAGAATTAATAAAATTACCCCAAGTATGATATCCGCCTTCCTCCATCATCCCAGTGTTGGGGTTTATCTCCTCATATTAGAAATATGCACAAAAGTTGATTTCATTGATCAAATAAGGTGTTTTTATTAAGAAGGATAAGCTGTAGTTACAGAAAGCTTTTTGCAAGGGAAGCAATGGTCGTTGAAAGTTTAAAGCGATTACGGTTAGAAACGATAACAACTTCCTGTAGTTGAATATAAGACTGCTTCTGCGACGGTTCAGTGTGGGTCGAAGTTCTTCGTGTTCTTCGCGACTGTTCAGTGTGGGTCAATGTTCTTCGTGTTCTTCAGGCCTGGCAGCAGCAGAAACAGCAGCAGCAGCGGCCTGTGAATCTCTGATTCTCGCCTCCTCAAGCCTTCTCAGCCCCCCAAACTCTCAACAACCCTTCTATATGACCCAACCAACCTATTTATATCAAAAAGACCGATTAAATCTCTCCAGAATCTTCCAAAATCTCTTCCTTTCTCTTCACGGCAAAGTTGCGGCAATTTCTTGTTTTAGGAATTCTTCGCGTTTCTGAGCTTTCCTTTTGATTCTAAACTCTTCCTTAGATAGATATCAAGCTTTGGGAAGGTTTATAGCACTTTAATCTCTCTAAAATTTCCTAAAATCGGTCACACACGTGACTTTCCATATTTTTCTGTTGAGATAAAAATCCGTCGATTGAGCCCAGTTTAATAGATTTCAACACCCATGTTAGATTCCTAGACCCATAAGGAGTCTACCCTATGAAAATCATAGGTTTAATCGACCTCAAACTCCTCCAAATCACTACCACCAAAACTGCCAGAAATGTTTATATTTTCCCGCCAATTTTTTGTTTTTAAAACGTGAAGAAATGGAGTCCCCCTATCCAGTCCTGGTCTGTGTTTAGTAGCTGCTTGGAAATGGGTTACTCCTTATCCAAAGTGAGAGTCTGAATAGAAAATGTCCTCCCAGGTGCCTTTAATAACTTTTCGAGCCAATTTCGCCGCAAAAGCCTATTTCTCCAAAAACACCTACAAAGGGATAAAATACCAAAATAAGTACAAAAATGGGTACTAACAATATACACAATAGAGATGAAAATAAACACATAAATGCGTCTATCAGTAAGGAGCACAACTGTACCTTGGATCAGTGTGAGAATGATTGGGGTTCAACTACAGTCCAGACCGAAGTTAGTTTGTATTAGGCTAGTGTCTGTAGCGGCTTAATACAGTGTGTGTTCAATCTGGACTAGGTCCCTGGGTTTTTATGAATTTGCGGTTTCGTCGTTAACAAAACTTCTGGTGTTTGTGTTATTTCTTTTCCGCATTATATTTTGTTATATTATTGAAATATCATAGGTTGTGCGTTGTATCGATCAATTGGTAAATCCAACCTTTGGTTGTTGATTGAAATTGATTGATCCTTGAACATTGGTCTTTGGTACCGTTCAAGTTATTTCTCTTGTATTCTATCAGACTCGCGGATTTCTATTTGGTTGAGTTAGGATTAAATCGAGAAATCGAGATATAACTCTTTGATATACTTTTTGTTAATATTGAGTCTGACTGTCTAGGTTATTCTCTTAAAAGTATATTGGAGTTAGTCCATACAGATTGCTAAGCGAAATATTGGGTGAGGTTGTTAGACCCCCGCTTTTTCAGACTTAAATAGCCGGTCTTCAGACTAAGGTACCTAAGAAAAATCAAATTATCT
The DNA here is from genome assembly GCA_023531105.1 of Papaver atlanticum. NCBI lineage: Eukaryota > Viridiplantae > Streptophyta > Magnoliopsida > Ranunculales > Papaveraceae > Papaver > Papaver atlanticum. The sequence continues at coordinate 1,843,007 of JAJJMB010017174.1, forward strand.
ACGTAAAAAGAACTAAAAGAAAATATAAAAATAAAAGAAAAAATAAACTATGTACAGAAAAAAAAAAAATATATGTACAAAATACCAATTACAAGATTCCATAACCGCTCCCCGGTAGCGGCGCCAAAAATTGATAGGATTTGGGAAAACCCTATATGTAATAACCGCAATCGCACGATGTCTAACTAATAGACAGAGGCAAGTACAGGTCGAACCCACAGGGAGCGGTGGAAACACTGTAATCAATATCTCTAATTAAAATAACAAGAAAGAATATTTTTGGATTTTTCGAATTGAGAATGAAATAATAAAATCAGACCAAACTGATAAAGTAAACTCACAGAGGAAGTCGGTAACCAGGGTTTATAGTATTCACTACTATCTCTCTTTAATTACTGAAATGAAACATAATTATGAATATATGTTTATTTTTCGTTCTATCGACATCACCTATTATATGTATTAGAGTCGCAAATATCGCTGGGACACCATAAGCATGGCACATCAAAATACTAAACCCAAGCAAGCACCATCAAATTGCATTAGCGAGAAAGTTATACGAAACTAAATACAGGTTCACAAATATTATTTTGCTTTTCTAAGTATAACCCATCAAAGATTTTAACGAAGCATGGATCATCAAATAACAAGACAAACATATTTGTAAAACTATAAATTACGCACATAGGTTTTTAAAGAACGCGCAATTGGGGGATATAAATTACTTCCCCCAACCAATAGTGTCTGCTAAGAGGTGTTTTTGGGGGCAAAAATACTAAAATACCTGTCCCTCAAAATAAAAATCAAAAAACTTAAAATCAAAAAACAAAATCATATCCTCCATTTCCATCTTCACTTCTTATTTATCTCTTTTAGGGTTAGGGCTTTGAAACCTAAATATTCCCCACTCCCTTTCAAATTCTAAGTTTTCCCCACTCCCTTTCAAATTCTCTTTTCCTTCTCTGCCGACTCCTCACTTTAAAAACGATTTTTTTTTTTACATTCGGAAGTGATAAAGACAATGCCGGAAGTGATGAAGACCATGCCGGTATAGATGAAAACCATGCCGGAAGTGATGAAGACCATGCCGGTAGTGATGAAGACCATGCCGGAAGTGATGAAGACCATGCCGGTAGTGATGAAGACCATCTCGGAAATTATTATTTTTTACATCGCCGGAAGTGATGAAGACCATGACGGAATTGATGAAGACCAATGTTCAAGGATCAATCAATTTCAATCAAAAACCAAAGGTTGGATTTACCAATTGATCGATTCAACGCACAACCTGTGATATTTCAATTATATAACAAAATATAATGCGGAAAAGAAATAACACAGACACCAGAAGTTTTGTTAAAGAGGAAACCGCAAATACAGAAAAACCCCGAGACTTAGTCAAGAATGAACAACACACTGTATTAAGCCGCTACAGACACTAGCCTAATACAAACTAACTTCGATCTGGACTGTAGTTGAACCCCAATCAATCTCACACTGATTCAAGGTACAGTTGCGCTCCTTACGTCTCTGATCCCAGCAAGATACTACGCATTTGATTCCCTTAGCTGATCTCACCCACAACTAAGAGTTGCTACGACCCAAAGTCGAAGACTTGATAAACAAATCTGTATCACACAGAAAGGTCTATAAGAATAGATAAATCTGTCTCCCACAGAAATACCTACGAGGCTTTTTCCGTCTTTTGATTAATCAAGGTGAACATGAACCAATTGATATACCGGACTTATATTCCCGAAGAACAGCCTAGAAATATCAATCACCTCACAATAATCTTAATCGACTAGCGAAACAAGATATTGTGGAATCACAAACGATGAGACGAAGGTGTTTGTGACTACTTTCTATCTTGCCTATCACAGATATAAATCTCAAGCCAATCTTACGATTGTACTCAATCACGATAGAAACGACAAGATCATATCACGCAACTACAGAGACAATAGTTGGGTCTGGCTTCAATATCCCAATGAAGTCTTTAAGTCGTTAACCTACAGGGTCTCGTGAGAAACCTAAGGTTAAAGGAGAATCGACTCTAGCTTCTACAACTAGTATCACATAGGAGGTGTGGGGATTAGGTTTCCCAGTTGCTAGAGTTCTCCTTTATATAGTCTCACAAACAGGGTTTGCAATCTAAGTTACCTTTATAACAAAGCATTCAATATTCGCCGTTAGATGAAAACCTGATTAGTTTCAAGCTAATATCTTTCAACTGTTAGATCGAACTTAGCTTGTTATACACAAATAAAATGTAACTTCATTTAGGTTTGAGTAACCGTACCTAAACGTGTACACCTAGTTGGTTCAACAATAGTTAACTAATGGTAAGCCATATGAGCACTTTCATATCAACCTTATTCATCTTCAACATAACTAGTTCAAATGAACTAATTAGAGAGTTGTTCAATTGCTTAGATCTTATAGAAGTATCCAAGATACAATCGAAGCAAAATCGGTTTTGATTAACTCGAATCGATTCATGAACTTTATAGCCACGGTTTGCAAAGATTGCATTCCTTAATATATAAATGTTTTAGTTCATGAACAAACCGATTTTAGAAAGTAACCTACTTAAGTATGAAAACGGGTACGCGTACTTAAGTAACCGGATTGAGTTTGTTTTCACTTTCAAACTCCAGGAGAAATTCACGGACGTGAAATTTCCGCCAGTATGCGTATGGGTACGCATACTTACCCGGATTTCCAACAACTGCCAGTACGCGTACGGGTATGCATACTTTGGGTTCCCGATTTTGGACTTTTACACAAATGTGAGAACACACCATGTTTATATCCAAAGGTGGTTACATGTTCTAAACTCTCATTTCAATCATTGAAACTTTCTTAGAGGATGTTATATAGTTGTTATTCACAAACTATTTTTCATCAAAGCGATTTTCAAGTTATTGAAATATTCAACATGACTTTCGTCACGAGTAAAGATGAACTTGGCCAAAGCGAAAGCTTACCAACACATATTCCGAGAAATAGATAGGCGAGATAAACTCGGCTCGAAATAGAAAATGTGTATAATCGAAGTCTATATAGCAATACGACTTTTGTCTCAAGATAGGAGATAGAATAGATAGACTTTTGTGTGATAGATAAGTTCAAGTCTCCACATACCTTTTTGTCGATGAAGTTCCACAAGTTCCTTGAGTAGTTCTTCGTCTTTGCATGATGAACGCCGTGGAGTCTAGAGCTCAACTACACTTACTATCCTAGTCCGAGACTTAGCTATAAGTAGACTAGAAATCAAGACTTATAGTTTTGGTAACTAAACTTTGCAAACAAGCTTGAGATAGCAACACTTGCGAGTTCGACCGAGCAGTGCTCTAACAGTTAGCTTCAGAGAGAAGAGCTGATGAACGATTATGTACAGCAGTTTCTTCAGATAGCAGAAGATTGTGAAGCTCCCTTGAATCAACTGGTAGAAATCGAATATGAATTGAAGTACTGAAGGCTTGATATTCATGACCAATTCCATTTAAGATGGTAATAACAAGTTCATCATCTGAAACAGGAGATCCAGATGAAGCTAATTGATATGCAATCTCCTCAATTTCACCAAGATAAGTCATCATAGAGCCAGATCCAAGTTTCAAGGATTGCAGTTGTAATGACCCGTCCCTACACCGATACTGTCCCCACTTAGCCACTTCGGTTATCCGGCAGTGTAGGGTTTTCAACGGGCATCGTTGCGGTAATCCAGCAGCAACTTCCCGGGAAATCACCCATCCTTGGATTGCTCCCGCCCGAGCACGCTTAACTGCAGAGTTTTCTGCCAACTCTGGAGCCAATTGTGCTGAAAAGGCCTCGGTATAATGTAGACGTTCCTTGTCTCCTTTGAGAGCAGTATCTGGCACAATCCCCAGCATACTCCACCACCTAAGCACAAGCGAACGACCCCTAGTTATATCCCAACTAACACCGATATTGTTCCCACTTACCCACTGCGGTTATCCAGCAGT
>JAJJMB010017174.1:1847008-1873533 GCA_023531105.1 Papaver atlanticum
TTAACTGAGAAGTTTTTTCCCACAACTCAGTCAAGTGAACCCATCAGGCATCGGTGTTAGGAAAGGACAAATCATTACTTATATTCCATTCAGCCAACCACTGCCGAATATCGGGGTATTACAGCAATCTTGTACGAAGTTGAATTGAGTGTGTGGTGGAGCTTCGAGCAAATCTTAACTCAATGTTATCCCAAAGTTCTTTAGCATAAAGAGCACCAACAACATATGAAAGAACCGAATCAGAGATAGATGATTGGATCCAAAGAATTAAGGTATTATCATCTTCAATCCAGTTGTTGTAAAACAGATTAATGAGTTCCCTGTCATCACCATCAATCCTTTCTTGAATGTATTTACGAGGACAAGGAATTGAACCATCAAGAAATCCTGAGACCTTGTATTTCTTTAACAGAGGAAATAGAACACTTTTCCAGGTGAGAAAATTTTCTTCTGTGAGTTTGAAATGAATAATATTGGAGATGTGATTTAATGGAATTTGAGAAATACGGGAATCATAATGATTGTAAGCCATTGTAGATCAAAAAAGGAACAAAAAATAGCAGAAAGATCAAAGATCAATGAAAAAGACAGCGGAAAAAGGATCTTACCAAACGATTGATACCATAATAGAATATGTTCTTGATGAAAAACAAGAATGTATTACAAAGAAAATGTTACAGAGAAAACCCTAGAAGTTTCATACAAAAGTCTGTATCTTCATTACAGATCAAATGAGAGGCTGTAAAGTATTTAAAGATATACTGATGACAAGGATAGAACAACCAGTCAGATGGTCAACAAGAGAACCAATGAAAAACTTACAAGTGTAACAAGAAGAATGGTACAACTGTACACATGACAGTTACAAATACAGCTGTAAACACCTGACAGTTAACCAACACCAGAAACTTGTCTATTAACCACCACCACCACCACCACCACAAGGTAAAGACTAAATCAACATCGCAGATGGCTAGCTAATCTAGCTAGCTAACTCATTTAATCTTCTTGCAATAGGAAGAGTCTTATTTTTTTTGTAATTTTATTTTGTTTATGCAGGGGTGGTAGTGTTTCATGCTGAGTGTCCGATGAGTAACCTTGAACGAACCCATTTAGGGGGGATCACTTTGATTGTGGGGGTGTTGAAGACTACAAGGAATGTCCGCAATGGTGTGAAAAAAAATGGCCGAATGTTCGCCAAAAATTTTGAACGTGTAGACCCAATAGTAGGAAATTTCTTACACCTTCAGTAGCACCGGGGATCAAACCGACCATCGAACTTCCTGTGGTGATAACTTTTAAGTATTGTGTTTGTTGTTGTGGAGATGCCATACCTCCACCACTAGCTCTTCCACCATCTCCAACAACATAAGAATATCAGTAAAATAAACTATATATCACGCGGTCATAAGCTAGCTGCAGCAAATTTGATTTATGTGATACCGAGCGATTTTTATTCTGCTTTTAGTAACAACTAGATTTGTGCCCGTACCATGTATTCGGGCATAACAAACTTATTCTCCCTTGTTCAATAAAAGTGTGTGGGATAAATGCGTATTAATTTTCTTATTGTATTGAAGTCCTATGAAACTGTCGTGTTGAAGTCCTGTTTTACATCATGAGAGGGAAGTTACCTTGGATTTTCTGGTAAGTCACTCATTCAGATTTAATTTAAAGACTACTACCTCCATTTCAAAATAATAGGCAGGTTTGTGTGTAAATTTACACACAAACCTGCCTATTTTTTGGAGATGGAGGGAGTACTTTGGATATACCAATTTCTCGGGAGATTGTCTTGCTAGAAAAGGTGTTGTTCTTGGCAACGGGGACAACTTAGTCTTTGAAATATAATGTAAAGCTTTATAGTCCTTTATCTGTTTTAGTTTGACATTCATTAGATATCTTCACTCAATGAATATTTTAAGTTTAGTTATTTACTTATTTTTGAACCTTTATAAGCTGCTCATGAACTGTGAAAGCAACATGGATAATTATAAAGTTCAGGAAGGAGACACTCCCCTTTGCGAAATGAAAAACACTAGAACAACAGAGATAAATAATTTTGTAGTTCTCAACTCCCTGCTCTTCACATTATCACTGAACCTCTTTGACAATCAGAATCTACAAGCCGATAGCAGGCCAAAGTAAGATCATCCTCGAGATCCAAGGAATCCTACTGAACCTCTTTGATAAGCAGAATCTGCACGTGGATAGCAGGCCAACGTAAGATCATCCTCGACATCTAAGGAATCCCATCCACCTATCTTTCTGAACTTCTCAGGATACTTTGCAATGTCTCTCACTAAGACATGCCAGTTTACCTTTCGTTTGTTAACATAGAACTTGACGTCTCCAAAATCTAGATGACGTTTTATGTCCTGTGAGAAATATAGAGGGAATCGAAGAAATTTGATATACACCACGGGTGAAGTCTTCAAATACGATTGTCATGTCAATTTCATCAGGTTGACGGTGTGTCAGATTAACAATCTCGATGTCGCGTAGTGAGATCACAAGGAAAGGTGGTTCTTTTCGAATCACAACTATGGCAGATTTAGTCAGGGCATGGGTGACTGATAAATGCGAAGAAACACCATCAGTTTCACACTTCTCTAGCGCACGGATGACTGATTCAGGCGAAGAAACCCCATAAATTGCACAGTTATCTAGCGCCTGGAAATGTATCGGATATCTAGTCCCGCAAGTCCGATGATTTTCTCCAACTTTGCGGGCAAAGTTTACTAATTCTTCGTCACGGCGCCAGGTTTCCTCGCCTTTCTCAAGGTCAGCTGAAAGCAGAAAGACTTGGATATCCTCAGTCTTTTCTCCCAACACCATGATGGGGCGATGCAAGCAGAATAGCAGAGCAGGAGGATGCTCCCAGCTCACGCCTAGTTGCACCAAAGACTCTCTTACGTTCGCAAACATGAGATCCACCTGAAACTCCGAACCTCCGGTGATTCGGAAACCGTTTACATGGGCCTCAAGGGTACAAGAAGATGCTGCTCCGCTGGGAAGGAACATCATGGTGTCAGTTAACCGCAAAGGCTCTTCATGCATCTGCAGCTTCTTGGGATCCAAAAGACTTGGTGGGAATGCAAAAGACTTCGAGAGGTCGACATCATCTGCTGTCCTAGACTGACGCCCGGATAATCTCCTGGCAGGCCTCTGCCTAATAAAGTGAGCGAGATGTGCCTGCTTCACCCTAATCTCCTCATCTGTAACATGATGAATCTCAAACTTGGGAAAGGTGGTTACACTTGAGATTCGATCAGAATTGGGCTCCGAGGATTTGGCTAGCTCTATTGAGAAGAGATGCAGCAAAATTCGAGCTGGAACAGAAACGAAAGAATACAGAAAAATATTAATGCCTTGGTACAGTTTGAAACCTGTCTTTCTTTGCCTTCTATGATTTTTTTTTATACCTTTTTTACTTTCCCTTCTATGCATGTTTCCTAATTTATCCTTGGGATGACTAACCAAAACTCGTTTGTTTTGTTTTTTTTACACTTGGCCTTTAGCAGTTTGCTGGGAAGTTTATACCAGTCCCTGAAACTCTCCTAAGCTGCTTATTATTTGCAGTGAATTTTTGTGTTAATCACCATTTTCTTGCAGTGAAATTATCTTTGTGGTTTGTTTAAATCCATAATCTTAGGTTTAATAGTATTTCCATATATCTTTCTTGATCTTTGTAAAGGACAGGTGAGAAGTTTAACTAATTAAACACAAGTTAGTAAAGTCTCTCCTACTGCATTGACTTGTCATCTCTCATTTCAGCTAACAATATCTAACTAACCTATGTGCCACATAATTAATGAGGATCTGCTTATAAAAGCCCGTTCATGCAAACACATCTTCCATTCATTCATTCATTCTCAAACCTTCTATTCCTTTCTTTTCCAGAACCATTTGTAATACTAAGCTTCTTTATTTATCATCATCAGCCATGGCTGCTCATTATTTGATGTTTGTCATGATTAGTTGTTTGTTTCTCACCCACGGAAATCACGTAACGATGGTTCAAGCAGCTCGTAATCTGTTGGAAACAACACCAACTGTTCCAGAGATTCCCAAACCTACATTTCCTAAACTTGAATTTCCATCATTACCTGAGATCCCAAATTTACCAAAGCCTGAGTTGCCGAAGATTGACATTCCGTCTTTATCGAAGCCAGAGTTGCCAACATTGCCTAAGATTGACATCCCATCTTTACCAAAACCTGAGCTCCCATCATTTCCTAAGAGTGAAATTCCATCTCTACCCAAGCTCGAACTGACATCATTGCCGAAGACTGAAGCGGCATCTTTAACCGCGAATTCCGAGGTGCCAAAGCTTGGCGTTCCAACTTTGCCGAAACCTGAATTGCCAAAATCCGATGTGCCTATTACTCTTCCAAAGCCTGAGCTACCAAAAACTCAATTGCCGAAGCCTGAAGTTCCAAACCCTGAATTGCCGAAGATGCAATTACCCAACCCTGAACTGCCAAAGCCAGAATTGCCCAAGACAGAACTCCCTAAACCTGCGAAGAATCAATTCCCTAAGCCTGAACAGCCTACTCTTCAAGCAAAGCCTGAATTGCCAAAGCTTGATGTCCCTACTGGCCTACCAAAACCTGAACTAGCACCATTGCCCAAATTCGAAATTCCAAAACTGCCAGAATTGCCTTCTCTTCCAAAATCCACACTTCCTCACTCCCCTTGATTAAATAGTTCTCCCAAATGAAGTGGTGACAGCTTTGGAGGCTGTGTGTTTACATTTGAGTTTCTGATTTTCGTGCTTTTTTATTCAATTTGGTTGATGATGATGATTTATGGTTCGTACTCGTCATAAGTAACTTGCTTGTCTTCATATTTTTCTCTAGATTTGTATTTGTTGGGTGTATTCGTTTGCTTATCCGGAGGGAGTTGTATCTATTGTATTGGTCATTCGGCAACAGTTCTCCGCTAGCAATATAAATGAATGAACTCTGTTTGATATGAATAGAACACAATAGAATACATATAATTTGATAATATTCTTTAAAATTGGATATAGGGATATAAAGCGAAATGCAGCTATATTATGCAAAGGGAGTCCTCCAGGAGTCATGGGTTAATCAACTATGGCACTGTGGCTATGCTATGACGAATCTGCGCATGGAAACCCTGGCCTAGCTGGTGCAGGAGTTTTGTGCAGTCTTCATGAAATTTTTAAATCTTGGAAAAAGTACTGTTTACTTGGAAAAAGAAAGAGTTCTGTACAGTGCAAAAGCCAGTAAAAACCTAACGTTGGCAGTAGTTTAAACTAAATAGACACTGCTGGAAAACGATTGTAAAAAGTATAAACTAAATAGACACTGCTGCAGCTGTTAAAAGGCCGTGGCGCCTGAGAAGTGCATCAGGAGATGGTTCACGCCCTCGGAACTGAACAAATACCTCAAGTGGTGGTTTTCCACCTCCTAGAGCAAGAACTGTGTCACGGAACTTGTGACCAATCTCTTTGACAGCCATTTCATTGTCCAACCCAACATCCTCAAATGCGGAGAAAGCATCAGCTGATAACACCTCTCCCCACATGTAACAATAGTATCCTGCAGCGTAATCTTCATATCCACCTGCAAAAATATGATTGAAAGAACAAAGGAACCTGTCCTCTGGCAATGGTGCGATAACTTGAGTTTTTGCGCTCACTCTTTGCCAAACATCAAAAATGGTTTCTGAACCACCAGGAATGTAGTTCACGTGCAACTCCAAATCCGTACTTGCATATAGTATCTGGCGAAGGTCCAGTGAGCCTGCACGGAAAGTCCTTGCTGCAAGCAGTTTCAAGTAAACTTCTTCTGGGAGCGCCTCTCCAGTTTCGTAGTGTTTTGCAAGGCTGAACAAAGTATTCCTATGGTAACACCAATTCTCCATGAACTGAGAAGGTAACTCAACAGCATCCCATTCTATACCCCGCATGCCAGAAACCAGACTCTCGTCTTCCTTGGTGAGCATATGTTGGAGTGCATGGCCAAACTCATGAAAAACAGTTTCAACCTCACGGAAAGTCATAAGGCTTGGCTTATCCCCTACTGGTGGTGATTGATTGCAAACCACATAAGCAACAGGCAGTCTAGCAGAGGCACCATCTCGTGCAAGTGCACGACTTCGTGCAACAGCGTCACCCATCCATGCCCCTCCCCTTTTTTCAGATGGGCGGAAATATGGATCGAAGTAAAAGTATGCGACAGGGTCACCCAAGGAATCTTTTACCCGGTAAAATCTAACATCATCGTTCCATACTGGAGCTAGGCCATTGGCTGCCTCAATATCAATTTCAAACAGTGTCTTTGCAAGACCGAAGAGGCCATTCATAACCTTTGGCAATGAAAAGTATGGGCGCAACTCTTCCTCATTTATGTCATACTTCGACTCGCGCAGTCTCTCACTCCAAAAGCTAATATCCCAGTCAGTCAAATCATTGGCTTCCATAGCACCCTGCTCTTGTGAGAAATTTTTCAGGTCTTCCATATCTTGTACTGCAGCATTCCATGCTGCAGTCCGGATCTTTTCTAGGAGTTGCTTTGCTTTGTCAACAGTGGCCATTTTCATTGCCATGCTAACCTCCGCATAGTTGTTGTAACCAAGAAGTTTAGCCTTCTCCAACCTAAGCTTCAGAATTTGGTCGATAATTGGGGAGTTGTCCAGCTCTCCATCAGAGGCACGGGTTATACGAGCTCGATAGACTTCCTCACGCAAAGAACGATTCCGCGAGTGGTTCATAACAGATCGAATGCATGAAGGGTCTAACGTTATCATCCATGGACCATCTTCAGCATTAGCTTTTGCGTGCCCCTTGGAGACTGCCATTTGTGCAGCAAGAGCAAGTGCTGAAGCAGGCAATCCGTCAATATCTTTTTTATCCTTAATTAACTTTTCAAATTTTTTGGTGGCATCCAGCACATTCTCCATAAACTTCTTGCCAAACTTCTCTAACTCCTGTTGCACTTTATTAAACTGTTCTCTTTTATCATCTTCAAGCGACACACCATTAAGAATGGCCTCTTTTGTTTGGACTTGGACGATTCGTTTACGAGAATCGCTCAAAGTATGCCAATAAGAGGACTCCTGAATGGCCTTGAATGCATTGTAAATGGGTTTGCTTTGTCCCAGTCTAAGCAGAAACTTAACTTTCTCTGGCTGCAAAAATTAGAATTATAGCAGTCAGATGCATGCATGTTCATGTTGCTTAAAGTTGAAAAATCTTAACAAAAAATATATAGCACCTGAACTTCTTCGACGGCGGAACGAAGATCCGCAGAATCTTTAACATTCTTAAGATGGTGAACAATCCCCCAAACTAGTTGTAGTCGATCCAAAATCTTCTCCAGTGGATCAACTAATTTAGGCCAAGTTGGTTCCACTGATTTCTCTAATACAACCAGATCATTCTCCTACAATTTCCACAATTAATTTTAGGAAGTGAAAATTCTATGAGTTATCTTTGATCTATGAAAAATAAGAAACTTTTTTCTTTTTATTTGAAGCGTAAATAAGAGACTTAGTTACTTACAAGTTGTTGTAATAAAGCTTTAATGCCAGGCCGAACATGTTTGGCTTCAATAACATCAAAAGGAGGGAAAACAAAATCCTGCAGTAAAGGATTATTTTGAAGCTCCAAACCTTCTTCTTTTGATATCACTGGTGAAGGAACTTCAAAAGCCATTATAATATATATTGAAATTGAAATAGATTGAAGAAGGACTAGTATATAAAATAATATTAGCTGAATAAACTTATGATTTTTTAGTTTACACCGCACCTGATAACTTCTTTATATATAGACAAAGAAGAAATAACTCGACTAATCCTAATAAAATAAAACTCTTAAACCTATTCCCGAAGTTATTAAATTTCTTGAGTAGGAAAAATTTGGATAAGTATAAAAACCTCTCAACAATCCTAAATACTGTAGATTAAAAAACTGAAACATATACCTTTTGAACTTAGTTTACGCAGACTTTCGCCTTGGCAGAGTTGGATTCTATCAATACAAGCCCCAAACCCATACGCACAGGAAAGGACATACAAGTTGTGGTCATGTATCACTTTTCATGTAACATGCATGTTAGATGAATCTATACATATTGTTACGACTTATAATTTTTTTTTTTTTTGACCGTTCAATAGAATAGATTAAAATACACACAAGCCGCATACGGGCGGAGACAACAGACAAAGAGTGAAAAACCCACAAACAAAAAGCAAAGCTAAACAAAAGGAAATTCTAAGAATACAAAGAGTGTCAACAAAAGAAGACACATCTTGCAAAACCTAAAAATCAAAGAGCAACTTGCAAACTACAATGTGGATCACTGCCTAATAAAAGTTATCCCTTGCCAACATCTTCTATTATTAAATTATTGTGGTTTTTTGCGAGATCACTGAACATTTCTTCACGGTTAGCCTTCACAGGTGGAAATTCTAAGCCCCATGAAGATCCGTAATCCACGAACTTATCTGCCGAGACTTTGTTAGGAGCTTTAGATTTAGGAAGCTTTTTCTTTTTTGAGCTTGAAAGAGTACCATTGGGGAACATACCCGTACCTTTGGATTTTATACTCAATTTTCATACCAATTCCAATAATTGGCTTGGACAATGACGGCTTTGCGGAGCTTACCTTTGAATCTTTCAAAACTAATTGGGAAGAGGCTACCTCCCCTTCTTCTTCTTCTTCTTCGATACCATGAAACTTGTTATGGGATTCAAAACCAGGGGGAATAGCGGGATCAAAAGATGAGGTGCTTGCACCATCCGCAACCGGTTGAAATGCGGGATTCTGTGTGTGCTTTTCTTTTTTCCTTTTACTGGTATGCCTTTCTTTTTTTTGAAAGAAACCCAATCACCAAGGACCTTTTCTTGTTCAATAGCTTCTTCATTGCCTGCACTTTCAATCCCAACTGACCTAGTGATAAGCACGTTAGTGCTACATTTTATACCCATATGTATATTAGCTAGGACTCGATATTTTGGCTTACAACACTATTTAAATGCTTTTGTAGAAAGTACAAGTGAACTTGATCATCTGGAGAATTGACGTCTGAATTACAACTCAACTGGCGTTTGCGGCAAAATTCAGTGTCTCATGGACCAAATGAAATAGAGCTCAATTAAATGAAATAGATTTCTTTTATTTGCCCACTTGCCAAACAGTGAGACCAAGAAACTGCCTTGTTTGTTCAAGGCTAGAAGCACGTCAATTCCACTTGGGCTTTCCTTATGATAACACGTGGCCACTTACTCAACCACATGTCTTTAGAGCTTGCTTCTTAAGCATCAGTTTCAGAATGACGTCTTCCATATCAAAACAAAATGGATACTTCTTCAATGACAGCTGCTATCACCCATCCTTTCTGGTGCAAGATCAAGACTTAGATTCAATGGAGCTGTAAACGATGGACTGAAGCTGCCGGTGGTTGTTGGTAGAGAGAAAATGGACCTGAGTTGGTTGAGATTCAATCTGTGGGGTAAATGAAGAAGGCTTGATACAGTCGATGGAGCAAAGAAGCTAAGTGATGATTGTGATGTCTGGTTTGTACTATGAAGGTTGGTACTCGAATGGAGATGGCAGCAAAAGTTTGGTCGAAACTTGTGATGATGTTTCCTGGTGCTCTAAATGGGTTCTCAAACTGGAAAACCTGCTGAACAAATGCTGCTGCTGCCGTTAACAATTCAGTTGAGAGGGGATCTCAGCTGCGAAGAAGATGGATAGGCATAGTTATTGGCAATCGTTGGCGGCCTGTGGGTGAAGAGATTTGAACAGAATAATTGTGCCGGAGTAATGAATGGCAGTGGATTCTCTGTAATGGGTTGGTTGTATCGGCTTCAAGGGTTAATGGTTGAGCTTTGCAGTCAATAGAGAATGGTGATGTCCTGGGTTGCAGCCGACGGTGGAGATGGATTGGAGTTCGATAGAGCTTGGTGGTAGTGAGACGAGAAGAATGGAGAGTTGGGACGGACTGAAAACAGGAAGGGAGTTGGTTCTGCCAACCAGGGCCGTTCCTGAGAAACTTTTGCCCCGAAGCGAGATTTTTTTTTTTGCCCCCATAGTTACTTCTTTTTATTGCACAAACTTTATCAGTAAAGGACTCACATATCAATCAAGGTTCATAGTGGATGACGGATAAGCATAAGAAAAAATTACGAATGCAAATTAATGACTCAAAATTTATCAAAAGACCGTTACCTTAGACGACCATATTGCTTGTTATCCGAAGTGTTTTCTCATATATAAGAAAGCTAAAGTCCTCGTATTATATCAAGTTCCTACCCAATAGTTTACTGTAATTATATCCAGGTGCCCAAAAGAAACAAATTCCACAAAAACTTCCAACTGTTAAATGTATTTTATGTTGCCCCCAAGGCTTGTTGCCCCAAAGTGGGGCTTTCCCTGCTTACCCCTCAGGCCCGGGCCTGCTGCGAACTGAATTTAGTGCCGAGATAACGGCACTGGGTGCTGTCTTTGCCGATAAGTTTTGAGTTTTGAGCTGTGGCATCTGGTGGCCGTATAGAAAGCTCGGAAATGGGAGGACATTCAAGAAACATAAACAGTAAAACGAACTGGTGGTTGTGTGTGCTTGTTTTTAGAAGTCGATAGTGCGAAGAAACTTAGCCGGGCATGAAGAGAATGGTCAGTTTGTAAGCCGGAGTTGGTAACTGAATTTGCTATAGCTGGGTACTGGGAGGTTTTGGAATGTTGAGGATTGAATTTGATGTGTTGGATGGATTTCTTTGGAGATTTGGCTCTTACTGTGAGGTCTCGAGCAGGAGGTTAGTTTGCAGCTGCAAAGTCAGGCTCCTGAACGAGTGGAAGATAGCTGAAAGACGCTGGCAAACGGATGAACAGAAAATGGTAAGTGATGTTGTTGCGGACATAAAAAAAAGAGAAGTGGATTGGGCCATCGTTCAGTTGCCACTTGGGCCTGGACTGGAGTTTTGGCTATACTATTGAACCATTTTTTAGGGACCAGCCTTTTTTTGGGACCATTGTTTTATAAGGCCATCTACCCTATATTTATAAGGGATGTCCTAAAGTAGTGACATTACCAATTTGCCCTTAACCCTAATTAAAATTAAAACTAAACTAATAACTACCAAAGTTTAACCTAATCCTAATCTATTAACAAAAAACAAAATCAGACCCTCCCCTACCCTAGCCGCACACGAACTGGTTTTGAGAAGAAAAAAAAAACAGTTGGTTTGATTTTGATTCGTTTAATTGAATAGAAATCATCAAAATAGGGTTCAAATGGAAGTTTAACCTATATATAAGACACCCAGGATTGTTTACATAAGGTTTTGGTTTAGTTGGTTTGATTTTTATTCGTTTAATTGAATAGAAATCATCAAAATAGGGTTCAAATGGAAGTTACAGTGTCTTGTTCGGTTAGGACGAGTTTCAAAAAAAACCTAGTTATTAACCGAACTTCCTGAAAGGAAGAACACGAAGAACAGTTCGGTTCCTTAGGATTTAAAATTAGGTTACTGAACTGCCAGTTTGGTTGGTTCACAAAGAAGTCTAAAACTATTTTCTAACAGAACTTTACCAATATTACAAAATCAAAAAAATCAAAAAAATAATCAAATGTAACCAAACTGTGCTATTTTTCCCACTATGTTGAGTTTTGATTTAACCAAACTTTGCCCACTATGTTCGGTTGGTTCGCAAAGAAGGCTAAAACTATTTCCTAACCGAACTTTACCAATATTACAAAAAAATAAAAAATTCCAATGTAACCGAACTGTGCTATTTTGCCCACTATGTTGAGTTTCAATTTAACCAAACTTGCCCCACTATGTTCGGTTTGTTCGCAAAAAACCTTGACAAACTGAACTCTTCACTAATTGCATACATGTGGAGTTCGGTTTGTTCGTAAAATCTTATTTTACGTGAAGTTCGGTTAGATATTGGTTGGTATGAAGTTTGCGAAACAACCGAACTTTGTACACTTGGTAAAATCTTAATCAACGCGAAGTTCGGCAACATTGCGGGCAAACCGAACATTACTCTGTAAATTCTATAAACAAAGTTTGGTAACATGTCTGTTAACCGAACGACTAAAAACCTCCATTAAGAGCGAGTTCGGTAACCTGCGTGTTTGGAAAAAGTAACCGAACTACACTTTCAGATGTGTTCGGTTACCTGTTCTTCACATAAGGTAACCAAACAAGCCCAAATCTACTTAAAAAATTTACATTTTTTTTTGAAATTTTGGATCAATTCAACCATCTAAGAAATAACTTATATCCGGATCATTGTGAAGATTGATGAATACTCTAGGAGAGGAAGGAGATGAAGATTCAGATGAGCTATCATCACTTGAATCATCACCTTAATACTCAAGCTTAGTGAACTCAAAACACAAAGACACCACAACACCTCAGTGCTATGTTAGCTTCTGCAAATATTTTGGGGGAAAACCCTTGGTATGCAGACACTGGAGCTAATCAACATATTACAGCTAATGAATCTGAGTTACATACTTCCAATCCTTTTGATGGTTCTGATGAAATTCACACTGCTAATGGTACAGGTATGAAAATTCATCATATTGGTTCTTCACTTAAGTACACTCCTACACAATTGTTTGCTTTGAATAATATCCTTCATGTGCCACAAGCCTCAGCCAATCTGTTGACTGTTCACAAGTTTACATCAGATAACAAATGCTCAATTACTTTTGATCCTCTTGGTTTCACTGTGAAGGATCTCTTCTCTGGGAAGATTACTTTACAAGGCCCTCACAGTAATGGTCTATATCCTATCACCTTCACTGCCAAAAGTACATCTCAAGCTTCACCAACTACAGGACATCATGCTTACTCCAGCTCCTCATCACCTTCAGCAGCTATATGGCATAGAAGACTTGGTCATCCCTCTTTTACCACTATGCAGCATGTTAGTAGAGTTCTTTCCTTGTCAAACATAGTCAAATCACCTGTTTTTTTGTCATGAATGTCACCTTGGTAGGAGTCACCGATTGCCATTTTATCCTTCCTCTCATTGTAGTACTAAACCATTACACTTACTCCATCTTGACCTTTGGGGTCCAAGTCCTGTAATCTCCAATAATGGTTATAAGTACTATGTTAACATCATTGATGAATTTTCCAAGTATTGCTGGATTTTTCCCTTATATGACAAATCAGACTTCAAGACTGTCTTCTTTCACTTTAAATCTCAAGTTGAAACTATGTTTGGTCATCCAATTTGTATTATAAGAACAGATGGAGATGGTGAATTTCTTCACAATAAACTGCAATCATTTTTATCTTTATGTGGCATACTTCATGAATTCACCTGTCCCCATACTCCCTAACAAAATGGTGTTGCAGAAGTGAAGCACAAGCATTTAGTTGAAGTTGGTAGAACCTATCTCATTCAATCAAGACTTTCTGATACTTATTGGGTTGAAGCTTTTTCAAACTGCCAACTACACTATTAACAGATTACCTACTAAATCCATAGCATATAAGTCCCCTTTTGAGATTTTGGTCAACAGGTCACCGGATTATCACTTTTTGAAATCTTTTGATTGTCTTTGCTATCCATGGCTCAAACCTTACACAGCTTACAAATTGGAACCCAGAAGCTTACAGTGCATATTTCTTGGATATAGTCTGAATCATAAAGGATACAGGTGCCTTCATCCACCTTCTGGAAGAGTGTATATTTCCAGAAATGTTGTGTTTGATGAAACTTCTTATCCATTGAGATCACCTCTACTAGTTTCTACAATTGCACTAGCTCCTCCCTGTGCTTCAGATACTTCAGCTACTTTCAATTTTCCAAGTGATGTTACAGCTGCACCTACATCTCCATGTGCACCAACTATTTCAGATATTTCTATAACTGTGTCAGTACCTACATCTCCCTCAGCTGCATCTATTTCTGTTTCAAATACTTCTGCTCCTGCTTCAGTTGTCATACAAGTCCAAACTTCATATATTCTTCATACTTCATCTGAGCAGCTTCACTCATCTGCATCAACTACAATTGTTGCTACTGAGGTATCTTCTTCTCCTACTATTGTCATGAATCAACATAACATGGTCACAAGGGGTAAAATGAGCATTAGAAAACCAAAAGTCTATTGTTCCAAATATGCTCTTTCTGCTTTTATAGTTTCAACTGCACCTCCTCCTCTACCCACTTGTATCTCTCAAGCTAAGAAGCATCCTAAATAGGGTCCTGCTATGGTAAATTAATACACTTCCATACAAACAGCAGGCACGTGGTCCTTAGTTGACCCTGATCCATCTCAGAATTTAGTAGGTTGTAAGGGGGTCTTTAAAATCAAACGCAACCCTGATGGTACTATAGAAAGGTATAAAGCAAGGCTTGTTGCCAAAGGATTTCATCAACAAGCTGGTCTTGATTATGATGAAACCTTAATCCATGTGGCAAAGCCAACTACAATCAGAGTTCTTCTTTCTTTGGGTGTACAATTTGGATGGAAAATTAGTCAACTTGATGTCAGCAATGCATTTCTTCATGGTGACTTACAAGAGGAGGTTTACATGACTCAACCACCAGGTTTTGTTGATCCTGCTAATTCCACTAAAGTTTGTAAACTTCACAAATCTCTCTATGGATTGAAGCAGGCTCCTAAAGCATGGTATGAAAAGTTAATGAATGTTCTTCTGTCTTATAAGTTTGTTTCTTCAACAACAGATTCTTCTCTCTTTTTTCAGAAAATTGGGTCAAGAATTACCATGATTCTTGTTTATGTAGATGATATTCTCATTACAGGTAATTCTTCTACATATTGATCTGAACTTATCTCTCTTCTTCAAACTCATTTTCCTCTCAAAGACTTAGGAGATTTACACTATTTTTTGGGTTTGGAAGTTAAGAGAGATGCATCCAGCATATTCCTTTCTCAGACCAAATATGCTTTAGACTTACTCAACAAACATGATATGCTGAGTGCCAAGCCATGTTATCCACCAGTTTGTGTTGGTACCAAACTTTATGCTACTGATGGTGTGCCACTTTCTGATCCAACTCCATATAGATCTCTGGTTGGAGCCTTGCAGTATCTTACCTGGACTAGGCCTGAAATTTGCTATTCAGTTAATCAAGTGTGTCAGTTCATGCAGTCTCATACATCTGAACACTTAATAGCTGCTAAAAGAATCTTAAGATATATTAAGTCCACTGTGGATTATGGAATTCTATTCAACAAAGGGTTGTTAGAAGTACATGGTTTTAGTGATGCAGATTGGGTTGGTTCACCTGATATTAGGAGAAGCATATGAGGTTATTGTATTTTCTTTGGTGCCAATCCTATTTCTTGGTCTAGTAAGAGACAAGCCACAGTAACTAGATCTAGCACTGAGGCTGAATATAGATCACTAGCTAATTTTGCTGAAGAGGTTGCTTGGGTTTGTCAGCTTCTCAAGGGTCTACATGTATTTTTGCAACTTACTCCAGCCTTGCAGTGTGATAATCTTAGTGCCATTTCTCTGTCATCCAATCCTGTGTTTCACAACAGGATGAAACACTTAGTTGTTGATTTCCACTTTGTCAGAGAACTTGTTCACTCCAAGCACTTGCAGGTTCATTAGATTTTCACACTTGACCAAGTTGCAGACATCTTCACTAAGGGATTATCCAGTCCTAGGTTCAGTTTCTCAGAGACAAGTTGCAGGTTCACCATTCTGGGCACCTCAACTTGAAGGGGGCTAATAGACAAGTTTCTGGTGTTGGTTAACTGTTAGGTGTTTACAACTATATTTGTAACTGTCATGTGTACAGCTATACCAGTCTTCTTGTTACACTTGTCAGTTTTTCATTGGTTCTCTTGTTGACCATCTGACTGGTTGTTCTGTCCCTGTCATCAGTATATCTTTAAATACTTTACAACCTTTTATTTGATCTGTAATGAAGATACAGACTTTTGTCTGAAACTTCTAGGGTTTTCTCTATAACATTTCTTTGTAATACATTCTTGTTTTTCATCAAGAACATATTCTATTAGTGGTGGTGGTATGGCATATCCACAACAACAAATGCAAACAATTACATGGGAACTAGGACCGGTTACTGATTCCGAAAAAAATTCAGCAAACTCTCTACCATGACTTTGACACTATTTCGGGCAGTCTTCAGAATCATCACAAGTTTCAGACCTACCCAGACTCACGATGCTCTCAAGGTCACCCGGACGACAGAATCTGTTGGCTGCTGATACCCTCTCTGCATAACATAAATAAATTACGAAAGATTG
The DNA here is from genome assembly GCA_023531105.1 of Papaver atlanticum. Lineage (NCBI taxonomy): Eukaryota > Viridiplantae > Streptophyta > Magnoliopsida > Ranunculales > Papaveraceae > Papaver > Papaver atlanticum. The sequence goes on from JAJJMB010017174.1 coordinate 1,863,263, forward strand.
GTCATATTATAACTTTATAAGTAGATTAACTATGATGAATTAAGCTAGCCATACATATAAGATGTTGAGCTATGAGTATTACCTGTATACGCACACGAAGTAAGTATTGCAAAAAAAAACAGTCAAACTTTGAAATTCTTAGAAAACATCTTTATGACTGTGATTGTGATGAGACTTTGCTGGTGAATTTGTGTGATCAAATACTTCTCCATTTATAGTTAGAAAAATTGATTCAAATGGTGCTTAGACCTATACCCATTCCATATATCAGCTAGCATTCATTTTTATAATAGGCATGCCAGAGGCGTGCAAATGAAAAAATTAAATGAGAATTCTATTTTATTTTTTTAATAAAGAAGATAATACTAAGAAAAAAAGATATTTACATCCTAGCAGTAGTCCAACGAATCTTTGATATAAAAAACTGTCCCAAAGGAAAATAACTTGATTTACGGCATAATCCCTAAATACATTCTTATCAATGAACCATAACATAATAATTTTCTTAATCAATATTTTGAGTTCTTCTGCATCACATAGCTCTACCTCCAAATTCCCATCTATATTAACTATTACTTATATATATGATGTAGAACATCTGTACATTCTTTCTTTCTTTCTAGAATATTTGATGACTTGTTTCACAAGTCTAACTATTAACTATTTTTAGACTTATTTTAATGTTTCCTATTTCTTTTAGAAATCTACCAAACAGGCTCGAACTTGTTAGAGAGAACAATTATTATTATTATTAAGATTATCAATACAATCTCTGTTTCAGAGTATTCTTTCTTTTCTTTTCTGTAAAACCTGCTCAAAATTACTTCATCTGTTTCGCATCCTTTTCTTCTTTCTCATCCCCTACAACCTCCGTGTTGTATTCATATCAAACAGGTTCTACATTAGTTGGTACCACAACCAACAGTTTTGGATTTCTATCTAAAACATGATCCAAACCGCTTCCGCAATGCAAACCTAAATATTTCTCAAAAGGCTATATTAGTTTTCTTTCAATGGGAGACTACGCTACTAAAGAAGAACTCACAAAATCTAGTGAAGAAACCATAAAGAAATCGAAAAGCTTGACAAAAAGTTTGATGATCTTTTCCTTCTCTTTAAGAAACATCTGAAACTTGAAGAACAAGAACTTTCAGACCTTGGGTCAAAATCTGATAAAGAAAAAAATGATACAAGAAACAAGTCACAGGGAGAAGCAAAACATTCAAGATCCAGGTATATCTTGAATGATGGAAAGAAATATAACTTTATCCATGATGCTCATACTCCAGAAGACATTAATTTTTTTTTAACAAGAATAGACAATATGAAGGATACATCTGTCATCCTTACAAGAAGTTTGCAAGTCCTCAATTTAGCAGTCGTGAGGAAGATGAAATTGAAGATAATCTAGAAAAGAACTAGACAGAAGATAAACGCCTTAAATAAAATCAGAACCCTTGTGGATCTTTACCAGAATACAAGCTTAAAGATGATATTCCAACTTTCAGTGGAAGGTTCAAGATTGAAGAATTGCTAGATTGGTTTTATGAAGTTGAAGCTTTTTTTTTGAATTCATGGAAGTACCTGAACGTTCTAAGGTTAAGCTTGTAGCTTACAAACTTAAAGGAGGTGTTGCTGCTTGGTGGGTTAAACTTTGTGAAGATCGTAGGAATTATGGCAAACCACCAGTACGTTCATGGAAAAGAATGAGAGATCTCCTGAGAGATAAGTTTCTTCCTAAAGACTACAAACAACAACTATTTGTAAAACTTCATACTTTTCAACAAGGTGCAAGGTTGGTGGAAGAATATGTATCTGAGTTTTACAATTTAATTGCACGTAATGAACTCAATGAAACTTGTTAGATCATAGCTCGTTTGAACTCACCAAGCGTTGGTATGTCAAGTTTGGTTGTCTTATTTTAGTGTGTCAAAACTCATCTAAAGTCGCTTGATTATAAACTAGAGTCAACTTCGTTTAGGTTAGAGTAGAAAGTCTAGGAATGTTGAGACATACAAGTATTACTCTAAAGACCTGAAGAATGTGAAGAAGAAGCGAACTACAACGACGACATCATCCTTCCTCTTGAGGTTAGTAATATTGACTTGAACTGTTTCATTCCTAACGTATCTTTTAAGTCGTTCTATATTGAAAACATAACTGCGAAGCTGTATATATTGTACATAGTGTATATATTACTCTAGTGACGTGACATGGTCATATTTGTATGATCATAGTATTAGGGAATTAGACTACGAAGTATAACGTTTATCTTTTGAACTTCGTAGATATGACATCGACATAATCTTGTATATACTGTTATGATTATGTGAATGGGTTATGGTGAAGATTTCATCCTAGGAAACAATGTTTTACATTCTCTTAAAGGAAGTACATTCATGAACTTGTTTTATAAATCGAAAGGGAAATCATTAGGCTTATTGGTACGGCTATTCATTCTTTGGATTACCAATATGTGTGAGATGGTAGAACCGATCGTAACCTTGTTATTTATATAGGTATAACTAATCACAATGCCTGATTTATGATTTGGTATGACTAGTTTTTAGTAATTGGTTTAAACGATCCTAAGTAATCACCTGAGATGGTATGATCGATATTTGTAATTGGTGTGACCGATCCTAGTAATTGGTTTGGCCGATCACAGAGTGTTGCCTTGTAATTGGTAACCGGTCCTGGTAATTGGTGTAACCGATCCTGGTAACTGGTGTGACCGATCACAAGCAATACCATGGGAATATGGTAACCAGTCCTGGTAACTGATGTAACCGATCCTGGTAAATGATGTAACTTGTCCTGGTAACTTGTGTGACCGATCACAAGTATTTCCATATTGAGGTATAACCGATCCTAGTGATTGGTAGAACCGATTGAACCCATGTATATGATTTAATATTTGATCAATCATATAGGTATCTTGGAATACAGGTCAACCAATTCTAAACTTGTTTGGAAGTGTGGTATAACCGATTCCAAGAATGTAAATTGATGTAAATATGAATAAGGATTTACAGTGAAGAAATGTCAACATACTTTGAAAACGTACAGTAATTCTTATCATTTATTGTTCAAAGATATTCCTTAGTACTCAAGGAGATCCTATACCGAGATAAATTAAGAATCTTTTAATTAAGGTTTTTAGTTTTATATGCAATTAAATGCATGTCTCTAGAGAATAAAAATTAGTAATGTCCATTTACTAATTGGAGAATTTCTATTGAGAGATTTCAAAAAAATTGGACAAGAATTTATTGGAATTATGAAAACCATTTTGGCATTCATTGCATATCTTGAGAATATTTTCGGTTTTGAAAATTCCTTGGTGTCCAAACATCCTTGATCTATAAGTACTTAAGTTTGCATTTTTAGCAAACTATCCTAAGATCCAGGCAAACTTCATTCTTGTTGTTTCTGGTGGAGCCGTCTATTCGGAGAGGAAAGTATCCTAATTAGGTGAAATCTGTTACGATCGCTCGTTTAAAGTCTTCTGTGGGATCAAGAAGCTCTACGAGTACCGTTGGTGGGAAACTAGATTGTAGTGTTATTAGTTTTCGATTGATTCGATTGACTAACGGTTGTTGAAACCTTGATTACACCTAGTTTGTTTATTCTTGAGAATCTTCTCTTCTGATATAAGATTCACTCAAACTAGATCGAAGTATCGACAGGATCTTTAGAACTGTTTGTATATCTAAAGACATCTTGTGATAATCTATTGTTAACAGACTCTGTTCTGTGTGTGATTGATCATAAGAGATTCATGTGGTGTTGTGCAGGTGTTTGTTGAAGATCAAACAAGATTTGAAGACGAAGAAGATTTTTGTTCTCATATCTTTGTGTGCACAAACCTTAATCGGATGGGATCCAACTAGAATCAGATTTATTCAATTGATTAGTTGCGTGAGATCAGCATCACTTTATAGCTTCTTGTTGGAATCTATATCGATTGATTGTGAATCTAAACTTGACTACTTTGGTAGTTATTGGATAGATTGACCTAACCAGGCAAGGAGTTTATTAGATTAAACGGAAGAGTCTTTGCGTATGACTTGAGATATCTTTATCTTGAAAGAATCGAAAGAGTTGTTACCAAACAGATTTGTTGTTCCTTTACTGTTTGCAATACGATCCAAAGGAATAGTTTAAGTGCGTGCACTCATTGAAATCGGAAGCGCAGGGATACTGAGGAAACTAAGTGAACTAGGGGTAGTTTCTTGGTCTCAACTATACAAAGTTGGTGTAGATTTTGTATAGCGGCTTAATTCTGAGAGTATTCAATTCTGGACTAGGTCTCGGGGTTTTTCTGCACTTGCAGTTTTCCTCGTTAACAAAATCTTGTTGTGTGATTTACTTTTGTTTTCCGCAATTATATTTTTTAATATAATTTAAAGTAAATTACACAAACGTTAACTCTGCATTACTTGATAGTGATTTTATAGAGTTTGGTTAAGTCCAAACCGATTATCAAGTAACATACTTCGTTGTCGTATTGTCTCGATCTTGTATCCATAGTCAATCACACAAGTTATCTTGTTGTTGTATTGTCTCGATCTCATATCCATGGACAATCACACGAAGTATGAACCAATTAGTAGTATTGTCTCGACTCTGTCCATAGACGATAACTTTCCGTAGAGGACTTATATGTTGAAACAAAAAGATTGTGGTGTATTTGGGTACCCTCGTCTTTTCAAATTGTATCAGAGCAGGCAAACACGAAAAGATCTAACAATCTTTGTTTGGTGCGATCCAACCTCTAAGAAATGAACTCGAGTTCACATGAATCGATTTCAGTTAACGTACTGCTAAGATTTGACGGAACAAACTATATATGGTGGAAATCTTCTATGAGATCTTTTCTTCAATCACGAGACTTTAATACTTGGCTATTAGTCGTCGATGGTTATAATCGCCCGAAAATAGAAGGTTCAGAAACTGAGTTTTAACGCTTAGTGGATTATTCAGGCGAAGAAAAGCCTTTTTCAAAGCAGAATTCAGATGGTTTGAATGCTATATACATGCTGTAAGCTGCGATCTACAACATCATGTATCCACATGCCAAACTTCACAGGAAGCTTGGAATAATCTTCAGATCGTATTCGAAGGAAACACATCAGAAAAGGAAGCTAGACTTCGAACTCTCACATCAGATTGGGAAAACCTTCGAAAGGATGACAATGATACTTTTAAAGAGTTTCATATTAAACTCTCTGAGATAGTGAATGCTTCTTTCTCTCTTGGAAAGACTATTTCTGAAAAAGATATAGTGTGCAAAATTCTCAGGTCATTGCCATCTAGAGGCTAATGATCTTTCAACTCTCTCACGAAGAACATTTGTTAGGAAGTTAAAGATCTTCGATCATGAATCACAATCTATTCAAGCTAAAGGAATCACTTTCAAAGCTGAAAAAACTCCAAAAGCTTCTATGGATAAAAATAGATTGTTGGATGATTCTGACTAAATGATTGCAAAAGATTCTGATGATGATGTAGAACAAACATTATCACTGATTACAATGTAGTTTCGATATCTTTTAAAGAAAAGAAATAAGAGATTTGTAAAAGATGTTTATCGATCTTCCCAGCCCCATGATCGAGTTCCTATCAAGAACAAAAAGGATCAAGAAGAAGATAATGAATATCATCCACAGTGCTTTAAGTGTAAAGGTTTTGGTCACATGGATAAAGACTGTCCTAATCTTAGGAAATACACTGGAAGCAAGGCATTAGTTGTAACTCTAGATGAGACCTCTGATTCATATAATTTTGTAGAAGAGGAAACAACCAATATTGCACTAATTGTTAATTTGATTCCCTCTTGCTCCATTAGTGATTTAACCATTTTAAAAATGGACATGTCTTCCGATGTTGAAAATCATCTAATGTTAAAGAGAAAAATAAGACAAAGTGTGAAACTGTCTCAAGAACAAGGATTGTTAAGAAGTACATATGCATTTCCAACCAATCTCAGGAAACTTCACTAGTTCAAGGTAAGAGAAGATATTTGAATCATACGTTATTAGATTGAGAACACCCTGTTTGTTCTAAACCCCATGATGATAGAAAATCTCATACTAATACCACCTAATCGGTATTAGATTGCATCCTCACCCTGTGTGCCAATTATGTGTATGAGGAAGAAAAAATCAAGGCACTTATGTGTAGATTATGGGAATATAATCTAGTAATTGAAAATATATTTTAAGATATTCGTATTTATAGGAATATTATATTTTCAGAAGTATGAAAAATATAAGAAGATCGTTCTCATTCTATGGTCATTCCTTGTCCGAACTATGAGTCAGGATCCGATGTCTTCTCTTTCAAAGGTGCTTGATCTGAAAGATCTCTTTAAGAATAAGTCTGCACCATCTCTTGATGCTAAGAAACTTAAGAGAAAAATCAAAAAGAGAGATTGGCATAGCAAGAAGGAAAAACAGAATATGCTGAAGAAAGATTAGTGTATTGAGATATTGACACAATTTTGTGTTCAATCAAAGACAGAATTACATGTACTTGCAGAGTCCTTCACGAAAATATCATAACTGCAAAAAATTCTGGTTAAGCAACAAGGTTATCTTCTTGAAGAAATTCACAAGCTCAAGACCGAAAGTAATGACATGCCTTCCTCTAGTACTGATATGAAGGATTAAGTTGCTCATAAAAATAAGATTAGATTCTTATTTAGAGAAAATAGACATCAATATTTGATTTTCTTCAATTATTTTATAAGGTCTATTTTTGAATAAAACTATCATTATTTATGAATAAAATTATTTCTTTATAATTTTTCTTGTGATAGTTGTTGATACATGAAAAATAATACCCCTTAAACGGGTTCGGGGTGCCCCTAAGAGGGTAGATAAGCCTAGTATGAGACATGGGAACTTGGGGACTAGGCCCAAGTCCAATGATAAAACATCCATGAGGCAAGAAGGACAAGGAAGGGATTAACAAATTAGGAGGAGGTTATGTTAAGGAATGGCATTAGGATTAATTAAGGAGGTTTAGGACATGTGTCATGATGTCATAAAAGGAGGGACTTTTGGGAAAGTCTATATAAAGAAGGACAAGGTACAATGGAAAGGCAACTCTCTCTCTTACCATTCCTAGAAAAGTGAGGTCATTTGGTGGGACTAGGACGGGTAGAACCAAAACTAAAATCACCCTTCAACAATAGTTACCGATTACATAGCCTGTGAATGAATGCTTATATTTTTGCTATGTGTATTTGGTTTATGGGATGACGGATTTCGGTTTTTATTAACCTTAATATTCAATCTCATATGATGTGACCCTTATGGTTTGTGTGGCTTTTTTATTTAGCGGGATTAAGTTCTAGCCCATGTTGGTAGGCTTTATCAAAGGATCATAAGGTGTTCCGATTGAAACTCATATGTGAAAAGTCACAATATGTTGAATCAATTTATATTTACATGAGTTGTGTTTAGCATACATATGTGTTTCGGGTTTTCAACTTTTGCTATTAGCACGCATTAGTTAAAGTCGTTTCAACCTTCTCTGGTAAAGGTTGTTTTTGTTATTGTTCTTTTGTTTTTACGAGAGGATAACAACACACTGGGGGAGAGTTCTTATTTGAACTTGCGCTTAATGATATAACTTTCTGGGGAGAAGAGGTTGCGGAATCTGAGGTAACGAATTTGTTAGTTAATCGTTTTCCTATTTAAAAAAAGCCTGTTTATATTGCATATATTTTACTTTTGCTTAATAAAATTTCGGTACAATTGATATGTTCCATTATTGTGTATGGATGTGTGTGTGTATAATTCAATTATTTCCGGTTAAGAAAAACTGTGTCAATTTATTTGGCTTATTGTTTGGTATCTTCTTTATTGTTGGGTGTCAAGTGTTTTTGCTTAACAAAATTCGGTGCAATTGCGGTGCTATAATGTCTATGTTTGTTTCAATTGCTTCTGGTTAAGAAAATAATTGTGCAAGACAATTTATTTTGGTTTGTATGTATTGTTTATGGCTTAAAAAGTATGGGATAATTTGTTTAGTCCAAATCGATTCCGAACAAGAGAAACTAAGTTAATTCTGATCTTAGTTAGACTTATCAAATTGGAGGATTCGGTTATTCAAGTCTAATCGAATGCCTTGACAAGAAAAACTAGTTAACTAACCTAGTGTTTTTCTTGTCTAAAGGGAAAGGTCTAAGTTATTGTCAGAATAATTAAACCTGGTGAGAGAAATAAAGTTAATTCTGATCTTTATTTTGGTCTTATCGAAATAAGCGATTGTATGTTTACAATTGGTTTAACAAGGGAATTAAGTTTTTTAGTCGAATTGTTAAACTATTAGGGAAAATTGCTCCGGGCAATTGTTTCCTTGATAACATATTAAAACTAAATTACTTGTAGTTTCGGTTTTAATATTGGTTATCTAAAGTGGTATGTGAAACCTTTGTGCTTAACTCTTATAGGTTGTTTACCAGTCTTTTAGATTTGTAAGATTCTTTCGGTTTGTCCTTTATTGCTCGAACCTTTGTCATTTTGTAACAAAAAGGGGGAGAAATATATGGAGTAAACAAGTGATTTGCAATCACTAATGAAAGGACAATTGTGTTTAAACGTTATATCTAACGAAAGAGTAAAGCATTGACTAAGGGGGAGAAACCTATCATATTGTTGTTGTAGTAATCTGAATACAAAAAGAGGAATAACAAAGATGTAAGCTAGGTAATAAGAGCTCTTACCTTTAGGGGGAGTAAAAGATTTTGTTATTTAAATGTCAAAAACAACATTTATTAATTGAATATATGCAGGTTATTGTGATGTTGAAACTTGGAATCAAGCGTATGTAAAATGAATTCTTATGTAATTTGTTTATCCATATGTAATAAGAGTTTTGTCACTAAAATTGACAAGGGGGAGATTGTTAGAGCATAGATCGGTTGAACTCACCAAGCGTCTGTATGTCAAGTTTGGTTGTCATATTTTAGTGTGTCAAAACTAGTCTAAAGTCGCTTGATTATAAACTAGAGTCAACATCGTTTAGGTTAGACTAGATAGTCTAGGAATGGTTAGACATACAAGTATTACTCCGAAGACATGAAGAATGTGAAAAAGAAGCGAACTAACACGATGACATCATCCTTCCTCTTGAGGCTAGTAATATTGACTTGAACTGTTTCATTCCTAACGTATCTTTCAAGTCGTGCTATTGTAAGAGCAATGCTCGGTCGAACTCGCAAGCGTTGCTATCTCAAGCTTGTTTGTCAATGTTAGTGATCAAAACTATAAGTCTTGATTTCTAGTCTACTTATAGTAATGTCTCGAACTAGGATAGATTGTGTAGTTGAGCATTAGACTTCACGGCGTTCATCATTTGAAGACAAAGAATTACTAAGGAGACCTTATTGAACTTCATCAACAAAAGGTATGTGGAGACCTTGATGAATGCATTTAGTTTCGTCTATTTGATGACATCTAAACAAGTTGGTATGTTGTTCTCTTTTGGTCATGAAGTATCTCTATGAAAATTTCATGAGGATCCCACTATTTTTCGTACCTTTGCCAATTGTATTGACAAAAATGGGGAGAATTAATATGTAGTTCACACTATAAATACATATGGTTTACGGATCATTATGTAAGGGGGAGTGGTTTTCATTGTGAGATGAAGTATTGACTAAGGGGGAGTGATACATGTCACCATAGTATTGTTGTCAAAGTTGTGATACAATTGGACATTGATGCTGTATAATAATACTATGACATTGTATAACAATGATTGAGAGCAATTTTTTTCTCATTGTTATATATACGAATCTTCAACAACTATGATGCCGAGTTGAACACATTTAGAATCATTGGAGTACTTGGAAGTGACGAAGATTTCGAGTAATGTTGAAGAACCAAGGAGATCAAGCATTTGGATGAGAAGCTACAAAGTTTATTTATTTTGTAATCCATATGTATTGATAGTTTTGTCACTAAAATTGACAAAGGGGGATATTGTTAGAGCACTGCTCGGTCGAACTCGCAAGCGTTGCTATCTCAAGCTTGTTTGTCAATGTTAGTGATCAAAACTATAAGTCTTGATTCCTAGTCTACTTATAGTAATGTCTCAGACTAGGATAGATTGTGTAGTTGAGCATTAGACTTCACGGCGTTCATCATTTGAAGACGAAGAACTACTAAGGAGATCTTGTGGAACTTCATCAACAAAAGGTATGTGGAGACTTAAACTCATCTATCACTTGGAAAGTCTATTTCTACTCTATCTCC
>JAJJMB010017174.1:1913533-1929856 GCA_023531105.1 Papaver atlanticum
ACTTAATAGGCACATGTACATCCACACACTTGGTTCACACAGATACAAAACAGTTTCCTTACACAATCTATCTTGATATATAATCATTCAAATGTTTAATTAAGGTCAAAATTAAATAATTCCCTAAAACCCAGTACATCAAAATTCGAAATTTTTAATAACCAAATTCATTATAGAGGTCTTGGGGGTTAGACTGAGACTGATGTTCGTTAATTTAAGAAATAAGATTCCAATTTTCAGCTTGATTGGGTTTTAATGGAGCTCGAGTAGGTATATGATTTTGGGGATAATGATGCAGGAGATCTAGGTATTGATATGAGCCACACAAAAGCACCTATTGAGTTTTGGAATCAAATTCCCTGCAAATTGGAATTTAACACAAACTCATTTCACTAAATCTTAACCTCTTTATTTAGTACATTTTCCGATTTGATTCGATTCGATTTTGTTGATAACAGATTTTTTTTTTTTTTGGGTGTTTCTGTTTGATATTGTGTTGATGGTGTTTGAAAATAAAGCAAAACTTATCAGCATTAACTTGTCTTTAGGAACCCTATTTCTTAAATAAAAAAGATGAAAACCGTAACTTACAGTTGACCGAATTGTTTCGCAATTTTGGGTTTATATAGATTATTAAGTTGCAGGTTCAATGGCGACCAGAAAAAGAAGAATAAATTATTTTTGCCACGTGTATTTTCTGCTGAGTCAGCTAACTTGAAATGGACGAAATTTTTAACGAGAGGAGGTTTTGCTAATATTATTTTTGTAGAGGAGGTAACTCAAATTACCAATCTTTTCAGGGGAGGTAACGCAAATTACCCCTTTTCTTTTCTAGTCAGAAGCATAACTTTCTCTCTATTGATAAAATTAGAATAGGTTTCCTTGAGGTTTCTGAAGACCAGATTATTCTTACTACTCCAAAGATACCACATAATGGCTACAAAGAAACAACTATCATCTGGAATTCTAGTAACATGATCAACTAACTAGAAATTTAGCCAATCAATAAAAGATTTATCTATGACAACATTGGTGTTGGAACAAAAAGAGGCAATAGGCCAAACATGACTAGCAAAAGGACATAAAACCAAAGTATGCATAACAGATTCATTAGGATCAGAGCATCTAGAATAATCAACAGAATTCATAGGCATTCTGGAATGAAGAACGGTTCTAGTAGGAAGAGCATTTCTAGCAGCTTCCATATAAAAAGTTGAATTCGATGGGGAACACGAATTTTCCAAATGTATGTCCAAAGTTTACTACAAGGGGAAGACATAAGTCCCCTAAGTCCCAAGTAGGCATATTTAGAGGAAAATCTGTCATTCTTTGAAAGCTCCCAAGCCCTCCTGTTAGGAGTGCATAATTGGATTAATTAAGGGAATTGTGATAATCTTCTGGACAGAAGCATTATCAAAGTGAGTATTAAATCTACTAATATTCCAGGATCCAATTTCAGCATCAATGAAATAAGAAACTTTAACTCTGGGGTCAGGGGGAACCAAAGCATTAGGAGTAGCAGTTCCTAAGGTACGGATCCACTTATCACACCAAAGATCAATGAAATTTCCATCTCCCACAATCCAGGAGATAAAAGGTTTGATTTACTCTTTTATAGTATGCAAGCATCTCCAAGTCCAGAAACAAACACTAGGACATTTAGCATTAAGGAAATCAGTATTAGGAAAATATTTAGCTTTTAGAACAGTCCTTAATAAGAAATTAGGATTATCAATCATTGTCCAGGCATTTCTGGCTAACATATCTAAATTATTCAGTTCAGCTATCTTAAAGCATGGACCACCTTTAGACTTGGGAAAGCAGAGTACCTAAGAGATGAATCTTCCTATCCTTTGGGTCTAAAGTTTCTCCCCACCAAAATTTACACAGATGAGAATCCATTTTCCTACAAAGAAATTTTGGAATAAGAAAGACACCCATTTGGTATAAAGGGATGGCCTGACCAACATGTTTAACTAAAGTAGTTCTGGCAGCCTGATACATGAGTTTATGAAACCAAGTAGATTCTAACATCCACAGCCTGCAGGATAACCATATGGGCTTTGAATTTAGAAGCATCAAAAGTTATAGGGATGCCCAGGTATTTCTCTCCTAGGTCCCTATTACGGATGTCAAGAATATTAGATAGGTGGTTCATAAAAGGATCAAACAATTTTCTACTAAAAAATATTTATCAAAATTTATTTCCTGCCCAGATGCCATACAATATTTTTGAAAATAATCTTTAATAGTTTGAAAATCCTTAACAATAGCTTTGGAAAACAAGAGAGAATCATCAGTAAAAAGGAGATGGGTCATGCAAGGGGCAATCTTAAAGACTTTTATGCCCTCAACCATTCCTTTTCTAGTGAGGAAGTAAATATAGGCAGATAAGGCTTCAGAACAAATAATGGAGATGTAGGGAGACAGGGGATCACCTTGTTTCAGGCCTCTTTCAGGTTTAATTAATCCAATAGGACTACCATTTGACAAGACAGAGTAAGAAACCGTAGAGAGGAATTGACTAATAAGTTTTATCCACTGATCAGATAAGGCCATTTTTTAAAAAAAATGTCAAGAAAAGACCACTCCAATTTATCATAAGCTTTAGACATATCAAGTTTAATAGCAGCAATGCCATCCTTACCTTTATGGTGGTGGACTACATAAATAGTTTCATTTGCGGAAAAATGTTATCAGAGATACTCCTTTTAGGCAAAAAGGCACTCTGGTTTTAAGAAATTAAATTATCCATGAGAGGTTTAAGCCTATTAGCTAAGGTTTTGGACAAAATTCTATAAATGAAATTACAAAGGCCTATAGGTCTATATTGAGACACCAGCTAAGCTAAGTGTACTTTTGGGATGAGGGAAATATTAGTATGATTAAAAGCTTTTGCAATGTGCCCAGTGTGGAAACAAGTCTGTGTCATCTCAACCACAACATCTCCAATAATATCCCAGTGTTTCTGGTAGAAAAGACCCGTGAAACCATCAGGTATTGGAGATTTTTTTTCCTCCAATTTGAAAAACGAAAATTTTAATTTCCTCTGCAGTAAGAGGTAGGATTAACTGATTATTATCATGAACAAAGAACTTCAAGGGGAGGTCCTGGAGGATCTCATCCTGATACTGCTGAGGGTGAGAGGAATATAGAGAATTAAAATAGACAACAAAGGACTTTCCTATGTTATCTCTATCCATTAAGACAGGTCCATTGGAAATTTTTATCCAACTAATAACATTCTCTTTTTTCTAAAAAGAGTAACTCTATGAAAATAAGGGGAATTAAGTATGGCTTTAAGTCTAGAGACAGAATTAGAGTCAGTAGGATTAGATGTTTGGATGTCAACAAGTTACTCTCTGGTAGTCTTTATATTAGTTTGAATATTACCAGAAGAGGATTTGTTCCAGTCTCTAAGACCTTTCTTAGTATTTAAAAGCTTAGCCTTAAGTTTATAAGCAGGAGAACCAATAACATTAACAAACCAATAATTAGCAATTATGTCTCTACAAGTAGGGTCTTCAATCCACATAGCCATAAAGTGAAAGGATTTAGGTATACAAATATCTTCAAAATTAAAGCCAACATGCATAGGACAATGGTCAGAGGAGTCTCTAGGTAGATTATTAACACAAAAATTAGGAAACAATTCCTCAGCAATTTGATTTATTAAGCACCTATCAAGTCTCTCAAGGATAAGGTCAGTACCCTGTTGCATATTAGACCAAGTAAATCTAGGATCAGAAAAGCCAGGATCATGCAAATCAAAAACATTACAGATGTTTCTAAGGTTATGTAAGTCAATATCATCTACTTATAATCCTCCATTCTTATCTTCAGTTCCTAATAAAACATTAAAGTCACCTACAAAGAAAGTTGGTTCATCTAGAGGTATGGTAGGTAATTTTCATTGGCTCTCCCAAAAGGCTTGTTTAAAAGTACTATTAGGTTCTCCATAGATAAAATGTACGTGACAAAGTTAGAATGGATGATATCTTTAGTGGTAACATAGATGCCCATATTGTTGGAAGATAAGATGTTACGGTCAATTTCTTTATTCCAAGCCAAAACAACACCACCACTTCTACCCACGAAAGGCACATTAAAAGTACAGGGAAATCCCATATTTCTCAATTTCCTAGTAGCAGTATCTTTTTTCATCTTAGTCTCGGAAAGAAAGACAATATCAGGATTGATATTTTTGAAGAGGAGATTAAGTTCTTTGTTGGCAGATTTTTTTCCCTATACCACGCACATTCCAACATAGCATGTTAACATTATTCACGGGAAAGGTGGAAGCAACATTAAGATCATCAACAGAAGTATTAGAAGTGAAAGGGGTAGAAGGAGAAACCTGATTGGTTGAGTCAGAACCACCACCAGTCTGGGAATTAGCAGAACTACCATTAAGATCAGTTCCTTGGGTTGAATTCAGATCCATATTAGCAGCCTCGTGAGGGGAATTATTACAGACACCATTATTAGATGGAGATGAATTGGTAGGCACATTAAAGCTTCCATACGAATCAACCATGGAATTGGTATTGAGGGTACAATTTGATAAGTTGAGTGTATAAATATCTCCCAATTTGGTGATATGAGGACACAGATTGGTGTAATCTGGTTCAGAATAGTCATTGCTATCAGGACTAACAACAATGCTAGTTAAGGCTGAAGAACTAGCTCTAGTACATATTCAGATGTCTGCTCTAGGATTGATTTTTATTTTAAGATTAGAAAGAGCATCATGATCAGCAGCAAGAAAAACAACTGTTTCTCTGGTTAAAACATTACTTTGAGTAGAAACAGCCGTAAATTTAAATCTCGTAGCTGAGTTGGAAGTGGGTATCAGACCCAAGTTGCCTGATTCATGAATCAGATCTGAGACAAATGAGTTATCTATATGATTATTGACCTGTTTGAGAATAACTGGGAAACCATTAACCACCGGAACACGTTGTTGAGTTTGAACTGGACCCACTTCAAGGATTTTGAGAGAAGTTGACCTGTTACTAAAAGGACCCATATTAAACTTATTCTTCAAAGATTCATTATCAAATGGTTTATTACTTTGAGCAACCACAGCGGCTTTGCCTCTAGTTAGACAATCTTGATCAAAATCTTCAGTCCGAGTTTGACTCTGCGATTCTGAAATCAAGTATACCCGTGTCATGGTAGAATCAACCACAACCTTTGTTGAACTGTCTTCAGTAGGAAAAACTGGAGATTTTGGAGGCATCATTAGTTTTCATACCCTTGGTAAAGTGTACTTTGAACCAGAAATGTTAGCTTCTCTTAAAAAAAAATTTCTTTGCTAACTAGTTAGGATAAACTACATCTTTGTGATCAATGATACTATAAGAGTAGCAGAAATTTCTTGGAACTGTGAAATATCTACATTAGATGAGGAAAGGTTCTTTTCTTTCCTTAGTAACCAGAGGGATGCCTGCTGGTAGAGCATGTTGAACAGAGATACGAACATAGACTTTAACATTCTTCTTGAGCGGATGATTTCCATTTAGATCTTTAGCTTCAATAAGCTCACCAAGATTGAGAGTAATTTTTTCATACACTTTTTAGAAACATTGCATAATATTAACCACATTGACTCCTATTCAAAAGAGATTCGATAGTTAGGTGGCCACCCTGTAGGAGGAACAACCCTTAAGACAATTAGATAACCACAAGAAAACCAAGGGCGTTGTTCATTGAATCAGTTGAAGTCACTTTATCCAGGAAACGAATAAGCACCTTGTTTCTCAAACCACTGAAATAGTAACAGTTGGAGATTGAAGAAAGGCGGTGAGGAAGAAGAATTTGGAGGGGGAAAACTGCGGTGGGGAATTGGTTTGAAGAGTGATATTAGGTTGAAATTTTGATGTATTGTTATGATTATGTTCAAGCCAACAAGCACTAGCCAGGCGAAAGGTTAACGTTGTGTGGTTTTTGGTAGTTTGCCTGGTGATTTGATGGTAGCTCAAATGCATATCCAATATGATCCAATTACCAATAGTGTATCCCAACAGGTGCTGCATTTTCTGAACCTGCATAAAATCAAAGATTTTAGTAAGTATCCAAAGAGACTTATCTAATTTAGACGGTTTTCCAATACACCTCTTGGTGGTAGTACTAAGAAGATATAGGGCAAAAAAAGCGTGTAAAGAGAGAAATTGAAACGTTCGGTTAGATAGACCATAGTTAAAACTTTCTTGGTAGATTAATTAGAATTGATTATGAGTGTTAGTTTCCAAAGCGTCATGATTACTCTAGATACCGTGAGTAGGGTGTTGAATAAGCGTGAGAGGACTGGAGACACGACCCTTAACCAATCGCCATAAATGGCTACGAATGGTATTAATTAGGGCTCTATAAAATGGGTTAGCCAGAAGACTACTGTTATAGACATAAATTAAACCATAAGAGGGAAATAAAAAAGAACTGAGGGAAAAGGTTAGAAAATGGTAAACAATGGTTGTGCTGCCCCAAAATCCACGCCTACTGCTGCTTCTTTTGATCTCGCTAAGAGCGTCGCATTGTCGTTGATTGATCAAGAATTAGAAAAGTTAAGGAATCATTTACAAATTGAGTTGGATAGGCGAGTTCAAGAGGTTGAAAAGCAAAAAGATAGAGAAAGGAATTCCGCTGAGTTTGTTGTATGAGAGAGAAACGAAATGCGAGAATGGAGAAAAAAATAGAGGAAAGAAATGATCGTCGACGCTGGAAAAGATATGGTAGTGCAACTGAGAGTGAATCAGAAGGATCAGACACTGGGTATGCATATTTTGTGGAAGAGATGGATTCAAGTGAAGAAGATTCAGATGCTGCTGATAAGGAAAAGAAGATGGAAAAGTATCATGAGAATAAGCTTTATAAGAGGTATGAAGAGGAGAACGCAAATCCTGCAATCTTTGCCAGGACCATGCACGAAGGTGAGGAGACTGAGGATGAGGAGCTCTTGGAGGATGAGAATAATGAAAATGATGAAGACACTGAGAGCGATTCTGAAGATTCAGCAAATTCTGGATATGGATCTCCCGTCTCATCTGGAAGTGATTATAGTGCGCAGTATGAAGAGGGAGACTGGGGAAGCTATGATGAAGAGGATTAGGAAAATCCTCTTTTGGGGTATCAACAGAATCCAAGGTATTAGACTTTGAAAAAGCTTGAAAATGGTTAACAAGTTCCGTTTAAACAGGCTACGTTGATGCTTGCTTCTAGTCTTCTTGATTCTGCTGCTATGAATGTTTGTCTTCTCGTAGTTTGTTCTCTTACGGTCGGTTTGTTTAGTTTTCTTGTTTTTTGTTTGCCTTACCAGATTTTGTTGTTGATGTGAATGGGTAGTGGTGGTAAGGTAGTGATGTTCTGTGATGTTTCTTTGATGAAGAAAATTTTTGGAGGGTATTTAATATTATTATGTTAATCTTGAAATCTCTTGAGGCAGGTAACAAGGGATTTCAGGAGGGTTTGAAACTGTGTGTTATTAGTACTTTTACTTTCAGTTCGAAAATGTTGATAGTTATGAACTCCTGTTGATGTGCTTATTCTTTTAATGTCTTGAATGATAATTTCAATAACAAACTTGCAATAACTAAGAACAGACTTGAAGATTAAAGATAGGAGTCTGATAATCACAAGAGGGAAATAGTTGAGATTGAAAGAAACTTGGTTATGGAAATGATGAACACACTGCTTCATTTCTGTATAGATCTCATGAGAGAGAAAACCTTTCTACCTCCGCTTCTTCAATGTATGATAGAGTCCCCCTTTCTTTGTAGGAAGAAGGCAGAGTTAAGACAGTTAAGTGGGAGGAAAAGACTAAGAGATAAAAATACGACAGAAAGCGGGATTATGGGAGAGTTAGAGGTAGAGGTGTAAAACATGCCGGCCCGGCACTACCCAACCCTTGAAGTTACGTGCTTAGCGTGTTGCGTGCTGTGATGGACTATGCCAGAGATTCAGACGTGTTGTGTTGTGTCGTGCTGTGTTGTGCCAGAAAAATAAACGTGTTGTACCGTGCTATGCTAGCACACTTATTTTATGTTTTCCAAAGTAAATAGTTTTTAGATATTTTAGTTAGTATATGTATTATTATAGAAATAAATTAGCATAACGAAAATAAAATGTCAAAAACTGGCTAAAACAATGATTCTTTTGTGAATATACATCAAATGCATTGTGTAGTATTTTATGTATGATATGACGCTCTTTCTTCGCGTGCCGTGTTGTGCTATGCCACGTGCCGCGTGCTGCGCCGTGCTGATGTGCCTATTTGTCTGGCACAGCACACCACATTAAACCAACATGTTGTGCTCGAATTTTAACGTGTTGTGCTGTGCCATAAACATGCTGGCCCGGCCCAATTTACACCTCTAGTTAGAGGGTTAGAGAAATACGAGAGAGTGTAAGGGTTAGGAAAATCAATTCCAATGTCGGAGTCGCCCGAAAATAGAAAGTCACTATTTTACATGTAATTAACAGGAGCTATTAATAATCTACGGAGGAGTTTCTGAGTAAATGGGATCCAGCTTTTTCTCTACCAACCTTATAAACAAAAGAAAAATGGTTCTAATATACTCTAGAAACAGAAACAGAAAGAGTAGATGAATTTCTCTGGACCACAGGATTTAGTCGCAAAATATACCTAGAGGATAAATCAAAAACATGAAACAAATCTGACTTCAAGAACCTGTAGAAAAAACGAAGAAAACATACATCAAGAATCAAAAGTTTGTTGTATTTTACCATTAAGAGTTTAAATATGTCAACCAAAACAATATAACATGGGAATGCCTACGCTGACAGATCTGAGCATCACCCCTAGCAAAATATTAATATTTACATTGTATTTCAAAGACTAATTTGTCCCAAATTGTCAAGATTTCACGGAACACCGAAGGTTAACCGAGTGACTGATTGTGGGCGAGAGGAGGGAATGTTCTAGTGGTGGTTAGACTGATCGACAACTAATCTGACGTAGTTCCTCCCAAAAAACAATAACTGCGTGGGAAGTAAGTAGTGATACTGGTGGTTATCTTTGTACAAGTAATGTAAATAGGGCTAGCTAACGGAGTCTGATATAAGCTGTTGCAGCAGATTAGATAACAAATCAGCAATCTGTACTGGTGTTATTGGCCTCACCACCCCTTTCCACTTCAGACTTTCTCGTAACCTAGTAGTACAAAAGCAGAAAAGAAAATGACAAATTAAAATACGAACAGCAAAACCAATCCGAGATAATGAAACCAGAAGACCAAAATTAATGCCAAGGCTTCATTAGTCGCGGATGAGTCAACCTAACATTTTTAACAGGCAAAATCATCGGTGTCTTGAATGTGCCAATAAGCATAGAGTAAAATATAAGATCATCTAATCAACAACTTCCCATAGCGGACTCACTTTTCCGTTGTTTTGACACAAGCTGCCAGTTTTCAAATAATTCTCAACTTCGTCAAAAAAATTAGTTCTAAGTCGTCTTTCTTTAACGATTTCAGTCATAAGCCTATCCAGTGAATGCTTTCATACGCAAACCAAAACATTTTCATGTTCACGTACAAGCCGAAACATGCAGCAAGTCTTTGTCACTAGAGTACATTGTAAATAAACTAGGATGGACCTTCGATATATCACCCCAGGTTTTTTTGAATTTGTTAGGGGTTTCCAACTGAAACCAAGAGAGAGATCTAAGACTAGAGAAATTCAGGTGTTCATTTTATCAGATCTGCCCTCAACATCACGTTCTACACTACATTTTTTTTTTTTTTTTTTTAATAGATAAACAAGGAGATGGCCCCGAAATTACATAACACAAACTGAAAGTAACAAGATTGACTGTGAACAACTTTCATACAGGACCGAGCAACGAATCTCTAACAGTAGAATCTCAGTTAATGGAATCACAAACAACAGAATCATTAGTAACAAGTAGCAGTAACAGTAACACCCGCTTACATACGAGAGAACTTGGATCGTTGAAGCTTGATCCACAGCCCTAAAGTAGTTTTTAAAATTATTCTGATGACTATCTCCTTGTCGAGTTGAAATTTTCCCGGTCGGAAAGCAATGAAATCACCGGATAAATCGTCGGAGTCCCTCTACTTGCCGGACTAAAACAACACCAAACTTGGAACGATCGTCGATCAAAACATGACCCAAACATAAGAACACCAATATAGAGAATATCACCAAGCCCACATAAGAAAGTTCATAGGAAAACCAGTAACTCCTAAATCTAAACCAAAGACCCGAAACAAGACCAGATCCAAATATCACTTGATTGTTAAAACAACCGAGAATATCAAGATTACATAAAACTAAAGCAAACCAGATTAAAATCCGATCACCACTATACATAGGGAGAAAAAGATGTGGAGATGTTGCCGAAGCTAAATCTGTTGATGTTGCTTTGCTTTGTCCATAGCAAAGAGCTGTAGATGTTGATATGCCCTGATTTCCTCATTGCAAAGGATCATAGCCCAAAACTGCACAAACAACCATCAATCCATGGAGAAAAAACCTAAAAACGCAACAAGAACCGGACCGATCGTAGAACCCAATTTAAAACTGAAAATAGAAATCTAAAACAACAAACATATAGATCAAGGTGAAACAGAACGATCGATGATGCTTGATCTGCTCAGATCTGAGCAAAGAAAAATCAGTCAGAAGAGGACTTCGATGGTGCCTGATCTGCTCAGATCTGCTCCGAAGGAGTCGATCTACACTACATGTTTTCCTATAAAAATTTGGGCAATTTACTGTAATTTTTATTCACATTTGTAAATGATTATTTTTATTTTTATTTTGGGGGTTCTTTAAAAACCTTTTTTGCGTTTGCAAAATGGTGGCATAAAATGGTGAATACTGGTTAGTATGATTGTCGTTCCGTTAAAATGTTCCGAACATCTGGAAAATGACAGTATGTTGGTTAGTACGATTGTTTTCCATTAAAATGTTATGGATATCTTTTGTTCGTAAATTTGTTTTTCATGAATTGCTACGGGTACCCCTTCTCTACCTTCTGACCAACTCTCTATCTAACTAGGCCCGGCCATTTGGCGGAATCAGGACCTTATCTTAATTTTCTCCTGGTGCTGCCTTGTCAAGATACTATACTCACTGTTATTCCAACTCCCTACCTTTTGTGGAATTAATCCCTTCTTAAGATACTTGTAAATTTATTTTAACAATCCAAAACTTGTGATTAAAGAGTCTCTGAGACCGTAAGGGTGACGTCACAAAAGAAATCCTTCAACATTAGAAACAAATTGTGTCCTACGTCATCTCACCCTTTTAGATTGAATATAACCTAATCTTCTAGTGGCTGGGCTCTCCCTTGAAGTCTTCTATGCGTTTGCAAAATGGTGAAATGTTGGTAAGTATGATTGTTGTACCATAAAAATGTTCTGAATATCTCTTGTTTGTGATTTTCTTTCCAGGAATTGCTCTGGGAACCCCTCCTCTACCATCCAACCAACTCTCTACCCTATTAACTCGGGTTATTTATCTCTCTGGCCATTCGGCGGAGTTAAAACATTTTATCTGCTTTCCTGGTGTTGTCTTGCCAAGATATTATTATACTCATTGTTATTCC
Organism: Papaver atlanticum; assembly: GCA_023531105.1. NCBI lineage: Eukaryota > Viridiplantae > Streptophyta > Magnoliopsida > Ranunculales > Papaveraceae > Papaver > Papaver atlanticum. The sequence goes on from JAJJMB010017174.1 coordinate 1,925,127, forward strand.
CTCTCCCTCTCTTTTGCTGAATTAAATCCTTTCTCTCCGTATTTCAATCTTGTTAGCCTTTATGAAGTTTATCTTTCCCCTTTACCCTCAGTTGCCCTCCCAAACCACCTCTCTATCTGTTTTTATAGCTGCTTTAAAAGTTCAGTGGTGGCACATTGGTCTTTTTTTATAAATGAGTCCATGAAAATGATATTATCAAACGTCTGCTCTAAACTCAAAATTTTCTTCTCGCTTGCTGGGTTTCGTTGTTATCCAAAAAGTATGAGTTCAAATTCAAATCAACCTTTATCTCCTAACTCGTAAATAGTGGACCGAATGAATACCCAACTCAACACATCCTGTTTTGTTGTTCTTGTAATGACCCGACCCTCCATCGATATTGTCCCCACTTAGCCACTGCGGTTATCCAGCATTTTGGGGTTTTCAACGGGCATCGCTGCGGTCTTCCAACATCAACTTCCCAGGAGGTCACCCATCCCAGGATTGCTCCCGCCCGAGCATGCTTAACTGCAAAGTTTTCTGCCAACTCTGGAGTCAATTGTGCTGAAAAGGCCTCGGTGTTATGAAAGGACAAACCATTACTTATATTCCATTCGGCCAACCACTGCCAAATATCGGGGTATTACAATACCACCACCTTAAATTGGAGCCGTCCTCGGCTCCGGAATATATACAAGACCAGATCTCCGACGTTCCCCGCCCCTCATGAGAAGCACCTGAACCAACCCCATCCAACGTACCTTCCCACCCTCGGCAGGTGACCAGTCGTCGGCTATGATACCATTTGTAATGACCCGACCCTCCACCGATATTGTCCTCACTTAGCCACTGCGGTTATCCGGCAGTGTAAGGTTTTCAACGGGCATCGCTGCGGTCTTCCAGCATCAACTTTCCGGGAGGTCACCCATCCCAGGATTGCTCCCGCCCGAGCATGCTTAACTGCAGAGTGTTCTGTCAACTCTGGAGTCAATTGTGCTGAAAAGGCCTCGATGTTATGAAAGGACAAACCATTACTTATATTCCATTCGGCCAACCACTGCCAAATATCGGGGTATTACAATACCACCACCTTAAATTGGAGTCGTCCTCGACTCAGGCATATATACAAGCCCAGATCTCCGACGTTCCCTGCCCCTCATGAGAAACACCTGAACCAACCCCGTCCAGCGTACCGTCTCACCCTCGGCAAGTGACCCGTCGTCGGCTCTGATACCATTTGTAATGACCCGACCCTCCACCGATATTGTCCTCACTTAGCCACTGCGGTTATCCGGCAGTGTAAGGTTTTCAACGGGCATCGCTGCGGTCTTCCAGCATCAACTTTCCGGGAGGTCACCCATCCCAGGATTGCTCCCGCCCGAGCATGCTTAACTGCAGAGTGTTCTGTCAACTCTGGAGTCAATTGTGCTGAAAAGGCCTCGATGTTATGAAAGGACAAACCATTACTTATATTCCATTCGGCCAACCACTGCCAAATATCGGGGTATTACAATACCACCACCTTAAATTGGAGTCGTCCTCGACTCAGGCATATATACAAGCCCAGATCTCCGACGTTCCCTGCCCCTCATGAGAAACACCTGAACCAACCCCGTCCAGCGTACCGTCTCACCCTCGGCAAGTGACCCGTCGTCGGCTCTGATACCATTTGTAATGACCCGACCCTCCACCGATATTGTCCTCACTTAGCCACTGCGGTTATCCGGCAGTGTGGGATTTTCAACGGGAATCGCTGCGGTCTTCCAGCAGCAACTTCCTCAGAGGTCACCCATCCCAGGATTGCTCACGCCCGAGCACGCTTAACTGCAGAGTTTTCTGCCAACTCTGGAGCCAATTGTGCTGAAAAGGCCTCTGTATTATGAAAGGACAAACCATTACTTATATTCTATTCGGCCAACCACTGCCCAATATCAGGGTATTACAGTTCTTCTGTAGAAGAAGTGAGAACGATGCAAACTGAATTCTTGGTGGTAGGAGGAATCTTTTGTCCTTTAAGCTAAATATCATGAAAGTAATGGAGATGTTACATTTACATGAGGATTAGCTTATCAACGCACGACTACTTTGGTGAGTTGTACAAATGAAGACAATAAATTCATATTGAATTTAAGAACAAAGGATGATTCAAACAGAGCAAAACGTTATTTTCCCTTGAAATATGATGCATGGATGTTGGACGTCAAACCATATCTATACATACCAGTAGCCAGTATCAACATGGTATTAGTAGATATCTGAGTCAGCTACATGAATCTACCAGTGTAGTATTTTGAAGAAGGATTACCTGAAATGGTAGATTACAGAATAAGTTCCTTTGTTAAACTGGAGTTACCACAAGATTGTGATTTCACAAGACTGAATTCAAGATTTCTGATTACTATGGATATTGGCAAAAGGTTTGACCCAACATTCTGACTATGCATTGAGGGGATCGACAACATGTTATTCGATGTTATTATTTCTATGACCTTCCCGAAAAATGTTTATGCAAAATATGTAATACCTATTAAAATGGTGAAATGTTGTTTAGTGTGATTGTCGGTGTGAATATGGTTTTTTATTTTGGGGGGTAGGGGGTTCCTTAAAGTCTTCTCTGCGTTTGCGAAAGTGGTGAAATGTTGGTTAGGATCTCTCTTGTTTGTGAATATTTTTGTGGGAATTGCTCTGGGCACCCCTCCTCTACCTTCCAACCAACTCTCTATACTACTAACTCCATTTATTTATCTCTTTGGCCATTCAACGAAGTAAGAACCTTCTTTCTGTTCTTCTGGTGTTGTCCTGTCCTGTCAAGATATTATAATCACTGTTATACCACCTCCCTCCCTTGTGCTATATTAAACCTTCTATTAAGGTCTTGTAAAAAAAAATTAACAATCCAAAACTTGTGAGGAAAGATAGCCTCCGACACCATCAGTGTGACTTCACAAATAAAAAGTGTATCCAATATTACCTCAACCTTTTGGAATGAATATGAGATAATATTTTAGTGGATGGAATTTCCCTTGAAGTCTTCTCTGCGTTTGAAAAATGACGAAATGATGGTTAGTATTGAAAAAGCGGGGATCTAACAACCTCACCCAATACTTCGTTTAGCAATCTGTATGGACTAACTCCAATATACTTTTAAGAGAATCAACTAGACAGTCAGACTCAATCTTAAAAAAAAGTATATCAAAGAGTTATATCTCAATTTCTCGATTCAATCCTTACTCAAACAAATAGAAATCTGCGAGCCTGATTGAATAGAGGAGAAATAACTTGAACAATACCAAAGACCAATGTTCAAGGATCAATCAATTTCAATCAACAACCTAAGGTTGGATTTACCAATTGATCGATTCAACGCACAACCTGTGATATTTCAATTATATAACAAAATATAATGCGGACAAGAAATAATACAGACACCAGAAGTTTTGTTAACGAGGAAACCGCAAATGCAGAAAACCCCCGGGACCTAGTCCAGATTGAACACACACTGTATTAAGCCGCTACAGACACTAGCCTACTACAAACTAACTTCGGTATGGACTGTAGTTGAACCCCAATCAATCTCACACTGATCCAAGGTATAGTTGCGCTCCTTACGTCTCTGATCCCAGCAGGATACTACGCACTTGATTCCCTTAGCTGATCTCACCCACAACTAAGAGTTGCTACGAACCAAAGTCGAAGACTTTAATAAACAAATCTGTCTCACACAGAAAAGTCTACAGGAATAGATAAATCCGTCTCCCACAGAAATACCAATGAGTTTTGTTCCGTCTTTTGATAAATCAAGGTGAACATGAACCAATTGATATAACGGACTTATATTCCCGAAGAACAGCCTAGAAATATCAATCACCTCACAATAATCTTAATCGACTAGCGAAACAAGATATTGTGGAATCACAAACGATGAGACAAAGGTGTTTGTGACTACTTTTCTATGTTGCATATCGGAGATATAAATATCAATCCAATCTTACGATTGCACTCAATCACGATAGAAACAGCAAGATCCGATCACGCAACTACAGAGAAAATAGTTGGATCTGGCTTCACAATCCCAATGAAGTCTTTTAGTCGTTAACCTACAAGGTCTCGAGAGAAACCTAAGGTTAAAGGAGAATCGACTCTAGCTTATACAACTAGTATCACACAGGAAGTGTAGGGATTAGGTTTCCCAGTTGCTAGAGTTCTCCTTTATATAGTCTCCAAATCAGGGTTTGCAATCTAAGTTACCTTGGTAACAAAGTATTCAATATTCACCGTTAGATGAAAACCTGATTAGATTCAAGCTAATATCTTTCAACCGTTAGATCAAACTTAGTTTGTTATACACAAATGAAATTTAACTTCATTTAGGTTTGAGTAACCGTACCTAAACGTGTACACTTGGTTGGTTCAACAATAGTTAACCAATGGATAGCCATATGAGCACCTTCATATCAACCCTATTCATCTTCACCATAACTAGTTCAAATGACTCAAATGAACTAGTTAGAGAGTTGTTCAATTGCTTAGATCTTATAGAAGTATACAAGACACAATCGAAGAAAAATCGGTTTTGATTCACTCGAATCTATTTATGAACATTATAGCCACGGTTTGCAAAGATTGCATTCCTTAATATATAAATGTTTTAGTTCATGAACTAACCGATTTTAGAAAGTAACCTTCTTAAGTATGCATACGGGTATGCGTACTTAAGTAACCGGATTGAGTTTGTTTTCATTTCCAAACTC
>JAJJMB010017174.1:1929866-1988420 GCA_023531105.1 Papaver atlanticum
TTTGAGTGATAGATAAGTTCAAGTCTCCACATACCTTTTTGTCGATGTAGTTCCACTAGTTTCTTGAGTAGTTCTTCGTCTTTGCATGATGAACTCCGTGGAGTCTAGAGCTCAACTACACTTACTATCCTAGTCTGAGACTTAGTTATAAGTAGACTAGAAATCAAGACTTATAGTTTTGGCAACTAAACTTGACAAACAAGCTTGAGATAGCAACGCTTGTGAGTTCGACTGATCAGTGCTCTAACACTTTTCATTTTGGTGACAGCGGCTGGAGCTAAAAATTAATAAGAAAGTTTCAAAAAGGTAAACTATGTCTCTTTTTGTCACAGGGTTGTTTTTTTTGTTTTTTTTTCTTCGTTCAAAGACACATACAAACATTATGTTTTTTTTTCTTTTTTCTTTGATAAAGGAGGAAAGACCCGTACAAACAATCTAGCAAGTAAAACTGCCTTCCATGGCCCAAACAGCCGGATCCTGATTGGTTTCCCTTATTTTTCCAAACCGGCTAAGTTCTAATGGTTTTTGTATTGTACTCCCTCCGTGCCACATATACAGGCGTAAAATGCAAAATCTCTTTGATTAAAAAAAAAATTTGGTTCCATAAATATCCATCCTCTTTCCTATTTTACCGTTATCCTATTTCCTATGCTAGAAATATTACTTCAATAATGGTGATACCAATTATATTTAATGGGGGTAATATATGGAAAAGCTCATCTAGAAATTGGAGATCCGCCTATCTAATGGGACATCCAAAATCTAAAACTCCGCCTATATATGTGGTACGGAGGGAGTAGATCCTTACTTAGAATATTACTGACACTATTAATTAGAAGATTTTCCATTTTCTAATTGGACTTCCAGTTCGCTATTATTTTGTAGCCTTGCATTGTTATTTTAACCTTTGAGTTGTTTGTTAATAAGTTGAGCTCCTTGCAGTTGAGGTGAGAAGCTCATTCAAAAGTTTGCATTGCCGCTATGTAGTCCCCTTCCTATTTGCTATGAACTTTGAGAATGTTTCTTCTTTCTCCAATTATTCTCCCTGTTTTGTCATAGATGATAGAACCAATTCCTGTTAGATCTGCGATTCTGTCATAGTGAGTGGTGTAGGCAAAGGTTGGCATGTTGGGGTTCAAAGGTTGTCTGTTTTGGGTGCTGGCAGTACATTGGATCTAGGTTTTATAATTGGGATTTATATAGTTAAATTAGAAATGGTTCATAATTTAATGACCAGTTTGAGTTGGATTTGGGGTAGTTGCTTAGAAGACTTGGGCACATATGGATTTCCAAACGAACCAAGAGATAGTGGCGCAGATTTCAGGTTAATCACCAAGAGGGGTGTAGGGATGGGTAGAGAGAACCAAAACCCACTCCTGTTGGGGCAGGTTTGAAATAAGTTTGCTATGTTGGTTAGGTTCAGGTTGCGGCTAGCCCAAACGGCTCTAATGAAGGGACAGTTCATAAGAACATGTTATGAAGTTTCGATCACGTTGTTACACAACATGCAAGTGGGATCTATATGGGAAATGAAATTTGACAGATGACAACTAATGGTAGAATGTTTGAATATAACCTCCAAGCGAAATGTTGGATCCTAGGGATAACTTTAAGCTTCCAAAGCTTGGTGGCTATTTTACCAATTGGTTGTTGGACTTTATTACCCAAGACCTGGTAAAGAGATTTACGAGTAAAGTTTTGAAGACAGAGAAAAACGTCTTGAGGCTGATTTAGTTGTTGCCCTTGATAAAATCAAGATGTTGGAAGAGGACTTGAAAAAGTTCAATACTAGTTCAAACAAAGTAACCACTATGCTAGGAGCAAGTAAAAATCATCATGATACACGAGAATTGGGCTATAAGGGAATACATGCTCCAAGTATTAACAAAGAGGTAAAATTTGTCAAGGCTAGTGATTCTTCTCAACCAAAGGTTTCCACTGATGGAAAAAGTGAAACACCTACATCGGCAATTAAGGTTCGGAAGAGCAAAGTATATCAACCTCCAAAGCCAGCACACATGAATCCAGGTAAGAACATTCCTTATGTTTTCTATTATTGCAGAAATAAAGGTCACCTGCAAAGGGGATGTCGTTTTCGTATAAGGAATGAGAAACTTCATGATGTTCTTGTTTGGATACCACAAGAAGTTATGAAACTTAGATCATATGTTAAGGTTAATCCCCTTAATATTATAGGTTATAACTGTCCAACCTTTAGGAAAAGGAATCAATGCTGTGATAAACCAATATTTTCCTATAAACATCATACAAAGCCTTTTTATAATTGTAATGATTATCAAAATGTTAACTTTGTAAAGACAAAGACAAGATTCGATGCTCCCAATTGGAGAAAGACTAACTTGCAAAAGAATAGTCAATCATATTCTCTTTCGAGAAACCTTGAAAAGAATAGTGGGAAGGATGTTCCGTTTGTTCCTAAACACACTCAGAAGTGGGTACCAAAGAAAGTCAATGATGCATTGAGTGTGAAAAGGAATGATCTCCCAGAAAATTCCATGACTATGGAAAAGGCAAAATCCATGATGTAGGAAGTTAAAAATTTATTTGGATAAATGGATTTAGATATGAATGGGTCTAAAAGTGATCTCCTTCATGATAATCCAAAAGTGAAACGCATAGAAACGAAATAAGCCAAAAACTGTAGATGGTGAAAAATCCATAGATGCGGAAAAGTATGTTTCAACCACCTGTGGTGAGCAAGACATTGTTCACCTCAACACAACTTGTTTGTGTTGAAAGTGCATCCTCGCCAAGAAATACCCTATATTATGAATACGGTGAGGAAAGAAAAAGAATGAAGGCGCACATATCATGTTGACTATTATTCTTGCATGTATTCTTGTTATTACTCTTGTTTTCTCTTATTTGTTTCTATTAGGTGAAAAGTATCTACAAATTGCTAAAAATATCTAAGAAGATAAGTATTGCAAGTATCCAAGTGCCAAAGTCGGAGAGAAGTGGAAGAAGTGTGGCGAAAAGGAGCAAAGATCCTAAAAATTAAGAGATAGGTCGAATACCAAGCTTAACTCATTCAAATTAAGGATTTATCATCACCATCTTGAAGATAATTCAATTACAAAGAGAATACAAAAAGAATGAGGTCATTCCGAGTTCGGACGAAGAAGTTATGCGCAAAACAAGCTTGTCAAATATCGACGTCTACAAGAGGGTACACATACATGTAAGTATACCTTGGAAACTCTGAATTTCGTGAACAAAGGGGGTTTGCATACCAGTATACATACTAAAAAGTTCCTGAAATCTTTTTAAAAGGATGGTACACATACTGGTACGTGTACCATGAGGGTCAAGATTCACGAACTATCTTTTAGGTCCTTCTTTCGTATGTTAGGGTCAGAGTTCCTGCCAAATAATTTTCAAATGCATACAAACTATTTCTATAATATGTTTGGGAATTATAAAAACACTCTCTAACACTTTTAAGACAACTTTGATCATTAAATCTCTTTTGATCATGATTCATAGTTGAAGTCTTGAGTGTAATTGAACTCGGTTATTGCTTGAATGTTCACGACCTCCTTGGTTTATATGTGAACATATGATGCACGATTCTTAATGAGTTATATATTTATATATATGTGCATCTTCTTCTTTGTCAAGGAAATCTTTTATACGCTTTTGGTAGCCATTCTTGGTGTAAATCCCGGCGAAACAATGACCCTTCCTTCTAAGAGAAAATCAACTTGTATGCTCTTTATAAGTTTGTTTCTTCGATAAGATGATAACAATACTTGATCCCTATGGATATTCTTGTGTATTGCTCAATATCTTATGAGATATATGTGTCCTCTGCTTTATGTGAATTGAACTATAATCTCATATATACCCAAAAGTTAAATCTATTGTGTTTTTACAAACTATAAAATAGAACAAACATGTGAGAAAAATTTCGTAGCATTGATCTTTTTGATCACACCTTGGCGTTATTACTGTGTTATACACTCCGTAAGATTTTATTATGTTGAGTAGTACCGATTAAATTGTCTCATTTTTCATAACTGGCGCTGAGATTAATTTATGTCGATGTTTAGGATACAAATCCATGTGATTTGTTAATGTCCGCCAAAATCCTTCTTTTTCACAAAAGCAAGGTCACTCATGGTTTTCTCTTGGGAATGACATTTAATGTTGGAGAGTTCTTAAATGAATTTTTCTTAATTGCTATATCTTTGTGGGGAGTGGCTGTGGAATTTTAAAGGGGATGCTTGTATCTTTTTAATCTCCTAGGATGAGCGCTAAGTATTTATTACTATGTGATATCATTTAAATAAGTTGATATGAGAAGTTGCATTTTAACTATGTTATTATGTAGTATCTCTATATTCCTTAAATCTTGAGATATCATTTGGTTGTATTCATTATGATCCCGCGATTTTCGTACCTTTGTTAATTTTATTGACAAAAAGGGGGAGAATTATTTAGTGGTTTCATACTACATACATATGGTTTACGGTTCATTATGTAAGGGGGAATGAATCATTAAGCAATATGTTTTACCTATTATACAAAGGATGTAAGTATTGATTAATGGGGGAGAAACATATCACCGTAGTATTACTTTAGAGTTGAGATACAATTGAACTTTGGAGAGAAGATAATAATAATATGTTTCTGTATAACGACGAATATTGTTGTAGCTACGGATCTTCAACGACAACGATGCTGAGTTGAACACGTTCAGAATCATTGCAACTTGAAATAACGAAAAGTTCAAGGAGAGTTGAAGAAACCAAGGAAATCAAGGCATGATGGATCGAGGATTTTTTCGAAGCTTTAATTTTGTTATCTATATGTATTAATAGTTTTGTCACTAAAATTTACAAAGGGGGAGATTGTTAGAGCATTTCTCGGTCGAACTCACAAGTGTTTCTATCTCAAGCTTGTTATCAAATTTAGTTCTCAAAACTACATCTTGATTTCTAGTCTACAATTAGTTAAGTCTCAGTCAAGGATAAAGGTAGTTGAGAAACGAACCAGTCATCATTTGCGTTCTACCGTTTGAAGACGAAGTTCAACCGAAGCTTTTGGAGAACTTCATCAACAAAAGGTAAGTGAAGATTGAACCACCTATTTTCTCAAGTTATATTCACTTTTCTATCCTTGATAAATTTGTCGCATAACTAATTAGACTAGCTTGCATAGACAAGAATTTCGAGTCGAGAAATAATTATTTATTTTACTAATTTCTCGAAATATAATGACTAAGCTTAATGAACATTTGTTCATACTTGATCAATTTCGGTGGAGAACAATTTATTGTTCGGAACCAAAATCATGATTCAAGTTTATCATTCGAAAATAGCCTGGAACAGTGATATGTGTCATTGATGTTATTCGGGAATGTTTCGAATTGATTTAGATAAAAATATAAAACTACTATATTCGGAATACAATACCGTGTTATCAGTCTTACAAACTGAGATAAATGTTATACGTCTGAAGCCGTATTACATGTACTCGTACAGGTAGCGAGTAGCTATTTATATCAACCTACATATTTTTTTGATACGCATATTCGTATGCACATCATGGGAAAATATGTTTGATTCGTGATCCGAATACGTATGCATATTTGTATGCAAACCATTTTGGAACTAGGTAAGGGAACCGAGTTTAAGTATCCAAACTGGTACGCGAACCAATACAGTTTTATGTTCCTGAACCAGTTTAGTACCCAAACCGGTACGCAAACTGAAAAGGTTGTGTGAACTTCGGAATCAGTAAAGTCTTAAGGTTTCCAAACCGATTCACAAACTGAGAAAGTTCTATCAACTCCGGAACTCAGTTTTGCACCTAAGTTTGCAAACCGGTACGTGAACTGGAAAAGTTCTGTCAACTCCGAAACTCGGTTTTGCTCATTAGTTTTCAAACATGTCCGCATACCATGACTCAGCCGATTCACGAACGACTCATATGTTTGTACTTTGTGCATTTTCCAACTATGTCAATTATGATTCAATTGCGATTACATTATTTCTATGAGATAATTTGCATTTGATCAATTCTCCAAAAACACTAGACTTAATTGATCACATGCTTGTGACTAAAGATTAATGTCTTTGTGTTCATGAAAATGAGTGTTAAGCTTTTAAGTTCAAACCGGCTAGTTTCGGCTAACCATGTTGAACATAGTCTTTGTATACGGTTCGGTTACGGTTTACCTAAATTTTTCATCTAACGGTGAATATTGTTTGTTTGGTTCCAAAGCTATCTTAGCTTAAACCTAAAGCAACCTATGCTTTGAACGTCTATATAAGGGGAACTCTTGCCAACTGGGATCTTTGAATCCTGACACTACTTTTTGGTGTGTCCTAGTTGTATCCAGAGTCGTCCTCTCCAAAAACCCTTTTAGGGTTGTTGATGGTGGTTTTTAGCTTAGGGAGAAAACTGTAAAAGTCTGTCTACTGACCCGGCATTAAAAGTAGTAGACCTTGATATGTTTATATTCTGCAAGGAATCTGAAGAATATATCAAAATCTGAAGAATATATCAAGAGCCTAATGAGTATTTAAGCCTCTAGCTGCATTATTCACTAATGTCGGGGCCTGCCGCATAATAAGCTTCTAGATGCAATATTCACTAATGTCGGGGCCTGCCGCATAATAAGCTCCTAGCTGTATTATTCACTAATGTCGACCTGCTGAGTATCTATTATATGATGTGTTCTTAGCTGAACTCTTAATTTTGACATGATATGACGATTAATGTTCATTCTTAGCTGAGTGACATTAATTTCCCGAAGTGTCTAAATTGAGATATGCATAAAGGTACTCAACCAGAGGCGCGCGAGCTGCGCTGCTCTCCAAGATAAAATTAGTGATTTTGTACCAACATGCAAAATTCACCAAAATTGATTAATTTTGAATCAGCTTGCAAAATTCAATTTTTCTAACCTAATTTTATCAATGTACAAAAATTAGGTTTTTTGCGGTTTACGCAATATCTCGATCCCTATTGGTCGAGACTAAACATAAGCAAACTAGGAAATTTATTCATCATGGAACTAGTAGGAGCAGAATCCTACCAAAAGTTGGAAAACAAGAAATAAAAGGAAATTGCGACAAATAAAGGCAGCAGCAAAAGGGGCGCGGCCGCGCCGCTTGGCCGACCGGTTTTTTCTAGCAGGATCCTCCCCTGGCCGACCGGCCATGCCCTATATTGTTGTCTGTCGGCTCCTCTTCCTCATCAACCAATCAAATCGCTCCAAAGTCCAAGCCTATACTTTTAATTAAAGGTGGAAATTGGCTGGCCGACCCGATTAATTTCTTAAGAAATTAAATCTAGACTGTCCATGTCAGTCTTAAAACGATCACGGACGTACGACTTGGCCCGTCAATTTATCAAGCTTATCCTTCTCCTGGCGCGACCAAACGAACTCCAAGATGTTTACCGACCGACCCTTTGTTATTTCATCCAATTAGAACTCTCCTAGCACGCAGGCAGCATCCCCAATTGCTAACCAAAGTAGGCTAGTCGAGCCACCTGATAAGGGTCTTAATTAAGTCATTACCGCCCAAGGCAGACTTAAATTAATCACGGCCATCTAATCTGGGCCGACCAATGAGGTGTCGTTATGATCACCGGCGGCCCGCGTTTGACTTCGACTAACCACACCTCTTCTAGCTTGTGTGCTGCACTCCGAATCATTAGCCAAAGTAGGCTAGTCACGTAGCCTACAAAAGTCTTAAATAAATTCAACGGCAATCAATAACTTCCGCAAATCATCTCAGCCATCCAACTTGGCTAGCCGATTTAACCTGTTTGTATCTAATTTAAGCCGACCAATGGGAGGTCAAAATGGCTACCAACCATCCTTCTTCTATGCGACCATCTCATCTCTAACGTATACGGATAGCTCTTGGCAGCTTCCCAAAGATGGCCGGTCACGCTCCTTTTAAAACATTGAGTTTTGCGGCTAACTAAAACAGGCTTTATACAACGATGCTTCATGAGCATCGATTATTTTGAGCTACTTGCTTAAAAGCGATGCTTTACGAGCATCGATTAAAAACAATATTTTATGAATATCGATTTCACAAATAATTTAATTATTTAACCTAAAATCATCGCTTGCTATTTTTTGCGGCAAGTCATATGACTACCCGCCGCCTAGCTTGCGCTTGATTGGTTGAAATAATTAGGTCTTGCAAGCAATACCCACTCAACAACTTCCTACATATTTTCTACAAAGTACTCGAGACGTCAAACATGTCACAAACTGGGGGATGTTCATCAGGGTATTGGTCTGGCGGTTTATAGTGTGCGACGTGCAACGTGCCCATTATGAGAAAGTGTCAGGAAAGGCGGACAGTTAGTGGCGAGAAGTAGTGGGAGTAAAATCGACCAGTCTTCCCTTCATTATAGGGACGTGGTTTTCACCATTTTGCACGATCTCCACTTCTCCATAACTCAGCTGCTTCCACTTCTTATGAGATCAGAGTGTTCGATTATGACTTGTATAAATAGATTTTCAATCTATTTCAACAAACAACAGTTCATTGACGCAAGTATCCAGAAAACACCAAGAACTTACAGCTTACATTCTACAAGCGGGTTCTACATTCTGATACAAGTCATAAAACAACCACACTTTCATAGTTCATCATTCAGATCTCAACACCTTCTTTGCTTCCCTCCCTAAGATCAACCCTTCTCCTTCATTTTGTGACCGAAGCAAGACTGGAACAACCATTTCTTGGTTTAGGCCAGAATTGTACGGATTGATCTCTCGAATCTAAAGTACTCATGTGTAGTAAAAAAAATAGGGTTTAGATTATTTTCTCAGCGGCACACCTAATTTACCATTTTCAGCAGAATCAGTTTTTACCCTACCACAAATTGGCGACCACAGTGAGAGATTAATCTCTCGGTTGCAAAAATAATTTTTCCAATTTTATTTTTGATTTCCTAAATTTATCAAGATGGTTAATCTTAGGAATGGTTCAGAAACCCTCAATCCCAATTTTACTTCTCCCAACACCGATAATACCTCACATATTATTCCTGAATCCGTTCTTTCATTCAAAACCCTTGTTGAGGCTATGGATTCTCAATATTTAACAACTATTCACGATTTGATGAAAATCCTGAATGATATTGTTAGGAATCAAGCTATTATTGTCAAGACGCAGGACGAAGTATTCACGCTTTTGAAAGTCCTCACGGATAAACTATCAAAGGAACCAACCCGTATTCATTCTAAGGGAAACGCTATCAACAATTCATTTTGGATCAATACTCATGGTAGCAGTCCTTCTTCCAAGATTTATATTCCTGGCAAGGAAAATGAAGTCTATGGTCACGCTGAACGGAAAGGTAACCACCAACCTAACTTTTCTGCTCATGAAGATCAAGAGATGTTTCCTAAAACTCAGAAAGAAGACTCGTGGGATTTATCACGTTCTCATCAGAGTCAACAGATTGAAGCGCATCTTTCAGGAGAAGATCGACTCAGGGGAACTTCAACTAGGCACTGAAAAAGTATACAAAGACCATCTTCCTATTAGAAGCTGTTACACGCTTTCCGGGGACTCCGTCTACAAAACTGTACAGTCAACCATAGAGCATGTATGTGAAATTCTCTATTTCTCCAAGGCACAATGTAAAGATATTTTTGCCGCTCTGAATTGTGTTGTATCGGGCAAGCAACTACCTTCGATCGATGAAGCTGCTCTCAAGCCTAAATATCTTATGGAAGACATGATTGGCATATACGACTGGGGACTCTTAACCACTGCTTATCTTGGAGATGTCGAGTTTGGAAAGGCGCTAATTGATGCAGGCACTGATCTCAACGTTGTCACTATCCAGACTCTGAAGGTTGCAGGGATTCCAAAGCGATAAGCTACTCACTGTCCAACTATAGTCAGGGACTACGAAGGGAAGTCCAGAAGTGCCTACGGCTACATCACTCTTGAAAATGCAAGATTGTACATCCATAGGATCCGCACACAAGTAAGTCTTATTGAACAACCTCTTTTACAACCGGCTAAACCTTATCTCATAAAAAACTGGGGACTTGATCCGATCATCAACCCAACTGCGACTAGGCGATGTGAAGAGGAAGCTGGTCCCGTTCAATACTTTATCAAATGTTTAGAATAATTCTCGATCGAGGATAAGAATTCTGGAGGTCAAGTAGCAGGAGCCTTACCTAGTTGCAAAAGTCATACAAGGTGACTATTGCAAGCTCATTGGTACTAACAAGCTGGAAGGAGTAGCAATACACGCTAGGTAGCTCCTTTCAGTACCTAAAACGTTATATTATCATTTCCCTAGTATTTCCCTTGTTTTCATGCAATGTTTACAATTCCTCCAGAATGTTTGCACCAATTTGCATTCATAGTTAGGATTTCATCCTATTAGCCAAGTGAAGCATCATTTCGTTCACAAAACAAAAACCTTTATTCTTTCAAAGGAAATCACATACCTTTTCAAAACCAAATCAAACCACAAAGGAACGTCTCATCTTTCCAAAACACCTAAAGAGAAAAGTTCCAGGAAGAAAATAAAGGCATTCAAGAGGAACTATCAGAAACAATTCATCTTTCTTAGAGAAAACACCTTTCAAACCCCAAAGAGCATCCTACTTCAACTTCAACTCATGGAAGGAAGTTTATCCATTTCAGCTCGTGAATTTTGGATTTTGGAAATCCCTTCACAGAATCAAGAAACATTAAACCCGAAGTCTACATACATTAATTGATGATACTCCCAATCTGCGATCGCTCATTCAGAAGTAGCATGCCTGGTCATACCACACATCTCATCCACCGAGGATAGAGCTTCCTCCACGCGCTTTTCTAATACAACACCGTTATTGGATTTCTTGGGTCATGATACTGATACCTTCATCTTCCCTGGAAGGCGTAGTCACATCCTCAACATCATTGGTTGCCTCCATCACTGGATTATCTCTCGGTCCTTCCTACAACATCATCCCAAATAATGGAAAGTGTTGCCTTCGTTGCCATTGGATCCTGGATATGTTCGGTTTTTATCGTCGTCATATGGAAGCGACCCGGTCAAAATCAAAGAGAACTCCATTCAATTCTCTATGAAAACGGTGTTTGGGCGAATTCTCCCCGGAACAAGTATCCCCAGATTTCTCCTTTTCTTCTCGAAGTATCTTGAACGCATCGTCATCCCGGCTACCTGCAGCTAGCGCAAGTCTAACAAAGGCATTCATCTTACCCAGGTAATTTAGCCAGTCAAACGGAGCAAAACATGTATATACCCGTACATCGAAGAATTAAAGATCACTGTAGATGCTCGAGTGCCACCTGTAATCCTCTCTTACCGAACCTATTTCTCCTGGGGAATGTATTTACCTTGTCTAGGTTTTAACTAACTCTTTTTCTCAAATATTAAACAAATCATGTGAGCAACAAGAACGCGACAGCACTTGGTATGTCATTCAATACCTGACTCAGTTTTGGTACCAGAGGATACCACTCAGACGCCCATCAAACAACTTAAAGTCAAGGCCTCTTGCAATCGTAAGGATCAACAACGCAGCTACACTCTCCAAGATTAGCCCTGACATGATCATTGCTAAACATATATCTTATCCATCCATCCCAGGAGCGCAATTGAGTTTGAATTTTTTTGAAATCCATTGGAGAGGCTGGATACTCATTCTTCTGGAGACAGAACCTTATTACACATTCTAGAGAAGATCGATGGTATAGCTTCTACACCCTATGGTCCATGAAGAAGAATCGTCACGTGATTAGGATGAGTCCTAACAGTCGTATAGGACACTTCGAAGAAGTCATCATCTATATTTGGCATGTCTTTGGAATCATTAATGCCTCCTGGCTTAGCAGCAAAAGTATCTTCAGGTGACATCTTATCCAAACAAAAAAAAAACTATGCTCATAGTTACTGTTCGGTGGCTACATGTGCAAAAGAGAAAAGAGCACTTACCTTAAGTTCTCCTTGCTCTCCTTGCTGTTGATCATAACTATTGGAGATTGCTTTGTTTCCATTGATGCTCGTTATACCACTGCTAACAAAGAAAGTCATTCACACCGAGCTAAATGTTCAAGTTTGATCAACTACTCATGGATATTACACTCACAACTAAAATACGAAGACAAGATGAACTTACCTTGCTGCTGGTTGGCGTAAATGAAGATGAGGTTGGTCCTGTCGTTCATGCAAAACAGGAAAGAGCAAAAGCTCCCTTTATACCCGACGAATTTCTAAATCTGGAAAAGGCTTCTTCCTCTTGCTCGCACGTACGGGATTAGGGGAACTCGGTTGATCTCCAAGGCCTTGATCAGACATGCCCGCTTTCTTTTTCCTACCATTGATGTTCGATGAGCAAGAGCGGTAATTTGTTAGTAGCCCCTGATTGATAGCTGCTTCACCAGTACGACTGCCAAGAAAGTTCAAACCAACTGATATCCTCTGGTAACATCTATCTACTTCATCTTATTAATTTTATTTTTCGTCTGTCACCATCTAGTGCTTACCCCACAACAATGTCACTGTTACGTGCTAAGCAGGGGACTTAATGTTGATGGTGGTTTCTAGCTTAGGGAGAAAACTTTAAAAGTCTATCTAACTGACCTGACATCAAAAGTAGTAGACCTTGATATGTCTATATTCCGCAAGGAATCTGAAGAATATATCAAAATATGATGAGTGCCTATGCCTCTCTTCATATTGTATTGAAACTCAAGCTCCTAGATGAATTGTTCACTAGTATAGAAATTAATGAGTATTTAAGCTCCTAGCTGCATTATTCACTAATGCCGGGGACTGCCGCATAATAACCTCCTAGTTGCATTATTCACTAATGTTGGGGCCTGCCGCATAATAAGTTCCTAGCTGCATTATTCACTTATGCCGGCCTGCTGAGTATCTATTATATGCCGTGTTCTTAGCTGAACTCTCAATTTTGACATGATATGACGATTAATGTTCATTCTTAGCAGAGTGACATTAATTTCACGAAGTGTCTAAATTGAGATATGCATGAAGGTACTCAACTAGAGGCGCGCGAGCTGCGCTGCTCTCCAAGATAAAATTCGTGATTTTGTACCAACGTGCAAAATTCACCAAAATTTATTAATTTTGTGTCATCTTGCAAATTCAATTTTTATAACCTAATTTTATCAATGTACAAAAATTAGGTCTTTTGTGGTCTGTGCAATATCTCGATCCTTATTGGTCAAGACCAAACCTAGGCAAACTAGGAAATTGATCCATCATGGAACTAGTAGGAGCAGAATCCTACCAAAAGTTGGAAATCAAGAAATAAAAGGAAATTGCGACAAATAAAGGCAGCAGCAAAAGGGGCACGGCCGCGCTGCTTGGCCGGCCGGTTTGCCTTAGCGAGCGCCTCCCTTGGCCGACCGGCCATGCCCTATATTGATGTATGCCGGCTCCTCTTCCTCATCAGCCAATCAAATCGCTCCAAAGTCGCAACCTATACTTTTAATTAAAGGTGGAAATTGGCTGGCCGACGCGATTAATTTCTTAAGAAATTAAATCTAGATTGTCCATGTCAGTCTTAAAACGATCACGACCGTATGACTTAGCCCGCCAATTTATCAAGCTTAGCCTTCTCATGGCGCGACCAAACGAACTCCAAGATGTTCACCGACCGACCCTTCGTTATTTCAGCCAATCAGAATTCTCCTAGCGCGCAGGCAGCATCCGCAATTGCTAACCAAAGTAGGCTAGTGGAGCCACCTGAACTGGGTATAATTAAGTCATTACCTCCCAAGGCAGACTTAAATTAATCACAGCCATCCAACTTGGCCAGCCGGATTGAACGGCTTAGATCTAATCTGGGCCGACCAATGAGGTGCCGTTATGATTACCGGTGGCACGTCTTTGACTTCGAACAACCACACCACTCTTAGCTTGTGTGCTGCGCTCCGAATCATTGGCCAAAGTAGGCTAGTCACGCAGCCTACAAAAGTCTTAAATAAATTCAACGACAATAAATAACTGTCGTAAATCATCTCAGCCATCCAACTTGGCTAGCCGATTTAACCAGTTTGGATCTAATTTGAGCCGACCAATGGGATATAAAAATGGCTAACAGCCATCCTTCTCCTATGAGGGCCGACCATCTCATCTCTAACGTACATGAATAGCTCTTGGCAGCTTCCCAAAGATGGCCGGTCACGCTCCTTTTAAGACATTGAGATATGCGGCTAACTAAAACAAGATCTATACAAGGATTCTTCATGAGCATCGATTATTTTGAGCTGCTTGCTTAAAAGCGATGCTTTACGAGCATCGATTACAAACGATATTTTATGAATATCGATTTCACAAATAATTTAATTATTTAACCTAAAATCATCGCTTGCTATTTTTTGCGGCAAGTCATATGACTACCCGTCGCCTAGCTTGCGCTTTATTGGTTGAAATAATTAGGTCTTGCAAGCAAGACCCACTCAGCAACTTCCTACATATTTTCTACAAAATACTCGAGACATCAAACATGTCACAAACTGGGGCGATGTTCATCGGGGTATTGGTCTGGCGGTTTATAGCGTGCGGCGTGCAACGTTCCCATTATGAGAAAGTGTCAGGAAAGGCGGACAGCTAGTAGCGAGAAGTAGTGGGAGTAAAATCGACCAGTCTTCCCTTTATAATAGGGACGTGGTTTTCACCATTTTGCACGATCTCCACTTCTCCATTACTCAACTGCTTCCACTTCCTATGAGATCAGAGTGTTCGATTTTGACTTGTATAAATAGATTTTCAATCTATTTCAACAAACAACAGTTCATTAATGCAAGTTGAAAAAGCGGGGTTCTAACAACCTCACCCAATATTTCTCTTAGCAATCTGTATGGACTAACTCCAATATACTTTTAAGAGAATCAACTAGACAGTCACACTCAATCTTAATAAAAAGTATATCCAAGAGTTATATCTCAATTTCTCGATTCAATCCTCACTCAAACAAATAGAAATCTGCGAACCTGATTGAATACAAGAGAAATAACTTGAACGGTACCAAATACCAATGTTCAAGGATAAATCAATTTCAAACAACAACCAAAGGTTGGATTTACCAATTGATCGATTCAACGCACAACCTGTGATATTTCAATTATATAACAAAATATAATGCGGAAAAGAAATAACACAGATACCAGAAGTTTTGTTAACGAGGAAACCGCAAATGCCGAAAAACCTCGGGACCTAGTCCAGATTGAACACACACTGTATTAAGTCGCAACAGACACTAGCCTACTACAAACTAACTTCGGTCTGGACTGTAGTTGAACCCCAATAAATCTCACACTGATACAAGGTACAGTTGCGCTCCTTTCGTCTCTGATCCAAGCAAGATACTACGCACTTGATTCCCTTAGCTGATCTTACCCACAACTATGAGTTACTACGACCCAAAGTCGAAGACTTTAATAAACAAATCTGTCTCACACAGAAACGTCTACAGGAATAGATAAATCTGTCTCCCACAGAAATACCAATGAGTTTTGTTCCGTCTTTTGATAAATCAAGGTGAACAGGAACCAATTGTATACCAGACTTATATTCCCGAAGAATAGCCTAGAAATATCAATCACCTCACAATATCTTAATCGACTAGCGAAACAAGATATTGTGGAATCACAAATGATGAGACGAAGGTGTTTGTGACTACTTTTCTATCTTTCCTATCAGAGATATAAATCTCAAGCCAATCTTACGATTGCACTCAATCACGATAGAAACAGCAAGATAATATCACGCAACTACAGAGAAAATAGTTGGGTCTGGCTTCACAATCCCAATGAAGTCTTTTAGTTGTTAACCTACAGGGTCTTGAGAGAAACCTAAGGTTAAAGGAGAATCGACTCTAGCTTATACAACTAGAATCACACAGGAGGTATGGGGATTAGGTTTCCCAGTTGCTAGAGTTCTCCTTTATATAGTCTCCAAATCAGGGTTTGCAATCTAAGTTACCTTAGTAACAAAGCATTCAATATTCACCGTTAGATGAAAACCTTATTAGATTCAAGATAATATCTTTCAACCGTTAGATCGAACTTAGATTGTTATACACAAATGAAATGTGACGTCATTTAGGTTTGAGTAACCGTACCTAAGCGTATACACCTTGTTGGTTCAACAATAGTTAACCAATGGTTAGCCATATGAGCACTTTCATATAAACCTTAATCATCTTCACCATAACTAGTTCAAATGACTCGAATGAACTAGTTACAGAGTTGTTCAATTGCTTAGATCTCATAGAAGTATTCAAGATACAATCGAAGCAAAATCGGTTTTGATTCACTCGAATCGATTCATGAACATTATAGCCACGGTTTGCAAAGATTGCATTCCTTAATATATATAAATGTTTTAGTTCATGAACAAACCGATTTTAGAAAGTAACCTACTTAAGTATGCATACGGGTACGCGTACATAAGTAACAGGATTGAGTTTTTTTCACTTCCAAACTCCATCAGAAATTCACGGACGTGAACTTTCCGCCAGTACGCTTAAGGGTACGCATACTGTCCCGGATTTCCAACAACCGCCAGTACGTGTACGGCTACGCATACTTTGGGTTCCCGGTTTTTGACTTTTACATAAATGTGAAAACACACTATGCTTATATACAAAGATGGTTACATGTTCTAAACTTTCATTTGAATCATTGAAACATTCTTAGAGGATTTTATATAGTTGTTATTCACAAACTATTTTTCATCAAAGCGATTTTCAAGATATTGAAATAACCAACATGACTTTCGTCACGAGTAAAGATGAACTTGGCCAAAGCGAAAGTTTACCAACACATATTTCGAGAAATAGATAAGCGAGATAAACTCGGCTCAAAATAGCAAATGTGTATAATCGAAGTCTATATAGCAATACGACTTTTGTCTCAAGATAGGAGATAGAGTAGATAGACTTTTGAGTGATAGATAAGTTCAAGTCTCCACATACCTTTTGGTCGATGAAATTCCACCAGTTCCTTGAGTAGTTCTTCGTCTTTGCATGATGAACGCCGTGGAGTCTAGAGCTCAACTACACTTACTATCCTAGTCCGAGACTTAGCTATAAGTAGACTAGAAATCAAGACTTATAGTTTTGGCAACTAAACTTGACAAACAAGCTTGAGATAGCAACGGTTGCGAGTTCAACCGAGCAGTGCTCTAATAATCTCCCCCTTTGTCAATTTTAGTGACAAAACTATCAATACATATGGAATACAAAATAAATAAACTTTGCAGCTTCTCATCCACATGCTTGATCTCCTTGGTTCTTCAACATTAATCGAAATCTTCATCACTTCCAAGTACTCCAATGATTCCAAAGATATTCAATTCAGCATCATCGTTGTTAAAGATCCGTATCCATAACAATGAGAAAACACTAGCTATCAATCATTGTTACACAATGTCATAGTATTATTACACAACATCAAATTTCAATTGTATCACAACTTCGACAACAATACTATGGTGATATGTATCACTCCCCCTTAGTCAATACTTCATCTCACATGAAAACCACCCCCCCTTACATAATGATCCGAAAACCATATGTATTTGTAGTATGAACTACACATTAATTCTCCCACTTTTTGTCAATAAAATTGGCAAAGGTACGAAAACTAGTGGGATCCTAATGAAATTTCCATAGAGACTTTTCATGACCAAAAGAAAGCACATATCAACTTTTTAGATGTAATCATATAGCCGAAACTAAATGCATTCATCAAGGAGTTTATAAAGATACAAGATAACCCCTATAATATTCCACAGTCGCACTCCCCACAAAGATTTGGCAATTAAGCACAAGTTCAATTAAAAACTTTCCCCCATAAAATGTCATTCCCGAAAGAACAACAAGAGCGACCTTACTTTCACAAGAAAAGAAGGATTTCTTTGGACATTAACAAATTACATAAGAATATGAATTTGTATCCAAAAATCTCAATTAAATTAACCACAAGAGAACCCATGATTAATTTAATCGGAAATACTCACATAAGAACACTTACGGAGCCGCACAGTATATGCACAAAAATATGGATCAGGGATGATCAATACTGCGGAATAAACAATGATTCATTCTATTTCTCATCACTATTTGCACAATGACGTATAATAGCCATAATCTTTGTAAACAAAAGTTCATCCTATTTTCAATCAATATTTGCATAATGACATAATAGGCTTAACTTTTGTTTGTCAAAAGTTCATTCAATCTTTTATCAATACTTGCATATCGACATATGAAAGACTTAACTTTTGACCACGTATGGGACAATCATAGTTCACGGACGCAAACACACATATCCCATAACAAGTTTGCAATATATGAAACCATAAAGATTAATACTTCAAAATCACCTTCCAAACAAACTTTAGAATTTAAATAAATAAATCTAAAAACATTGCAAAATGAAAAACGTTGGACATAGCTACGTGTACTCATAATAATGGCTATTACAAACCCTAGTTATCCTTCTTAAAACACAAGAATAAATTCTCATAAGAAGTTTCCTAGATAAAATCAAGAAATCAACAAGCTAATAAAAAAAGAAAGACTCCTAAACCACCAAAACCGAACACGAACTGAAGTAAAATTTACTTTTCGGAATCCTCACGAGCCTTGAGATCTTTGAGCTTGTAATTGACAACATCCACTGCTTCTTCAGAGAAGATATCCTCATTGAGAAGTTATTTAACATGTGTCTTCATGAGAACAAGGTCAGAATTGACCTTTTTTAACTCAGGTTTTAACACATCAAGACTCTCCAAAGTATCAACGAGCTGCAGTTTTGCTTCCTCAAAGTATTTAAGAAAATCATGAACCACTTCACCACAAACCATATCCTCATTCTCAATGTCCTAATGTGTATAGGCATAGAAACATGAGGCATTAGGATGACCATCTTCTACTAGGATTCTTTTCTTCCTCCCTTTGGACTCTAAACCAATACCTTTATCAAGAAATCCTCTTGCAAAATCACCAAAGCGAGAAGATAAAGACATTCTTGA
Organism: Papaver atlanticum; assembly: GCA_023531105.1. Lineage (NCBI taxonomy): Eukaryota > Viridiplantae > Streptophyta > Magnoliopsida > Ranunculales > Papaveraceae > Papaver > Papaver atlanticum. The sequence goes on from JAJJMB010017174.1 coordinate 1,948,911, forward strand.
CAGAATACAAAACAACTTAGAGTATGCATACGTGACTCAAGGGTTTGGTATTTAAATGGTTTCTTAGGAAAGGTAACTTTTATGGTTTCCAAAATTGATTCGTAACAGTAACATGGGTACCCGTACGGACACAACTTGTCCCAATAACAAAACACGCAAAAGATCGTATTTTTGTGACAAGACAGAAATTTTGCTACGTGAAAATTATCACAAGATTTTTGGCTCAATAAATTTTATATCTTAGAGAAACAATTTAGAGCACAAAAGTAGCAGGAAACATAGTTGCAATGAAAAACTTCTTTGAGAGAAAAAAAAAAAAAACATCAGACACAACCAATACTTAAGCAAAGTTGTTTGCGGACAATAGTTTATCTATGAACGATAAGAAAATAGCTCAACGAAACAGAAAACAATTTTGCCAACAATATACCTGATTATTAACACATCTTACTCAACATGATTTTTATGAGTAAGTTCTCAACCCTTGTGATTAATTAGCACAAGTATGAGCCCTAAGCTCATTAGATGAAATGTGTTTACGATTGAGTCTCTTTTTCCTTTCGAATCTAGGAAAGGATTCCCTTTGATGTGAAAAATTGTCATAAAACTTGTTGTCATCAAAATACGAGACATAGTTTGAGTTCTTACCAGAAGAATTTTGACTAGAGGAAGTTGACAGTCTGTTGACGATTTCTTTATAACCTTCAATTATCACCTTTAGGTTATTTTTCATATCATCATTTTTGCTCCCTTCTCCTTATACTTTGTTCACATCAAAAGTAGCATTATCTCCCTTTTTGACAGAAGAGAATTCCTGATCTCTTCTTGGATGATTTTTGTTAAGACGTCTGTTATGCTTTTGAGCATTCGAGGAACTCATCGAACAGACTTTCCTGGTAGAATACACAGGGTGAGTATTGAAACCAATAGGTTTAGACATATGAATGTCAGTTACACCTTTGAGAATTAAATCTAAGGTGTGTTGAAGGCGAACAATGAAATTGTTATTCAACCTAGAGTTTCTTTTTTGCTTAACAAGCCCTTTTGAATCACAAAAGAGACATACTTTCTGATCACCAGGGTGATTAGACAGTACAGACTTAACATCATCGTTTGGAGATTTCTTCCTTCCATGTGATGTGGAATATCCTTGATTAGAGGAGGCTATAAGCACATCTTTTCCAATAGGAAAGGATTCTCGTTTTACTTCTGGAACTGGAACTCTTTCAGTTGTGATAGAAGTAGATGGTATAATAGACTTTTTGGAACATCCTTGAATCGAGAGTTTACTCAAGCAATGTTCAATTTCCAAAGCATCCTTTTTGAGGCCCGCCTCGAGTAAGATACAAGAAGACTGAACTTCAGTATTTTCTTTCCAAGGAGCTTTTTCTTTAGAGTCATGGTCTCTTACTATACTGAGAAGAACATTGCCATTTTTTTTCAACCGATTAAATCTATCAGCTTGGATTCTAACGAGGTTTAGAATCAATTTACTCTCTTCAGCTGCTTCCCTTTCGTCAACGGAGTTAGACACTTTTGAAGGGTAATCTGTATAACACATGTAAGTGTCTGTCTGTTTCGTCAGAACACGAGGTTCGTCTATATTTGAGATTAACGAATCTTTTTCTTTAATAGATATTGTCGAAACAGAACTTTTGTTTCCGATGATGCGTCTATCAAAGATATTACTGCCGTCCATAGAGTCAGATCGCTACAAACATAGACTTATGAGGTCTTTAAACGTGTTTGCCTGCTCTGATACCAATTGAAAGAGAGGGGGTCTAACAACCTCACCCAATATTTCGCTTAGCAATCTGTATGGACTAACTCCAATATACCTATAAGAGAATCAACTAGACAGTTAGACTAAATCTTAATAAAAAAGTATATCCAAGAGTTATATCTACATTTCTCGATTCAATCCTCACTCAAACAAATAGAAATCTACGAGCCTGATTGAATACAATAGAAATAACTTGAACAGTACCAAAGACCAATGTTAAAGGATCAATCAATTTCAATCAACAACCAAAGGTTGGATTTACCAATTGATCGATTCAACGCACAACCTGTGATATTTCAATTATATAAAAAAATATAATGCAGAAAAGAAATAACACAGACACCAGAAGTTTTGTTAACGAGGAAACCGCAAATGCAGAAAACCCCCGGGACCTAGTCCAGATTGAACACACATTGTATTAAGCCGCTACAGACACTAGCCTACTAAAAACAAACTTCGGTATGGATTGTAGTTGAACCACATTCAATCTCACACTGATCCAAGGTACAGTTGCGCTCCTTACGTCTCTGATCCCAGCAGGATATTACGCACTTGATTCCCTTAGCTGATCTTACCCACAACTAAGAGTTGCTACGACCCAAAGTCGAAGTCTTTAATAAACAAATCTGTCTCACACAGAAAAGTCTACATGAATAGATAAATTTGTCTCCCACAGAAATACCTACGAGTTTTGTTCCGTCTTTTGATAAATCAAGGTGAACAGGAACAAATTTATATACCGTACTTATATTCCCGAAGAACAGCCTAGTAATATCAATCACCTCACAATAATCTTAATCGACTAGCGAAACAAAATATTGTGGAATCACAAATGATGAGACGAAGGTGTTTGTGACTACTTTTCTATATTGCTTATCGGAGATATAAATATCAAGCCAATCTTACGATTGCACTCAATCACGATAGAAACAGCAAGATCAGATCACGCAACTACAGAGAAAATAGTTGGGTCTGGCTTCACAATCCAAATGAAGTCTTTAAGTCGTTAACCTACAGGGTCTCGAGAGAAACCTAAGGTTAAATATAATCGACTCTAACTTATACAACTAGTATCACACAGGGGGTGTGGGGATTAGGTTTCCCAGTTGCTAGAGTTCTCCTTTATATAGTCTCCAAATCATGGTTTGCAATCTAAGTTACCTTAGTAACAAAGTATTCAATATTCACCGTTAGATGAAAACCTGATTAGATTCAAGCTAATATCTTTCAACCATTAGATCAAACTTAGCTTGTTATATACAAATGAAATGTGACGTCATTTAGGTTTGACTAACCGTACCTAAACGTGTACACCTAGTTGGTTCAACAATAGTTAACCAATGGTCAGCCATATGAGCACTTTCATATCAACCTTATTCATCTTCACCATAACTAGTTCAAATGACTCAAATGAACTAGTTAGAGAGTTTTTCAATTGCTTAGATCTCATAGAAGTATACAAGACACAATCGAAGCAAAATCGGTTTTGATTCACTCGAATCGATTCATGAACATTATAGCCACGGTTTGCAAAGATTGCATTCCTTAATATATATAAATATTTTAGTTCATGAACAAACCGATTTTAGAAAGTAACCTACTTAAGTATGCATACGGGTACGCGTACATAAGTAACCGGGTTGAGTTTGTTTTCACTTCCAAACTCCAGCAGAAATTCACGGACGTGAACTTTCCGCCAGTACGCGTAAGGGTACGCATACTGTCCCGGATTTCCAACAACCGCCAGTACGCGTACGGATACACATACATTGGGTTCCTGGTTTTTGACTTTTACACAAATGTGAAAACACACTATGCTTATATACAAAGATGGTTACATGTTCTAAACTTTCATTTCAATCATTGAAACATTCTTAAAGGATTTTATATAGGTTTTATTCACAAACTATTTTTCATCAAAGCGATTTTCAAGATATTGAAATAACCAACATACTTTCGTCACGAGTAAAGGTGAACTTGGCCAAAGCGAAAGCTTACCAACACATATTTCGAGAAATAGATAAGCGAGATAAACTCGGCTCGAAATAGCAAATGTGTATAATTGAATTCTATATAGCAATACGACTTTTGTCTTTAGATAGGAGATATAGTAGATAGACTGTTGAGTTATAGATAAGTTCAAGTCTCCACATACCTTTTTGTCAATGAAGTTCCACCAGTTCCTTGAGTAGTTATTCGTCTTTGCATGATGAACGTCGTGGAGTCTAGAGCTCAACTACACTTATTATACTAGTCTGATACTTAGCTATAAGTAGACTAGAAATCAAGAATTATAGTTTTGGCAACTAAACTTGACAAACAAGCTTTAGATAGCAACGCTTACGAGTTCGACTGAGCAGTGCTCTAACACAAGTATCAAGAAAACACCAAGAACTTACAGCTTACATTCTACAAGCGGGTTCAATATTCTGATACAAGTCATAAAACAACCACACTTTCATAGTTCATCATTCTGATTTCAACACCTTCTTTGCTTACCCCCCTAAGATCAACCCTTCTCCTTCATTTTGTGACCGAAGCAAGACTGGAACGGCTATTTTTTGGTTTAGGCCAGAATTGTACAGATTGATCTCTCAATTCTAAAGTTTTCATGTGGAGTACATTTGTTTAGGGTTTAGATTCGTTTCTCGGCGGCACACCCAATTTACCATTTTCAGTAGAATCAGTTTTTACCCTACTACAAGGGTTTAGTGACTATCAAAGACTTCATTGGGATTCGTGGAGCCAGGTCCAGTTATCTTTTATCTTGATAACTTGAGTATCCTGATCTTGTTTGATCGTTGATTTATCACTTGAACAAGATAGATAGAAATCACAAAGTTTTGTTCGTCTCAACTTTGTGATTCCGCAAGTTTAATACTTGTGAGGTGAATAATAATCTAGGCTACACTTCAGGTTGTATATGTCCGGATTTTGAGGATAGCTATAATTTTGTCAAATAGCTATCGATTTCCATCACCTTGATCCTACGTTTTATTTGATCATCTGTTTCGATCATAATCAGGAAATCAATTATATAGGCTTAACCTGTGGAGGAAAATTTGGTTTAAAATCTTCAATTGAGTTGAAGCAACTCTTAGTTGGTGTGACGTCATCTAAGGAAATCAATTGAGAGGAGTCCTGTTGGGATTCAAGAGGCGTAAGGAGCGCGATTGTACCGTAATCGGTGGGATACCTTTTAGGGATCAACTACATTCCAGTCCGAAGTTAATTGGTAGTAGGCTAGTGGTTGTATCGTCTTAATACAGTTTGGTGTTCAATCTGGACTAGGTCCCGGGGGTTTTCTGCATTTGCGGTTTCCTCGTTAACAAAACTTCTGGTGTTTGTGTTATTTCCTTTTCCGCATTATATTGTTTATATTTATAATTGAAATATCACAGGTTGTGCATTGATCAATCATAGTAGATACATCCGACCTAGTTTGTTGGATACGACTTGATTGATTCTTGGATATTGGTCTTTGGTGCCGTCCAAGTTATCTCTTTGTGATTAGGTTCACGGACTTGTTTCTGTAAAGGTTCTAATCGCAAGAGAGGGAGATATAAATCTAAGATACTATTCCTTGATTGAGTTTAACTCTAAGAGTTGTATTGAGTTTGTCCATACAGATTTCCTAAGAAAAAAGTGGTGGTGTATTGTGGTACCCCCCGTGTTTTCAGTACCGATGGTGGGAAACTAGATAATTGCATTGTTATTTTAGTTTTCGATTATTAATTTGATTGACTAACGGTTGTTGAAACTTTGATTGCACCTAGTTTGATTATTCTTGAGAGCCTTCTCTTCTGATATAAGGGTCACTCAAACTAGATCAAAGTATCGACGGGATCTTTAGAACCATTTGCGGATCTAAAGATATCTTGTGATAATCCATTATTAATAGACTCTGATTTGAAGACAATCAGAAGATTATTAAGAAGACATTGTTAATATGTCTGATTGTTAATAGACTCTGATTTGTGATAATCCATTGTTAATATGTGTGTGATTGATCTCAAGAGGATTCAAGTTGTGTTGTGTAGGTTATTAAGAAGACAATCGAAGATTTGAAGATGAAGAATATTTTCTTATTAATTTTCGTATCTTGTGAATATAGTACACAAACCTTGATCGGATGGGATCCAACTAGAATCGTGTCTATCTTTGATAGACTTGATTGTCTAGTTGCTTGAGATCGGCATCACTTTATAGTTACTCTTTGATTTCTATGTTGATTGATTGCGAATCTAGAAATTGGTTATTTCTGTAATCAAAGTTTAGATTGATCAAACCATACAAAGGAGTTTATTAGATTAAACGAAAGATCCTTTGTCAACGACTCATTAATATCATATTACCAAAGATTGAATAGAGTGGTACCAAACAAATTTATCCTTTATTGTTTGGAATACGATCAAAAGGATTGGTGATTCACGTGAGTGACTCTAGAAGTCGAAGGCACGCTGATACTGAGGAAACTAAGTAGCTAGGGGTAGTCTACTTGTTCTCAACTATACGAAGTTGGTATTAGATTTTGTATAGCGTCTTAATTCTGAGAGTATTCAAAACTGGACTAGGTTCCATTTATTTTTTGCATTTGCGGTTTCCTCGTTAACAAAATCTTGCTGTATCATTTACTTTATTATTCTGCAATTATAATTTGTTTATTATAATTTAAAGTAAATAACACTTGTATGTTAATCCCAGTCACTTGATATTGATCCTATAGTGTTTCGGTTTTACATCGTATCCATTATCAAGTGAACACTTTGTTTTTGTATTATCTCGATCTCGTAGCCATAGACGATCACACAAAGTGTATACCATAGTTGTTGTATTGTCTCCACTTTGTCCATAGACGATCACACTTGGTATCGTACTTATAGGTTGAAATTTAAAAGATTGTGGTGTATTTGGGTACCCTCGTCTTTTCACTTCTTGAACCTCGAGAGATTTATGCAGGATACCTTTTAGGTACTGCACTTCCATCTTAGTCTTCTTAAGTTCTTCAAGAAGGGTTACAAATCTTTGATGGTTGGAGCAGTTTGCTCTTAGCTTCTTCAAATTCTTCTTCTTCCTTTAAAGGAATGAATCTTTCTGCTTAGGATAAGATTCTCATCTTCCTTAGTAGTTGTGAGATTATGAACAACCATTAAATGGAGTACAGGTCTTACTGGAAGAAAGTGTGCTTGGAGGCTCCATAATGATGTCTCAAAGGATGTGATTTTAGAATTCTCGTGAATCACACATATATGTAACACTCCACCAATAGCAAATCTTTGGAAGAATTTCACAAATACAGTGGGAATAGAAAAGGTAAGATGACCTATCAAGAGGAGTTTCAGAACGTTAAGAATTCTTAAAACTAAGGAGAGGGAATAACAGTGAGTATAATATATTGACGAGACAACAACAAGAAAACATAGAGAAGGTTCTGATTCTGCCGAATGGCACCGGAGTTTATTAGGTAGAGAATTTGGAAGGTAGAGGAGGGGTGCCCATAGCAATTCCTGCACAAAAAAAATCACAAAAAAAAAGATATTCAGAATATTTTAATGGAACAACAATCATACTAACAAGTATTTCACCATTTTTCAAACGTATAGAAGACTTCAAGAGAGATCCCAGCCACTAGAAGATCAACTCATATTCAATCTAAGAGGATGAGATAATGTTGGATACAATTTATTTCTGATGTTAAGAGTATGGAAGGTTTTCTTTTTTGACATCACGCTGACGGTCTCAAAAAATTTCTTTTCTCACAAGTTCTGGATTGTAAACAGAAAATTACAAGTATCTTGAGAGAAGGTTTAGTTCAGCAAAATGGAGGGGGAGAGAACAACAGTGGGTATCATATATTGACAAGACAACACTAGAAGAGAAGGTTCTGAATCCGCCGAATTGCCAGAGAGATAAATAACCATAGTTAATAGGGTAAAAAGTTGGTTGGAAGGAAGAGTAGGGGCGCCTAGAGCAGTTCTTGCGTAACAGTTTCACAAACAAGAGATATTCAAAACATTTTAATTGAATAACAATCATACTAACTGACATTTCATCATTTTGCAAGTGCAGAGGAGACTTCATGGGATATCCCAACCACTAGAAGATTAGCTCATATTATATCCAGAAAAAATGAGATAATGTTGGATACAATTTTTTTATGATGTTGAAAGTTTTGGAGGTTTGTTGGTGACACTATTCTTACAGTGTCAGAGACTCTCTTTCCTAGCAAGTTTTGGATTGTAAATAAAAATTTACAAGTAACTTGAAAGAAGGTTTAATTAAGCAAAAGCGAGGGATATGGAATTACATTGGGTATAATATGTTGACAAGACAACATCAGGAGAACATAGAAAAGGTTCTGACTCTGTAGTACGGCCAGAGAGATAAATAACCGGAGTTAATAGGGTAGAGAGTTGGTTGGAAGGCAGAGGAAAGGTTCCCAGAACAATTCCTGCAAAAAAAAAGTAACAAAAAAGAGATATTCAAAATATTTTAATGGAATAACAATCGTACTAACCAGCATTTCACTATTTTGCAAATGCATAGAAAACTTCAAGGGAAATTCCAGCCACTAAGAGATTAGCTCGTATTTATTCCAAAAGGTGGAGGTAATATTGGATACACTTTTTCCCTGAAGTTGAAATTTTTCGAAGTTTTCATTTATGAAGTCATGCTGATGGTCTCGGAGACTCTCTTTCCTCACAAGCTTTAGATTGTAAAATAAAAATTTAGAAGTACTTTGAGAGAATGTTTAATTCAACAAAATGGGGAGAGAGGGAATAACAATGAGTATAATATAGTGACAAGACAACACCAGGAGAACAGAGAGAATCCGCCGAACGGAAAAAGAGATAAATAACCAGAGTTAATAGTGTAGAGTGTTAGTTGGAAAGTAGAGGAGGGGTGCCCAAAGCGATTTCTGCATAACAAATTCACAAATAAGAGATATTCAAAATATTTTAATTGAACAACAATCATATTAACCAGCATTTCACCATTTAACAAATGTAGAGAAGACTTCAAGGGAGATTCCTGCCACTTAAATGTTAACTCATATTTATTCCAAAAGGATGAGGTAAAATTGGATAAAATTTGTTTTTGATGTTGAAAGTTTTCGTTTTTGACATCACGCTGACGGTCTCAGAGATTCTCTTTCCTCACAAGTTTTGGATTGTTAAAACAAAATTACAAGTACCTTGAGAGAAGGTTTAATTTAGAAAAATGGAGGGAGAGGAAACAACAGTGAGTATAATATCTTGACAGGATAGGACAACACCAGAAGAACAGAAAGGAGGTTCTTATTCCACCGAATGGCTAGAGAGATAAATAACCAGAGTCAATAGTGTAGAGAGTTCGTTGGAAGGTAGAGGAGGGTTGGCCATAAGAATTCCTGCAAATCAAATTCACAAAATAAAGGTATTCAGAACATTTTGGGAACAACAATCATACTAACCAATATTTCACCATTGTGCAAACATAAAGAAAACTTTAAGGGAGATCCAAGCAACTAAAAGATTAGATCATATTCAATCCGAAAGGATGAGATAATGTTGTATACAATTTTTTTTATGTTGAAAATTCTCTTTTGTGACGTCACGCCGACGGTCTCAAAGACTCTCTTTCCTAATAAGCTTTGGATTGTAAAAAAACATTCTACGAGCACCTTAAAAGAAGGTTTAATTCAACAAAAGGGAGGGAGATTGAATACCAATGAATATCATATTTTCACAAGACAACCAGAAGATAAGGTTCTGACTCCTCCGAATTTCCATAAAGATAAATAACCAGAGTTAATAGGGTGGAGAGTTGGTTAGAAAGTAGAGTAGGGGCGCCCAGAGAAATCCCTGCATCACAGATTGACAAACAAGAGTTATTTAGAACATTTTAATGGAACAACAATCATATTAACCATCATTACACCATTTTGAAAACACAGAGGAGACTTCAAGGGAGATCCAAGCCACTAGAAGATTAGCTCATATTATATCCAAAAAAAAAAAAAGATAATGTTGGATACAGTTTGTTTATGATGTTGAAAGTTTTGAAGGTTTTTTTTTTGTGACATCATTCTTACGGTGTCAGAGACTCTCTTTCCTCACAAGTTTTGGATTGTAAATAAAAATTTACAAGTAGATGGAGAGAATGTTTAATTCAGCAAAAGCGAGGGATAGAGAATTACATTGAGTATAATATGTTGACAAGACAACATCAGGAGAACATAGAAAAGGTTCTGACTCCACAGAACGGCCAAAGAGATAAATAACTGTGTTAATAGGGTAAAGAGTTGGTTGGAAGGAAAAGGAGGGGTTCCCAAAGCAATTCCTGCAAAAAAAAAAGTACAAACAAGAGATATTAAAAATATTTCAAAGGAACAACAATCATGCTAACCAACATTTCATCATTTTGTAAACACAGAGAAGACTACAAGGAAAATTCCAGCCACTAAAAGATTAGTTGTTATTCATTCCAAAAGGTTGAGGTAATATTGGATAAAAAAAATCCCTGATGTTGAAAGTTTTGAAAGTTTTCGTTTGTGAAGTTATGATGGTGGTCTCATAGACTTTCTTTCCTCACAAGTTTTGGATTGTTATTTTTTTTTATTTTTTTTTACAAGTACCTTAAGAGAAGGTTTAATTCAACAAAAGGAAGGGATATGGAATAATAATGAGTATCATATCTTCACAAGACAACACTAGAACATAAGTTTCTGACTCATCCGAATTGTAGCAGAGATAAATAACCATAGTTTATAGGGTGGAGAGTTTGTTGGAAGGTAGAATAAGAGCGCCTAGAGCAGTTTCTGCATAACAGATTCAAAACGAAGAGGTATTCAGAACATTTTAATGGAACAACAATCATACTAACCAGCATTTCACCATTTTGCAAACGCATAGGAGACTTCAAGGGAGATCCCAGCCACTTAAAGATTTTCTCATGTTATATCCAAAAAATATGAGATAATGTTGTATACAATTTGTTTCTGATGTTGAAAGTTTTGAAGGTTTTTTTTTTTTTTTTTTTTTGTGACATCATTCTTACGGTGTCAGAGACTCTCTTTCCTCACAAGTTTTGGATTGTAAATAAAATTTACAAGTACCCGGAGAGAAGGTTTAATTCAGCAAAAGCGAGGGATAGGGAATTACGTACATTGAGTATAATATGTTGACAAGACAACATCAAGAGAACATAGAGAAGGTTCTAACTCCGTAGAATGGCCAGAGAGATATATAACCGTAGTAAATAGGGTAGAGAGTTGGTTGGAAGGTGGAGGAGGGGTTCCTAGAGAAATTCCGGCAAAAAAAGTAACAAACAAGAGATATTCAAAATATTTTAATGGAACGGAAATCATACTTGTTAGAGCACTGCTCGGTCGAACTCGCAAGCGTTGCTGTCTCAATCTTGTTTGTCAAGTTTAGTTTCCAAAACTATAAGTCTTGATTTCTAGTCTACTTATAGCTAAGTCTCGGACTAGGATAGTAAGTGTAGTTGAGCTCTAGACTCCACGACGTTCATCATGCAAAGACGAAGAACTACTCAAGGAACTGGTGGAATTTCATCGACAAAAAGGTATGTGGAGACTTGAACTTATCTATCACTCAAAAGTCTATCTACTCTATCTCCTATCTTGAGACAAAAGTCGTATTGCTATATAGACTTCGATTATACACATTTGCTATTTCGAGCCGAGTTTATCTCGCTTATCTATTTATCAAAATATGTGTTGGTAAGCTTTCGCTTTGGCCAAGTTCATCTTTACTCATGACGAAAGTCATGTTGGTTATTTCAATATCTTGAAAATCGCTTTGATGAAAAATAGTTTGTGAATAACAACTATATAAAATCCTCTAAGAATGTTTCAATGATTGAAATGAAAGTTTAGAACATGTAACCATCTTTGTATATAAGCATAGTGTGTTTTCACATTTGTGTAAAAGTCAAAAACTGGGAACCCAAAGAATGCGTAGCCGTACGCGTACTGGCGGTTGTTGGAAATCCGGGACAGTATGCGTACCCTTACGCGTACTGGCGGAAAGTTCACGTCCGTGAATTTCTGCTGGAGTTTTGGAGTGAAAACAAACTCAATCCTGTTACTTATGTACGCGTACCCGTATGCATACTTAAGTAGGTTACTTTCTAAAATCGTTTTGTTCATGAACTAAAACATTTATATATATTAAGGAATGCAATCTTTGCAAACCGTGGCTATAATGTTCATGAATCGATTCGAGTGAATCAAAACCAATTTTGCTTCAATTGTGTCTTGTATACTTCTATGAGATCTAAGCAATTGAACAACTCTCTAACTAGTTCATTTGAGTCATTTGAACTAGTTATGGTGAAGATGATTAAGGTTGATATGAAAGTACTCATATGGCTAACCATTGGTTAACTATTGTTGAACAACTAGGTGTACACGTTTAGGTACGGTTACTCAAACCTAAATGAAGTCACATTTCAATTGTGTATAACAAGCTAAGTTCGATTTAACGGTTGAAAGATATTAGCTTGAATCTAATCAGGTTTTCATCTAACGGTGAATATTGAATGCTTTGTTACCAAGGTAACTTAGATTGCAAACCCTGATTTGGAGACTATATAAAGGAGAACTCTAGCAACTGGGAAACCTAATCCCGACACCTCCTGTGTGATACTAGTTGTATAAGCTAGAGTCAATTATCCTTTAACTTTAGGTTTCTCTCGAGACCCTGTAGGTTAACGACTTAAAAACTTCATTAGGATTGTGAAGCCAGACCCAACTATTTTCTATGTAGTTGCGTGATTGATCTTGCTGTTTCTATTGTGATTAAGTACAATCGTAAGATTGGCTTGAGATTTATTTCTCCGATAGGCAAGATAGAAAAGTAGTCACAAACACCTTCGTCTCATCGTTTGTGATTCCACAATATCTTGTTTCGCTAGTCGATTAAGATTATTGTGAGGTGATTGATATTTTTAGGATGTTCTTCGGGAATATAAGTCTGGTATATCAATTGGTTCCTGTTCACCTTGATTTATCAAAAGACGGAACAAAACTCGTAGGTATTTCTGTGGGAAACAGATTTATGTGGTAATTATATAAATGTCCCTTGTTTTGATGGGCTTCATAAATACCCTTATCACACAATAAATATACCCCTCTCCATCTATAAGCCCATCAGGGGTCCATTAATATTTTTGCTTCTTCCAAATTTACCCCAACATTCTAATAATGTTTTTAAAGAGAATCGTTTTTTATTATTTTCATTTTCAGATCTAAACTCTCTTTACTTCTCTCCCGAAAACCCGACGCCACCATCAACGTCGTTTCTCCAACCTTTTTTTTACGCCGTTAATGGTGATAGAGGATATCAAATCTCTATTAGTCGATTGATACAAATTAATTTTCTTATTGGATTTCACAAATTTCTATTTCTCTGTTGATGGTAATGGTGGTGGTGGAGGAAGATTAAGATTCTTCGTTGGATCAGTTGTCGTTTATGGTGGTGGTGGTGGTGGCTAAATTGATGAAGCTAGGGTTAGGGTTTTGAGCTGCCGGTGGTGGTGTTGGTACGTTTTTGTATCTAATTTTGTTTTTTAGTAATTGCTTCCAAGCCTTTGAAGGGGGTATATCAAGATATAACAGGAGGTGGTGAATGGTAGATGTTAATGGGTGGTGGTGGATGGTGGATGTTAAACATGAAGGACTAAATATGCTTCTTCGTATAAACAAATCACTATTTCAAATTGAGGTATGATAATTTCTTATCTCTAAAAATTGAGCAAGGATTTTGGGTGCTATGTTTTATTCATTAATCATGATTTTCATTCGATGGTGAACAAATATTGGTTGGATTTATTACATTTCTGATTTGTTACTCATTTTGCAATTTTGACACTATTATCAATTTATGCTTTTTGCGTTTCACTGTGTAGTGTTTCATTTTGATCTAAATTTTTATTTTTTTGGGGTTTTTACTGAATTCTTTGTTTTAATGAAACTAAGATTGTTAGTGGCATATCTTAATGTTTCCTGATCATTGTGGATAGATGTTGAATGTTAGAGTGAGTGTATGGTTCTGAGGTATTAGCTTCCATGGTCGAAAGATCTCTGGAATTCAATTTTTATGGGATCAACTATTGTTGTTGATCCCATATATGGGATCAACTACTGTTGTTGACAGCATTTTCTATGGGATCAACTACTGACCCCTATTGTTGATAGCATTTCCTTGGATTAGTATGGTCATGTTTGTAGTTTAAATCATGTTTGTTAAAAAATAATAGCTTAATTTTTTGTTGGTTTGTGTTTGTGTATTGTTGTTCGACTGATGATAGTGGTGGTGCTGTTGGATTTTATAGATGTAAAGTTCTTCAAATTTTGAATTTATGATACAATGGTAGCATGAATGACTCCACGTCAGATGATGCGTGTTCGACTCACGCCAAATTCACTCATTCATATATGTCATTTTTTGTTTTTTGTGTCAAACTTTGGTTGTTGATTCCATTTACTGGGATCAACTTCCATTGTTGACACAAGTGGATTAGAATATTTTTCAGTTATTTCTGTCAACTTTGGTTGTTGATATAATTTTTAATTGTTGTAGAAAAAGTAGTAATAAGATTCATTCAACTCGGATTTGTGAAGAATAATTTTTAGACTTAATTAAGAAAACTAGAAAAATCAAAATAATGTTTTGGTCGAGATTATAAAAAAACACTGAGACTCAGGATTCCACCAAATTCCATTCATGTGATTCAAATAATAATTCCAATCAATTATAGCTTAAATATTAAAAATATAGACTCTTATTCTTTGCCAAAAGTAGATTTTTGAAAAGCAATGACTGTAAATCAAAAGCATGATGTATCAAAAATACATTGACCAAGCATACATAATCAAACAATATCACACCCATTCAATAAAAATCATAAATCAATTAAAAATCAATGCAAATAGTCATAAAAGAATTATTAGAATTACTACATGCGTGAAATAGGGCTTCCTCCGTCATCCCAGTGTTGGGGTTTAGCTCCTCATGGTAAAAATATGCTCAAAAGATAGAAACATGGCTCAAAAGGTGTTTTTATTGAAGGAGAATAATAATACAGCGAATCTGCAACGTTTTATATTCGTTACAGAAGTCACCGTTACAATTGAAGTGTTGTTAATAAATGATAAATCGGTTCTGCTGTTGAAGAACGACACTCGTCTGCGACTGTTCCGTGTGGGTCAATGTTCTTCGTGTTCTTCAGTAGCAGCAGCAGCAGCAGAACCCGGTTTCCTGCACCTTTGATTTCTCGGCTCTGTGGTGTTCTAAACTTCCCTTAACTTTCGAAACCCCTTCTATATGACCCAGCCAATCTATTTATATCAAAAAGAGCGATTAAATCTCTCCAAAATCTTCCAAAATCTCTTCCTTTCTCTTCACGGCAAAGTTGCGGCAATTTCTTGTTTTAGAATTTCTACGCGTTTCTGAGCTTTCCTTTTGATTCTAAACTCTTCCTTAGATAGATACCAATCTTTGGGAAGGTTTATAAAACTTTAATCTCTCTAAAATTTCCTAAAATTGGTCACACACGTGACTTTCCATATTTTTCTATTGAGATAAAAATTCGTCGATTGAGCCAAGTTTAATCGATTTCAACACCCATGTTAGATTCCTAGACCCATAATGAGTCTACCCTATGAAAATCAGAGGTTTAGTCGACCTCAAACTCCTCAAAATCACGATCACAAAAACTATCAGGAATGTGTTTATATTTTCCCGCCCAAATTTAGAATTTGAACGTGAAGGGGAAAGGTTACCTCTTATCCGTTGCTGGAGTCCGCATAACACTCGTCCCTTGAGTTGCATTTATCAACTTTTCGAGCCAATTTCTCCGCAAAAGCTTATTTCTCCAAAAACACCTACAAAGAGATAAAATACCAAAATAAGTACAAAAATGGGTACTAACAATATACACAATAGAGATGAAAATAGACACATAAATGCACTTATCAGTTGTTGACTCCATTCACTGGGTTAACTTACATTGTTGACATAAAAAAGTTAGAATATTTTTTCAGTTGTTGTGTCAACTTTGGTTGTTGACCTTATTCATTGGAATCAACTTCCATTGTTGACACAACTGAACTAGAATGTTTTCTTGTTATTTGTATCAAATTTGGTTGTTGACTCCATTCACTGGGAGCAACTTCGATTGTTGACACAAAATAAACTGGAATATGTATTAATAAAGTTTTTTTTGAACTTTTAATTTTTGGATCAACTTCGGTTGTTCACACTTAATTTTGGTGGAGGCGGTGGTAGTGGTGGTGGCGGCGGCGGCAGTGGTGGCGACAACGGCGGTGATAGCATCGACAGTTGTGGTGGTGGTGGAATATTAGTGGTGGTGAAACGGTGGCGGCGGCGGTACTGGTGGAGGTGGAGGTGGTGCTGGTGGTGGTCGTAGTGGCTGTAAAGTAATAGAGAAAGAAATTTGTTGATGGATAAGGTTTGCAAATGAAAAATAATTATAAGTGAGGGTATTAAGGTAATCTATTTTTAATGGATAAAGTTTTTAAATGATAGGGGTATTTTTATTGTTAAATAAGGGTATATTTGTTGGGGTAAAAACTAGGGGTATTTAATTAATGTACCCCAGATTTATCTATTCCTGTAGACTTTTCGATGTGAGAAAGATTTGTTTATTAAAGTCTTCGACTTTGGGTCGTAGCAACTCTTAGTTATGGGTGAGATCAGCTAAGGGAATCAAGTGTGTAGTATCCTGCTGGGATCAAAGACGTAAGGAGCGCAACTGTACCTTGGATCAGTGTGAGATTGATTGGGGTTCAACTACAGTCCAGACCGAAGTTAGTTTGTAGTATGCTAGTGTCTATAGCGGCTTAATACATTGTGTGTTCAATCTAGACTAGGTACCGGGGTTTTTCTGCATTTGCGGTTTCCTCGTTAACAAAACTTCTGGTGTCTATGTTATTTCTTTTCCGCATTATATTTTTTTATATAATTGAAATATCACAGGTTGTGCGTTGAATCGATCAATTGGTAAATCCAACCTTTGGTTGTTGATTGAAATTGATTGGTCCTTGAACATTGGTCTTTGGTACCGTTCAAGTTATTTCTCTTGTATTCAATCAGGCTCGCAGATTTCTATTTGTTTGAGTAAGGATTGAATCGAGAAATTGAGATATAACTCTTTGATATACTTTTTATTAAGATTGAGTCTGACTATCTAGTTGATTCTCTTAAAAGTATATTGGAGTTAGTCCATGCAGATTGCTAAACGAAATATTGGGTGAGGTTGTTAGACCCCCGCTTTTTCAATTGGTATCAGAGCAGGCAAACACGTTTAAAGACCTCATAAGTCTGTGTTTGTAAGCGATCTGACTCTATGGACAGAAATTCTATCTCCATAATGTACAGAAATTCTTTCTTCGATGGCTCAAACTACTTATGGTGGAAAATCGCTATGCGTGCTTTTCTTCAAGCTCGTGATTTTGAAACATGGGTAAGTGTTGTTAATGGCTATGATCCTCCGGTTAATACAAAAGGCGGTGTGTCTATACCTAAGGATATTGGTAGATATAGTCCAGAAGAAATCCTTGCTGCAAAGGAAAATTATGATGGCTTAAATGCTATCATTCATGCCATTACCCCAGATCTTCAGCATCATGTGACTACTTGCACGAAGTCTAAAGAAGCCTTGGATATCTTAGAAACCATATTTGAAGGGAATACCTGTGAAAGGAAGCTAGGCTTCAAAACCTAAATTCTAATTGGGAAAACCTTCGTATGGCAGATGAAGAATCATTTGATGAGTTTAATCACAAAGTGTCTGAAATTGTTAATGCACCCTTTGCATTGGGTAAGACTATTCCTGAAAAGGACATTGTGATGAAGATTCTCAGATCTCTGCCATCCATATACGATTCTAAGAAGCATGCCATCATTGAAGGAAATAATCTCGCAACGCTTTTCAGAAATACTCAGGTTGGGAAGTTAAAGATATTTGATCATGAGCATACATCCAAATATGGGAAGGATGTTGCTTTCAAAGCACAAAAGAACACTAAATTACTTGATAAAAATAAAAGTGTTTGCATCTCTGAAGATGATCTTTCTGAGGCTGATTCGTCAGATGAATATCTTGACAAGTTAGTCTCGTTGATCACAAAACAGTTTAGGGATCTTCTTTTAAAGAGAAGTAGACGGTTCTCCAGAGATAAACCCAGGTCATCAGATAAACCTCATAATCGTGTTCCTCCTAAAAACAAGGATAATGATGAAACTGATGACGAGGATATGCCTCAGTGCTTTAAGTGTAAAGGTTTTGGCCATTTTGCAAATGAGTGTCAAAATCATAAAAAATATACTGGGAACAAAAGTCTTGCTGCAACGCTTGATGAAATGTCTTAAAACTATGATTCTAATGAAGACGAAAAGTCAAGTGTTGCACTTCTTTGTGAAAATATTGATTTTGATAATTGTAGCAATACATACATCAATCTCAATAGTCTTTCAGAAGAAAACTCAACTAATCTGGAAGAAAAAATTGACCTTTCTGTTGGAAACTCTCTGTCAAATTTTTCAGGTTCTACTATGTGTCTAGCAGCTTGACCATCTCGGATGCCTGAGTCATATTCAGGTTGACATTCTCTTGTTGTTCGCTCAAAGGTCATGAACTGTCAAAGTGTTACAAGTATAAACACAAATTGAGGCATGTCAACAAACTTCAATGAAGAGCTAATCGATTAGCAAACAAGCTCAAACTTGTTCAAAAGACCGCTGAGGTATGTAAGATTTTATCTTCGTCAAAGAAGTTAGTTTCCAAGGATAAGACAAGACCACTAGTGAAAGTATCGTCTAAACATTCTGAGAGACGGGGTTCAATGAATTCCTTTCAAAGAGGTCATGGTGGAGAGATTGTTGTTCACCACAGCACAACTTGATTATGTTAATTGGTGCATCTTGGCTCATGTGCCTGATCAAAAGAGACAAGATTGTGCACACCTCAGGCTTTAGAAAAAAAAGTTTGTTTTATCTTTCTTTTTCTTAGCATTGTTGTGTTTTGCAAATTTGGAATTCTTCCATATCTAATTGATATTGGAAAGGACTTCCTTGGTCAATCAATAAAAGAGGATTATTCTCGACAATTCTATCCTTCTTAGGGTTGTGAGTTGTGCGTGCACGAACCTGTGTTTAAAGGTTTCGTAACCCTACATTCCTTTTCCTTCTCCGAAACTCTTTTTATCTTAAGACTACTTGTTGAGTTTAAATTGTGAATTCCTCTCACAAACCCATACTCATATGGATACTCCAAGCATCATGTATTCTGATGGAAAAGATGTTAATATGATTGTTAATCCATCAATCATGAAGGAAAAAGAAAAATCAACGTTACCTCCCACTTTGAAACGAAAAAGAAGGAATGTGAGGAAGTCAAGAGTCGTTCCTTCAAATTCTCAGAAGTTTTCTAATGTTCTTAAAGAGTTAAAGGAAACAAGGAAAGAGATTCAACAAATAAAGGCTTTTGTTATGAGAATTCTTGAAATTCAAAAGGCCTTGGTTCGACATCATCAGCCTAGAAGGTTTGTTGGAATTGACTCCTATCTTTACGAATCGTATGTTCCAATGGTTGTTGAAGACAAGGAGTTCGGGGACGATAAAGAATTTTTTAGAGGTCTCAATGTCTAGGAAACTTCTTATGAGAATTTATTCTTGTGTTTTAAGAAGGATAACCAGGGTTTGGAATAGCCATTATTGTGAGTACACATAGCTATGTCCAACGTTTTTCATCTTGCAATGTTTTTAGATTTATTTAGTTAAATTCTAAAGTTTGTTTGGAAGGTGATTTTGCAGTATTAATCTTTATGGTTTCATATATTGCAAACTTGTTATGGGATATGTGTGTTTGCGTCCGTGAACTATGATTGTCCCATACATGGTCAAAAGCTAAGTCTTTCATATGTCGATATGCAAGTATTGATAAAAGATTGAATGAACTTTTGACAAACAAAAGTTAAGCCTATTATGTCATTATGCAAATATTGATGGAAAATAGGATGAACTTTTGTTTACAAAGATTATGGCTATTATACGTCATTGTGCAAATAGTGATGAGAAATAGAATGAATCATTGTTTATTCCGCAGTATTGATCATCCCTGATCCATATTTTTGTGCATATACTGTGCGGCTCCGTAAGTGTTCTTATGTGAGTATTTCCGATTAAATTAATCATGGGTTCTCTTGTGGTTAATTTAATTGAGATTTTTGGATACAAATTCATATTCTTATGTAATTTGTTAATGTCCAAAGAAATCCTTCTTTTCTTGTGAAAGTAAGGTCGCTCTTGTTGTTCTTTCGGGAATGACATTTTATGGGGGAAAGTTTTTAATTGAACTTGTGCTTAATTGCCAAATCTTTGTGGGGAGTGCGGCTGTGGAATATTATAGGGGTTATCTTGTATGTTTATAAACTCCTTGATGGATGCATTTAGTTTCGGCTATATGATTGCATCTAAAAAGTTGATATGTGCTTTCTTTTGGTCATGAAGAGTCTCTATGGAAATTTCATTAGGATCCCACTAGTTTTCGTACCTTTGCCAATTTTATTGACAAAAAGTGGGAGAATTAATGTGTAGTTCACACTACAAATACATATGGTTTTCGGATCATTATGTAAGGGGGAGTGGTTTTCATGTGAGATGAAGTATTGACTAAGGGGGAGTGATACATATCACCATAGTATTGTTGTCGAAGTTGTGATACAATTGAAATTTGATGATGTGTAATAATACTATGACATTATGTAACAATGATTGATAACTATTGTTTTCTCATTGTTATGGCTACGGATCTTCAACAACGATGATGCTGAATTGAATATCTTTGGAATCATTTGAGTACTTGGAAGTGACGAAGATTTCGAGTAATGTTGAAGAACCGAGGAGATCAAGCATGTGGATGAGAAGCTGCAAAGTTTATTTATTTTGTATTCCATATGTATTGATAGTTTTGTCACTAAAATTGACAAAGGGGGAGATTGTTAGAGCACTGCTCGGTCGAACTCGCAAGCGTTGCTATCTCAAGCTTGTTTGTCAAGTTTAGTTGCAAAAACTATAAGTCTTGATTTCTAGTCTACTTATAGCTAAGTCTCGGACTAGGATAGTAAGTGTAGTTGAGCTCTAGACTCCACGACGTTCATCATGCAAAGACGAAGAACTACTCAAGGAACTGGTGGAACTTCATCGACAAAAAGGTATGTGGAGACTTGAACTTATCTATCACTCAAAAGTCTATCTACTCTATCTCCTATCTTGAGACAAAAGTCGTATTGCTATATAGACTTCGATTATACACATTTGCTATTTAGAGCCGAGTTTATCTCGCTTATCTATTTCTCGAAATATGTGTTGGTAAGCTTTCGCTTTGGCCAAGTTCATCTTTACTCGTGAGGAAAGTCATGTTGGTTATTTCAATATCTTGAAAATCGCTTTGATGAAAAATAGTTTGTGAATAACAACTATATAACATCCTCTAAGAATGTTTCACATTTGTGTAAAAGTTTAGAACATGTAACCATCTTTGGATATAATCATAGTGTGTTTTCACATTTGTGTAAAAGTCCAAAACCGGAAACCCAAAGTATGCGTACCCGTACGCGTACTGGCAGTTGTTGGAAATCCGGGACAGTATGCGTACCCGTACACTTACTGCCGGAAAGTTCACGTCCGTGAATTTCTTATGGAGTTTGGAAATGAAAACAAACTCAATCCGGTTACTTAAGTACGCATACCCGTATGCATACTTAAGTAGGTTACTTTCTAAAATCGGTTTGTTCATGAACTAAAACATTTATATATTAAGGAATGCAATCTTTGCAAACCGTGGCTATAATGTTCATAAATAGATTCGAGTGAATCAAAACCGATTTTGCTTCGATTGTGTCTTGTATACTTCTATAAGATCTAAGCAATTGAACAACTCTCTAACTAGTTCATTTGAGTCATTTGAACTAGTTATGGTGAAGATGAATAGGGTTGATATGAAAGTGCTCATATGGCTAACCATTGGTTAACTATTGTTGAACCAACCAAGTGTACACGTTTAGGTACGGTTACTCAAACCTAAATGAAGTTAAATTTCATTTGTGTATAACAAACTAAGTTAGATCTAACGGTTGAAAGATATTAGCTTGAATCTAATCAGGTTTTCATCTAACGGTGAATATTGAATGCTTTGTTACCAAGGTAACTTAGATTGCAAACCCTGATTTGGAGACTATATAAAGGAAAACTCTAGCAACTGGGAAACCTAATCCCCACACCTCATGTGTGATACTAGTTGTATAAGCTAGAGTCGATTCTCCTTTAACCTTAGGTTTCTCACGAGACCCTGTAGGTTAACGACTTAAAGACTTCATTGGGATTGTGAAGCCAGACCCAACTATTTTCTCTGTAGTTGTGTGATATGATCTTGATGTTTCTATCGTGATTGAGTACAATCGTAAGATTGGCTTGATATTTATATCTCCGATAGGCAAGATTGAAAAGTAGTCGCAAACACCTTCGTCTCATCATTTGTGATTCCACAATATCTTGTTTCGCTAGTCGATTAAGATTATTGTAAGGTGATTGATATTTCTAAGTTGTTCTTCGGGAATATAAGTCTGGTATATCAATTGGTTCTTGTTCACCTTGATTTATCAAAAGACGGAACAAAACTCATAGGTATTTCTGTAGGAGACAGATTTATCTATACCTATAGGCTTTTCTGTGTGATACAGATTTTTTTATCAAGTCTTCGACTTTGGGTAGTAACAACTCTTAGTTGTGGGTGAGATCAGCTAAGGGAATCAAGTGCGTAGTATCCTGCTGGGAGCAGAGACGTAAGGAGCGTAACTGTACCTTGAATCAGTGTGAGATTTATTGGGGTTCAACTACAGTCCATACCGAAGTTAGTTTGTAGTAGGCTAGTGTCTATAGCGGCTTAATACAGTGTGGTGTTCAATTTGGACTAGGTCCCGGGGTTTTTCTGCATTTGCGGTTTCCTCGTTAACAAAACTTCTGGTGTCTGTGTTATTTCTTTTCCGCATTATATTTTGTTATATAATTGAAATATCACAGGTTGTGTGTTGAATCGATCAATTGGTAAATCCAACCTTTGGATGTTGATTGAAATTGATTGATCCTTGAACATTGGTCTTTGGTACCGTTCAAGTACTCTCTCTTATATTCAATCGGGCTCGCAAATTATTATTTGTTTGATTGCGGATTGAATTAATAGATTGAGATATAACTCCTTGATATACTTTTTATAAGATTGAGTCTAACTGTCTAGTTGATTCTCTTGTAAGTATATTGGAGTTAGTTCATACAGATTGCTAAGCGAAATATTGGGTGAGGTTGTTAGACCCCCGCTTTTTCAAAAAGCCTTCCCTACCACAAAATATTATCAAAATACTCTTAGAAAGCATGCTTCCTCTCAACAACGTATTCTTCTGTTTATGCCTGATTGTTTTTCTTTCATGGTTTGTTCATAAGTTCGCTTTTAACCGCCCGCCACACTAGTTGGTAATTAACCATCTCATTACTAACAAGGTACACTTTTTTCTTCTTATTTTCTTCTCTTTGGATCTAACCAAAATGGATCTCAAAATTTACCATAAAAGGCCTAAAATAAAATCGACATATTAGAGTATGTTAGAGCATAGCTCGGCTGAACTCACTAAGCGTTGGTATATAAAGTTTGGTTGTCATATTTTAGTTTGTCAAAACCCATCTAATGTCGCTTGATTATATACTAGAGTCAACTTCGTTTAGGTCTTCGTTTACTCCGAAGACCTGAAGAATGTGAAGAAGAAGCGAACTACAACGACAACATCATCCTACCTCTTGAGGTTAGTAATATTGACTTGAACTGTTTCATTCCTAACATATCTTTCAAGTCGTGCTATATTGAAAATGTAACTGCGAAGCTGTATATACTGTACATATTGTATAATACTCTAGTGATGTGACATGGTCATATTTGTATGATTATAGTATTAGGGAATTAGACTACGAAGTATAACGCTTATCTTTTGAACTTCGTAAATATGACATCGACATAATCTTGTATATACTGTTATGATTATGAGAATGGCTTATGGTGAAGATTTCATCCTAGGAAACAATGTTTTACATTTGTTTAAAGGAAGCACATTCATGAACTTGTTTTATGAATCGAAAGGGAAATCGTTAGGCTTATTGGTACGGCTATTCATTGCAAATCTTTGGATTACCAATATGTGTGAGATGGTAGAAACGATCGTAACTTTGTTATGTATCTTGGTATAACTAATCACAATGCCTGACTTATGATTTGGTATGACTAGTTTTTATTAATTGGTGTAACCAATCCTAAGTAATCACCATGAGATGGTATGATCGATATTTGTAATTGGTGTGACCGATCCTAGTAATTGGTGTGACCGATCATAAAGTGTTGTGTAATCGATCCTTGTAATTAGTAACCTGTCCTGGTAATTGGTGTAACCGATCTTGGTAATTGGTGTAACCGATCCTGGTAACTGGTGTGACCGATCACAAGCAATACCATGAGTATATGGTAACCGGTCCTGGTAATTGATGTAACTGATCCTGGTAATTGATGTAACCGGTCCTGGTAACTTGTGTGACCGATCACAAGTATTTCCATATTAAGGTATAACCGATCCTAGTGATTGGTAGAACCGATTGAACCCATGTATGTGATTTGATATTTGATCAATCACATAGTAATCTTGGAATACAGGTGAACCAATTTTAAACTTGTTTGGAAGTGTGGTATAACCGATTCCAAGAATGTAAATCCATGTAAATATGAATAAGGATTTACAGTAAAAAGATGTCAACATACTTTGAACACGTCAATAACTCTTATCATTTATTGTTCAAAGAAATTCCTTAGTACTCAAGGAGATCCTGTGCCGAAAAAAATAGAAAATATTTTAATTAAGGTTTTTGGTTTTATATGCCTTAATTACCAGCAATTAAATGCATATCTCTAGAGAATAAAAATTAGTAATGTGCATTTACTAATTGGAAATTTTCAATTGAGAGATTTCGGAAATTTTGGACAAGCATTTATTGGAATTACGGAAACCGAATTTTGCCATTCATTGCATATCTTGAGAATATTTTCGGTTTTGGAAATTCCTTGTTGTCCAAACATCCTTGGTCTAATTAGGATACCTAAGTTTGCATTTCTAGCAAACTATCCTAAAAGCCAGGCAAACTTCATTCTTGTTGTTTTTGGTGGAGCCGTCTATTAGGAGAGGAAAGTATCCTAATTAGGTGAAATCTCTTACGATCGCTCGTTTAAAGTCTTCTGTGGGATCAAGAAGCTCTACGAGTACCGTTGGTGGGAAATTAGATTATAGTGTTATTAGTTTTCGATTGATTCGATTGAATAACGGTTGTTGAAACCTTGATTACACCTAGTTTGTTTATTCTTGAGGATCTTCTCTTCTGATATAAGATTCACTCAAACTAGATCGAAGTATCGACAGGATCTTTAGAACTGTTTGTAGATCTAAAGACATCTTGTGATAATCCATTGTTAACAGACTCTGTTCAGTGTGTGATTGATCACAAGAGATTCAAGTGGTGTTGTGCAGGTGTTTGTTGAAGATCAAAGAAGATTTGAAGACGAACAGGATTTTTGTTCTCATATCTTTGTGTACACAAACCTTGATCGGCTGGGATCCAAATAGAATCGGATTTATTCGATTGATTAGTTGCGTGAGATCAGCATCACTTTATAGCTTCTTGTTGGAATCAATATCGATTGATTGTGAATCTAAACTTGACTACTTTGGTAGTTATTGGATAGATTGATCTAACCAGGCAAGGAGTTTATTAGATTAAACGGAAGAGCCTTTGCGTATGACTTGAGATATCTTTATCTTAAAAGAATCAAAAGAATTGTTACCAAACAGATTTGTTGTTCCTTTACTGTTTGCAATACGATCCAAAGGAATAGTTTAAGTGCGTGCACTCATTGAAATCGGAAGCGCATGGATACTGAGGAAACTAAGTGAACTAGGGGTAGTTTCTTGGTCTCAACTATACGAAGTTGGTGTAGATTTTGTATAACGGCTTAATTATGAGAGTATTCAATTCTGGATTTGGTCCCTGGGTTTTTCTGCATTTGCAGTTTTCCTCGTTAACAAAATCTTGATGTGTGATTTACTTTTGTTTTCCGCAATTATATTTGTTTATATAATTTAAAGTAAATTACACCAACGTTAACTCCGCATATACTTGATAGTGATCCTATAGAGTTTGGTTAAGTCCGAACCTATTATCAAGTATCATACTTCGTTATTGTATTGTCTCGATCTTGTATCCATAGTCAATCACACAAGTTATCTTGTTGTCGTATTGTCTCGATCTCGTATCGATAGACGATCACACGAAGTGTGAACCGATTTGTTGTATTGTCTCGACTCAGTCTATAGACAATCACTTTCGGTAGATGACTTATAGGTGGATAAATAAAAGATTATGATGTATTTGGGTACCCTCGTCTTTTCAGTATAGTCCATCATGTATTCTGGAGATTGGAAATTTCTTGTTAAGGATAGAGATAAAAGTTCTGATGGATGCAAAAGCCCCGCAACATGCAATTATGTTAGGGACTTGGACTTACTGACACATCAAAGAAAAAAGAGGTTAAAGTATCATTTTTCAAGTCAATCCTGCACTTGGTTGTACATGCCTACATCCAACTTTAACATTGCTCTGCACAGAAGTGCCTACATTTAAATTGCTCGGCAGAGAACTCTTGCCAGATACATATATGATTAAACAATTTAATACACCCAACAAATACAACTGCAACAATTAAACAAATAACAATATTGTATGGCATCACTATGAGCCAAATTTTGCAGAAAATTACAAAGAATAGTAAGTTACATTACTCGTACAAACCATAAATCATCATAACCAAATTGAATTAAAAAGCACAAAAATCAGAAACTTAAATGTAAACACATCGCCTAAAGCTGCCACCACTTGGATTGAGGAACTTCAATTGGGAAAACTATTTAATCAAGGGCCGGTTGAGTGAGGAAGTGCAGGAAGTGTGGGTTTTGGTAGAGAAGGCAATTCTGGCAGTTTTGGAATTTCGAATTTGGGCAACGGTGCTACTTCAGGTTTGGGTAGGTCAGTAGGGACCTTGGAGAGAGGTGGTAATTCAGTGTATGGTAAAGTTGGGACCTCAAGCTTTGGCAATTCAGGCTTCGTCAACGTTGGAGCATCAAGCTTTGGAAACTCAGGCTTTGCTTGAAGAGTAGACACTTCAGGCTTAGGGAATTGATTCTTCGGCAGCTCAGGCTTAGGGAGTTCGGTCTTAGGAAATTCAGGCTTGGGTGAATCAGTCTTTGGCACTTCAAGACTGGGAAATTCCGTCTTTGGGAGTTCTGTCTTAGGCAATTCCGGCTTCGGCAATTCAGAGTTTGGAACTTCAGTCTTCGGCAATTCAGTTTTTGGTAACCCAGGCTTTGGAAGAGTAATAGGCACATTGGGTTTCGGCAAAGTTGTAACGCCTAGCTTTGGCACCTCCACATTCGCGGTTAAAGATGCCGCTTCAGTTTTCTGCAATGGTGGCAATTCGAGCTTTGGTAGAGATAGAGTTTCACTCTTTGGAAATGATGGCAGCTCAGGTTTTGGTAAAGATGGGATGTCAATCTTAAGCAATGGTGGCAACTCTGGCTTCGGTAAGGACGGAATGTCAATCTTCGGCAACTCTGGCTTTGGTAAATTTGGGATCTCAGGTAATGATGGAAATTCAAGTTTAGGAATTGCAAGTTTGGGAATCTCTGGAACTGTTGGTGTTGTTTCCAACAGATAACGAGCTGCTTGAACTACCATTACATGATTGCCGTGAATGAGAATTAAACTACTAATCATGACAAAAATCAAGTAGTGAGCAGCCATGGCTGATGATGATGAACAAAGAAAGCTTAGCAATACAGATGGTTATGGAAGGAAGGAAAATAGAATGTTGGAGAATGAATGGGAAATATGTTTGCATGATTGGGTTTTTATAAATGGATCCTTGTAAGATATGTGGCACTCAAGTTAGATGTTGTTAGTTGAGTTCAGGGCTGTGATATGTGAGATGACAAGTCAATGAAGTAGGAGAGACTTTACTAACTTGTGTTTAATTAGTTAAACTTCTCACCTGTCCTTTACAAAGATATATGGGATATTAAACTTAAGACTACGGATTCAAACCACTAAGAAAATTTCACTGCAAGAAAATGGTGATTAACACAAAAATTTTACTGCAAAACATAAGAAGGTTATAAACAAAACCTGAAATATTCAATAGTGTCAGAACAAAAAAACACAAGAAAGACTAGAAAGCTGCTCTGATTTCACATCGAAATCAACCCAGAGAGGAAAATCAATTACAAGGCCGGAAATGCCGCCCAAAGATATAATGTCACTAAAATAATGAAAGATGCTTCAATTCAACACAGAGGCGTGCCATTGTCAAACACACCCTCAGTTAGAAAACATCAGCAAATACAATTTTGGACTTTCCATGAACTCGATAATTTTCTGAATGTAATTCACAACTTCTTTTCATTTTTTTGATCGATCAGTTGAAATTATGATGCTACCTAGTTTCCAACTCAGGTCAGTGTCATCTCAGAACTTGTCCCTGAATGAAAAATTCCTGACAATCATGTATCCAACTAAATGAAGGTTCCATTGACTCCAATTGCACGATTGTTCTTCTCTAACTTAAAAGAAATCCTAAATTTCCAGTTTCAGAAAATTCTGCATGGTTCCCCAAAACAGACTTCCATAAACTTGAGCTCGCAATTTCATTCAATGTTCTCTAAATATTCAAACCTAACATCTCAATGTTCAACCTAAACTCATCAAGCTATTAGATATCAATAAATATTTCAGAGCACAATTCATTGAAACAAAACCATACAGGAGATATAAGGAAACTTACGAACCTGAGCACTTCCAAAGAGAATCCATTTCTGGATTTCCAGAAAGCATGCCACATGTTTTAACTATCAATCAGATCTGCTTCATTGATATTAGATTAGCCAGACACCCACAGATTCAACGTGATTTGCAACACATTCTACTATCTGGGGTGATACTTTTAAGTTTTATCCATCTGACTGCTAACTGCTTCCTTGTACAGAGAGGATTTCAAAACTTTATCATCAGGATAACATGTACATATGTTCTTCTGAAATGGAGGAACGTGAAAACAATGCTTCCATACCTTCTTCGCCACATCAAGTCCCCAATACATACATTCCCCCTATACAGAGAGGATTCTGAAACTAATCCCGACCTGTTTAAGAGTTTACCTACACATAACTTGGTTTTTCTACTCTTCAACTTGAGTTCAAGTGCAACCTAAGCTGAGCTGAATGTCTGAGTGTAATGAAGGATGAAAAACATCTATGATAAGGATTCCACTGTCCCTAGACATTATTACAACTTCTTAAAAAGCTATATATGTATCACTGTTTGCTAAATCTCTTCTAACATGACCAATAAGACATCTAAATCACTGTCAAGAGGAAAACACAAATGCAGATTGCAAAGTAGTAGTCTGAAATGATACCGAACCAAATGATACTGTATTACTGTGTCTATGTACTACATTGTTTATTTTCAGATAATTGATTCAATACCTGACTAATAATCAAAGACAACAAGTAAAATAACAAAGAAGCACAAATTTGAAAATGAAACAACTAATTCAAAACTGAAACTCTAATTTCAATTCAATTTCAAAAGGCAAATTGTTATCATTATGAAATCAAAGGCACCACAAGTTTAAAAAACTCAAACCCAGCGACATCATTTAAATCATACGCGTGGCTGCTGCGATCCCCATCCATGTAATATTCCCCTCGTCATAGAAGCAAGACCATCCCGTTCCTTATCACTCGGTGTCACTGGCTGTTGCGATTCCCATCCATTTCGCAGTCCCCTCGAAGGAGATTCATATTCATTTCCCCACTTTTTAGCTGGTGTTGCTTCTGCTTGTGCTCCCCTTCTATTAATGGGCAACACAGTCGACGGCATTGGCATTGTCATCGGTTTCCAAAACCTATCCCTATCCTCTTTCCTAATCCTAAAAGGATGCTGCGCTGGTGAAACAACAATCTTCATCTTCTTCACATCAATAGTTTCAATTATAAACCGATTCGGCAACACACCCATCCCACCGCCCAGATTACCCATACGTTTTTGCGGCATAAAAGCAATAAACCCAGCAATTCCAACACTAAACCCACCTCTAACTTTCTCCATGATAAAACCTTTCACTTTGATATTCTTTCTCCAACACATATTCAGTTCACTCCATGCCCTGTTCCTCCTCTCTAATGACATTTCATCTGTAGATCCAACTAATGATGTGAATCTTGATGATGCACGATCTTGTGAGAATTGATCACCGGCGACTAAATCTATGAAGAAGCGTTCCAGGATTTTCATTCTGGGTGGGTTTAAATCGTCTTGTTTTGGTTGGCCCGGGACTGGTGGAACCATGTAGATTGGTTCTGTTTTCCGGAGACCGGTGAATTTGGATGGGTTTTCACGGCATAGGAGGAAACTTGCGTTTGATCGGAGGAATTGTTTGCTTAGCTTCATCGCCGGAGGTGGCACTTTTTTTCTTTTTTGTGTGTTCTTCAGGTCAAGGAGTATTTCATTTGTCTCTTGCTCGGTAGATTTGAGGTAGGGTTTGGGTAGAAGAAGACGATTGTAAGGGGAGTGGCAACTTTGTAATATTTTAAAAAGTAAGGGAGCAATTGTGCAGATGTTTGGGAAATGAGGGGTATTATTGTCATTGCGCCATATATGAAATTTTCTTCCTCCATTTGTTTGAGTCAGGATCTCAGGACTCGGGAGTCTCAAATGTTAATAGGGTTTAACTCATCAGGATCGGACAGTTAGGGTTTAATTTCATTTGTGGTTCAATTGTTGATAGGAGATTTGATGACGACGATTGCGAGGCAAGTCTGTAAGATGATACGGAGCCGACCAAAATGGGAGACGACACTCCTATCTGAGTTCCCTGCTACTGTTCTTTTTGACCAAAACTGCGTTCAAGAGATTATTAAGTGTGAAGATGATGTAGTTCTCTCGTTGCGTTTCTTCAACTGGATTTGTTCGCAAGATGGGTTCACTCCTGATGCCAGTTCTTACAATACCATTTTCAGAATTCTTCCGCAGGTAAAGGCTTCAAAATCTGCAACATCTCTTCTCAGTTCTGCCAAATTTATTCCTGAACCAGTTTTTTTGGAGTTTTTCAATCAATGTCTACGCGAAGGTGGGTCTGTGGAAGAAGCTGTTGAGATTTTTTCTAAGCTAAGGAAACTTGGCGGTATGTCTCCATCAATTGAAGTTTGGAATACTGTATTATCGGGTTGTCTTCGGGTCGAGAGGACTGATCTTGTATTGAAATTGTACAATGAGATGAAGGCGTCCGGTCACGAGGGAAATGAGGATACAGTTGGGTATTTGATTCAAGCCTATTGTAAGAA
The DNA here is from genome assembly GCA_023531105.1 of Papaver atlanticum. NCBI lineage: Eukaryota > Viridiplantae > Streptophyta > Magnoliopsida > Ranunculales > Papaveraceae > Papaver > Papaver atlanticum. Next base: position 1,980,263 of record JAJJMB010017174.1, read on the forward strand.
TAACAAGCTTAGTAAAGCTGCCGAAGTTCTTCACCAGTTTCTTGAAAGGAGAGTTGTTCCTGATGTTACTGCTTTCACCAAATTAATTTCGGGGTTAAGCAGGGAAGGGAAATTTCACAGAGTTTGTGAGCTTCTTCGTCGTATGATTGCAGCGGATCGATTGCCAAGTATGTTTACTTATCAAGAGATCATTCACGGGCTGTGCAAAAACAAAATGCTGAGAGAAGCTTTTCGAATATTCGAGGAACTGAAGGTGAGAGGTTATTCACCAAACGGTATGATGTATGATATGTTGATTTATTGTCTCTGCAAGAATGGTCAAATGGATGATGCGGAGAAACTGTTTGCCGAGATGACTTCGAATGGATTTGTTCCCAATGAGTACAGATACAATGTACTCATTCATGGATATTTTGGCATTGGTAAGTTAAGGGAGGCTATGACACTATACAAAAAGATGTGTGATAGAGGCCTTAAAGAGAGTGCATTAAGTTACCGCACATTGATTAGAGGGATGTCGTTAAATGGAAGAATGTGTGAAGCGATTGCTTTGTTTGATGAAATGTTGATAAAAGGACTTCAACCTGATGTTATTATCTATAATGTTATCATTCAGGGATTTTGTGAGGATGGAAAGTCAGGTAAGGCTATGGATATCTACAAAGAACTCCTTCGGGTAGGTTTGCAGCCTTCTACTTATACTTACACCCCACTAGTTAGGGCTCTTTGTGACGAGGGAAATGTGGTAGAAGCAATAAGGATGCAGAACGAGATGTTAAATAGGAACTTGAAGCCGTGGGTTTGCACTCATGATTACATCATCACTGGATTATGCAAAAGCGGAAATGTCACTGAAAGCATGGATAGGTGGGCTAAGATGTTAGGGAATAAAATGAAACCACAAGAGGAAACGTTTAATGAATTAATCAAATGCCTGACTTTGAATGATCGACTGGAAGATGCCGTATTAGTTTTAACTTCTATGTTTACATCAGGATACACTCTCCGGGAACCTACTTACGAACTTCTAAAGAGTAAATTTGCTAAGTCTGATTCTTTCCAAGCTGTTGAATGTCTAGAAAGGTTCTTGGGAAGTAATTAGAGCTTCAGTGGTTTGTGGACACAGCATGTGGTTTTTGTTAAATATGTTGACTCCTTTCTAGCGTACTTAAGATTCTCAAATTAGTATTAGGAGGTGAAACTTTGTACTACAAGATATTTGCATTTTTGGAAATAAATTGGAATCGTTATTATCAAGAATTTCAAGTTGCTGTCACATATATTTCGGGTTCTTGTAGAATTTTACGTGTATGGTACAGCTAGCCAGTAAAGACCAAGGCACAGTTTATAGATTGGGTACAGGGTTGGAAGTCTTTGCTTATTGTGAGGAAGGCAGACATCAGACGGTCATCAACTCATCGTGCTTTTGTTTTATCAGAATCTAATGCTATAAGATCTGAAGCAGGCGATAAAAGGTCTTGATATTTATTTATGAAACATCAGCATCATCTTTCTCATTCATGAACGAGAAAGTTGAAGATCCTTTATCTGGCTGTGTAAGACGGCCTCTCTTTACTGCCAACTATTAACATTAGTGCCGTGTTCTTAAAATATATGCAGATGATGAATTAGCATGATATAATCCAGGATATCCTTGTGTCTGTTTCATCCAAGGGGAAAACAAGAAATATCTTTCAATTGCATAAGAGGTAACCAGAAGCTGACACCTTCACTTCGAATGGATTCTCATTAGTCATCTTAGTGATTGTCTGCCTAGGTGGTTCGGTTTTGCTTGCCTGGTTAGCTTAATTTAGTTTTGTTGGTATTTATGTGTACCACTAATATTTTTGTCTTGTTTCCGGCGGGTTAATGTCGCTTGCTTGGACCTATTACTCCGTTTACCAAGTTGGCTGGGTAGAATTATTGCTTTCATCCTGGACATCTTTTGGTAGTAGTATATAGTTCTTGATATTATCTCGACTAAGTAGTGACTGGGAGCTAACTGTATTTTTGTTTATTATGCAAATATGCAGGTATTAGTTTCAGCACCTCATGGAACATACTGTGGTCAGTGGCAATTGAGTCTGTCTTTTATCTCTGGCGTCTCACAGTGAACAAATGATACCTATTACCTGGAATGGGGTCAAACGCGTTCCAAGCGTATAAAAAGACCTCTCACATTCAGTCTGGAAAGAGTGTAAGCTCTCTTTAAAATTACCACAAAAAAATTTTCTTAGCGCCAACGGCTTAGCAGGGGATGCCACTCCATCATGATAGGGTTCTTGACTTTTCTCTCTTTTTTAAAAAAAAAAAAAAAATTTGCTTCCAAATTTCTTAAGAAATTGAAATCCAATTTGATTGCACTTGATATAGAACTTCTGCCATCTATGGTGTATAGGTAAAATAGGTTTATTTGAAAATACCTGCTTAAATATCTTGCCTGCTGTTTTCACTTTGCTCTGGAATCTGGTCATTCCAAAATTCTGCTGTAATCTGAAAAGCTAAATCGCAATTTAAGCATCTTTTTTGTTGTTCACCATCGTTGTTCTTGTTGTTTGGTTAATTCTAGTGTAAAAGAAAATGTGACGCATACTGTCTTCCTTGATGAAACGCTCAAGTATCTCTGCCTTTTTTTCTCCATCCCTGGTCATCTTTTTTGAAAAATGGGCATGTAATACTGAAGCTAACCCTTGGAGTATTAACTCGGTATGACAATTCGGAGAAATCAGAGCGATCACATACACAACAGATGCTACCTTAGAGAGATGTTCTGCCTGTTGTGATGGTGGACTCGCACTTAGTAAATAGCTAGATATTATGATCACCTGATCACTTGATCACTTTGCAGCATATAGGACTATAAGAGTGAAGTGTAGATGATACTCTTAGCTTATTTTGAAGCTTGGTTCAGATCAGTGCAGATGTGTTTCATTCATAGCAAGCTATTGTTGGCTCCCCAGTTTGGTTGGTTGTGCTGTAATGGCATTATGCGCGCTACTTGGATTCTTCTGCCAAGGTTCTATAAAGGCCAGATTAGAACTCAAATCCTGAATGAATGTATAAGGGGTAAACAGGATTGTGAGTTGTAATTTAGCCATTCATTTAAAGGAGGAAAGGCACCAAAGTAATGGTGTTGTAAGTTAAATGATCTCAGTTAGGGTTTCACTTCTGCTATCTATTAATAAATGTCATACCAATTTGCATAATCTGCACACAAATTTATGTTACTGTTTTCTGTACTTGGAATTAGTCAGGCTGATGAAGGTCACTTGGAGGGACGGCTTCCTTAAAATATCGATGCAGACCACCCAATCATTAAAGACTTAAGTTTAAAGAACAGGGACTAGAATGTCTTCTCTCATAACCCATCTCTGTTTTCTCATGGATGTGTATGATTTGTGTTTGGCTTCAATTTGATTAATTTATCGTTTGGAAGCTCGTGTTTTTGTTTGCGATTGTTCGTCAATTTGTACCTGTTAATTGCTATCATTTGGAAGCTCGTAATCATCCGGATGATTAATAATAGTATTACATATTTGTATGGTATGGTACTGTATGTATATCCATCCTGGATTTCCTGAATAGATCTGCAGTCAAGGCGATCAGAAGCTAACATTTGTGAATAGATTTGCAGCCAAGGGGAAGAGAAGCTAACATTTGTGGCACAATACAACATTCAAGGTTCATGGCTGAATTCGACACTCAAATTTGTTCTACCTTTGATCCATCCACCGATGCAATTGCTGAAGAGTCAAGGTGGATACTAAGGAGTACATTCACGTGCGAATTAACATTTGTGCAAGGCTTAAAAGAGGACTGTAGCTGCAACAAAATTCTCAGAGACCTCTAGAAGGAATACTGTTGTAGTGGTATTGCTGTCCTAGTCCCAGCGTCAGACCAGGTCATTCTACTTCAAGGGGATGAACACAAAAACGTATCCACCTTCCTGGTTCAGGTAAAATCCACTCCCTGCTTCATATCACAGCTGATCGCCTTAAGTTCAATTTTAATTGGTCTTGTGATTCTGTTTTCCTTTTTTATTTGCTTTCTCGACTCTTAAGCTGGCTTAATGTTGATGTTCAATTCTATTGTTACGCAGACTTCTGCTACCAACTTATCTTGAAACCTACAAGAAGTTTACACGTCAAGGGTCTCATGTCCTGGACTTAGCATACATGCCTCCAATATCCCTACAATTGGTCTACTAGCTTTCTGTTTTGTCACCTTCCCAGGACCTTGCACTTGCATTGGGCAGTTAGTTAGCAAATTGAATTAAGTTTTTTATTTTTAAACGTGTACTCAGTTTAGAACTCATTGTTATTATCATGATTTTAATTCAATTTAAACTTTTGTTTCAAATTCAGTTGAAACAGCAACTTTAGATTCAGCTGAATCAGTTCCTCTTTTTTATATATATAAAATGAGAAAATTAGGCGCACACCCAAAAATAATAATATTTTCATTGTCAGGTTCACAATTAATTTTAGGTTCCGTGAAACCCATAATTATATGAATTTTCGAACAATGTCTGTATGACGGGTTATGCAGCCTAATTTTTCAGGGGTATAATTGGCAACGCAACTTGGATATAAAATATCTAAAAATTCGTGCCTCGGAATTTTACAAATTTTATATCGTTGGAAATCTTTTAAAGAGAGCTACACAACGAATACAAACAACAATATCAAATTTTTGTTTTTCACGAAAAAATCGGAGGTGATCATCATTGTAGGGAAAATTTTCGAAAACTGACTACATATTCGTTATGCAGACTCCAAAAAAGATGCATAACACAAAATGCATACACCACAAAAGATGCATAACACGTTATGCAACCATATTTTTGTTCATGCATCAATTATTTTGGTTATGCAGCCACTAAAATGCTGTAAATGCCTGAATCCAACAGAAAAAGCAGACGCATAACAAATTAAGCAACCATTTTCTCGACCGCATAACAAGTTATGCATCTATACCAGGTTATGTAGCCATTGTTTTGGTTGATTTTAGTGCGTACAGATAAAATTGATGCATAATGCATTATGCAGCCATATTTTCGGATGCATAACAGGTTATGCATCCATTTTCATGACTGCATAACATGTTATGCATATATTATTGTAGGTGCATGACAAGTTATGCAGTCATTTTTCTTTGTTGGTTTCAATACCAACAAAAAGGTTGCTGCATAACGTGTTATGCAACTATTTTCTGGACTGCATAACAAGTTATGCAACAATTTTTGTAGATGCATAACAGGTTATGCATTTATTCACTGCACCAAAACCTATTATGGTGCATATCTTTTGTAGATGCATAACATGTTATGCATCTTTTCAAACCCATATGTTCACTGCACCAAAACCTGTTATGTTCATTATGTAATGCATTCCCTAAACATACATCTAATTCACATTCCCTGTATGTCCAGCTGCAATGTTCATCTCCAGTTCCTACACCAGAAACTCCAATTACACTCCATGTTCTCTGGCTACTTCACTGCACCAAAACCAACACCATCTGCATCTTCAATAGCAACCACAAATCTGTTCCTCCACAACCTAATTATTCATATAGCATACCCATTTCAGTCCCATGACAACAACAGCACAACCAGTTTGCAATTTCATCAAGACTACCACCAATTCCACATACCCATTAGCTCAATCAATCCAAAAGCAACAACACCTTCTCAGTTCCTGCTTCAAAACATCAACACGGATCCTTGACAGCATCACCACCATGAGCAATACCAGTACCACCTGCTCCTAACATACATCTAACCTTCTTATCTCTAGAGCTGCATCACAAACTGTACCCATCACAGAACCCTTTACATTCACTTCAACCACCACCTGCAACAAATCACAATCTAGCCTGCAAGTTCATATCCATCCACCTAAACCCATTTTACATCCTTGACAGTGACCACCACCACAGAACACCCATCACCATTTCTGCAGCATGCTGCAATTTATAACCCAGACCTAGGCATTCATCTATAAACTCAGGACATATTCCTCCTGTCAAATCAATCTCTCCCAAACTCTCAAATAACACAACACAACAGCATCATCTCAGATCTTCTATTGCAGCTCAACTTCAATTCTTCTTCATCTTCCACCTCATATGAGAAACCTAATTTCATGAACAACAGCAACATCAGAAGCTGTAATTCCTCTTCATCTTATTCTTGACAGCAACAGATTGGAAATCCCCATCGATCTCAACTCGACTGAATCTTTTCTCTCCTGTGTTCTTCTCACAAATCCTAACAATCAACAAATATCTCAGCTCCAATAACTTCATCTCATTCTCTGCTCAAATTCTAGTTCGATTCCACTCTGAATTTCATCGATTTCATCTCCCCATCTCAGCAGCCGTCTGTTCTTCTCAATCTTAAATTCGAAATCAATTCCCATAACCCCATGAATCTCTCCCTTTTTCTGAGTTTTAGTGTCGCCATTCTTCTCTCGGTTTCAGACAGTGTAGGACTAACTATTCATATTGACTGATTTGATTTCTAGGGTTTTTCCGATGGATAATTTTACTCATCGGGAATTCACGGTAGAGTGGAGAGGAAGAAGAAAAGGAATTGAAGATGAAGATGAAGAAAAAAAAGACTGAAACAGAATTTTATAAATTATGGGTTTGGGAGAAATATTTTCACCAAAAATGGGTGCGCGCGTGAGTTTTTATGGGCGTGGGTTTCTCAGTGGAAAAAATCTGAAAAATGGGTTTGTCTGTAGTTTTCACATATAAAATACCTTGCTAGTTTGGGGCTTAGAGAAATTATCTTAGGCCTACACAAATTTTGTTCCCAACTATAAGGAGGGTCTAATTTGGATGAAACTACCGATACCCCCACAATAATTACTAAAACCTTCTCTCTCTTTTTTTTTTGCATTTCCTACCTCCTCAACAACGGATTATTCTTCTTTTCTCCCTCTCTTTTTCTTTCTTTTCAAACGAAAGCATCGATAATCTTCAGCTAGGTTCTTAGTTCCTTTTTTTTTTTTTGAATCACTCGAATTTTATTAATTAGGGAAATAAAAATACAACTACAATAGCTAGAAATAAAGATCAAAAAAGAAGGCCAAACTACATAGGCCAAAATAAAACAGAGAATATTTCAACCAAAAAATTACAGGACCAACAAGATACCAACAAAACCTATAATACTCAACATCTGATATTTCTATTCTTGTAAGGAATGTAGGTCTGCCAAGATTAATCTGTCTTTCAACTGCAGCTATTTGCGCCCCTTTTTTTTGCAATTGTGTCTGCTGGGAAGTTTACTTCTCTGAAGCAATGACAAAACTTAGTTGTATGAATTTTACCAACATCCCTTAACCATCTCATTTTAACAAACCAGGGCACTTGACCTTCAACAAATTCAGTAAGAACTGTCTTAGAATCAGAGTTGATTATGATATGATCCACTTTCTATTTTACAACTAGTTCAATAGCACAAAACTGCATAAACCTCAGCAAAATAGCTGGTGGCTATGCCAATTCCACCAGGAAGTGTCCCTATCACCCGAAGTAAATGATTCCTAACAGCCACATGATAGACGCATTTATGTGTCTATTTTCATCTCTTTTATGTATAGTGTTAGTACCCATTTTTGTACTAATTTTGGTATTTTATCCCTTGTAGGTGTATTTTGGAGGAATAGGCTTTTGCGGGAAAATTGGCTCGAAAAGTTGTTAAAGGCTCCTGGGAGGACATTTGCTATTCGGACTCTCATTTTGGATAAGGGGTAACCCATTTTCAGGCAGCTGCTAAGCACAGACCGGGTTTGGATAAGGGGAGGTCATCCCCTTCGTTTGAAAATTCGTTTTGGCGGGAAAAAAAAGTCACCTGCGTAACTTCCTGGCAAGTTTTGGATTGATTTTTGGAAGTGTTTTATCGTGATTCAATTGCCAAACTAAGTTGGGATGGACTTGAATGGAGTAAACAAGGTTGGTACATCTGTTTATATCGATTAGAATGGGCTGAATGATCGGGTTTTGATAAAACAGGAAAAATAAAAATAAAAATGGAAACAGACAAAAGTTTCGAATTATATTTAGAAGTTACATGCTATATTTTGCAAGGATTTGTCTGAAGAAGAATAAGAGGATAGTTTGGATAATTCAGGAAGGAGGTGAAGTG
>JAJJMB010017174.1:1988430-2004206 GCA_023531105.1 Papaver atlanticum
ATCGAATCCTATTACCACCACTTTCACTACAATTAAAACTCACATCACCACACCAAAGCCAGCAGTTCCAGGATTACCGATGGAAGCTCCATCGCAACAAAACAGAGTATACCCAATATTTGGAGGACAATAGTAACAAGTTTTTATAGGTTGAAATTTGATCTTTCTAGGACCCAGGTTAAAGAAGAAAATTACGTGATGATCATAATCTTGATTCCACTTGTTTCCTTTCATCCTTAAGCCACCTTCAAACACAATCATTTTGATTCTGCATTTAAAACTCTGAACATTTGCCAGAATATAATCAAATAATCTTTTGTTTTTCTGAAACCACAACTTTTTTAAAACTGAACAAGTAGCTGTAATACATACTTCTTTTAGCAATAGACTTTTAGCTTTTGCCTTTTCCCATATATCCTCAAAGGAATTTGGTGGACAAAAAACCAAAAACATAGCATAACCATCTCCATACCTCAATATTGAGGCTACTTCCTATAGGAGATGATTCATTCTGTCTTGAGCTTCTTCACAAATGCAGCATCTGGACACATATCATAACCTTTATCTACCATGATTGAATCATATACATAAATTCCTTGCACCACTTTTCATACTGAAAATACGAGGGTACCCAAATACACCACGCTTTTTCGTTTCAACCTATAAGTCCGATACCAAGTGTGATCGTTTATGGACAAAGTCGAGACAACATAACAACAAGATATTTACTTGACAATTTTTACGGTACAAGACCGATTGACTATATGATCAATGTCAAGTGATTAAGATTTCACATACAAGTGTTATTTCATTTATTATAATAAAAACAATTATAATGCAGAAGTAAAGTAAACGACACAACAAGATTTTGTTAACGAGGAAACCGCAAATGCAGAACAACCTTGGGACCTAGTCTAGTTTTGAATACTCTTAGAATTAAGTCGTTATACAAAGAACAAAACCAACTTCGTATAGTTGAGACCAAGTAATCAACCCCTAGTTACTTAGTTCCCTCAGTATCCCTGCGTCTACGAATGTCTGGTCACGCACATGAATCCCAAGACAGAAAATCACTATCTTGAGTTTCTTTACCGATGTAAAGTCTTAAGCACTCAACTCCTTTTTAATCGTCTTCCAAATAGTTAAGGAACAAAGATGTTTGGTAACTAGTCCAATAATATTTTAGAAAAAGATTCGTTGAGTTTTGATAAAGGCTCTTTCTTTTAAAGCAGTTGTAATGACACGTCCCTCCACCGATACTTTTCCCACTTGCAGTGTTGGGTTTTTAATGGGAATCGCTGCGGTTATCCAGCAGTAACTTCCCGAGAGGTCATTCATGGATTGCTCCCGCCCGAGCACGCTTAACTGCGGAGTTTTCTGCCAACTCTGGAGCCAATTGTGCTGAAAATTCCTCGGTGTTAGGAAAAAACAAACCATTACTTATATTCCGTTCGGCCAATCACTGCCGAATATCGGGGTATTACATTAGTAAACTTCTTTGTCGGGTAAGATCAATCCAAATCGGTAACTTAGATTCGGATTCATAACTATTAAATTCGGATATTGAAAAATACTATCAAATGATAGTTGTCGATCAATACGACTATATGATCAAATCTAACAAGGAGAAATCTAATCTAAGTCGGATCCCAGACGATCAACATGTGTGCACAAATCACGAGATACGAAAACCAATAAGAACAAATATTCTTGTCTTCAAATCTTCAATTGCATTCTTATGTACCCGCACACCACAAACGGAGTCTGTTAACAATGGATGATCACAAGTTATCTTTAGATCTAAAACAGTTCTAAAGATCTCGTCAATACTTTGATCTAGTTTGAGTGACCCTTATGTCAGATGAGAAGGCTCTCAAAAATAATCAAACTAGGTGCAAAATTTCAACCGTTAGTCAATCAAATCAATAATCGAAAACTAAAATAACAATGCAATTATCTAGTTTCCACAGTACTCGTAGAACATCTTGATCCCACAGAAGTCTTTAAAAGAGCGGTCGTAAGACATTTCGCCTAATTAGGGTACTTTCCCCTCTGGATAGACGGCTCCACCATAAACAACACAAATGAAGTTTTCCTGGCTCTTAGGATAGTTTGACAGAAATGAAAACTCAATTATTTATAGACCAAGGTTGTTTGGACAACAAGGAAATTCTAAAACCGAAAATATTCTCAAAATATTCAATAAGTACTTAATTTCAGTTTTTATATTTCCAACTAATATCCAACCTGTAATTCTGAAATCTCTCATTAGAAAATATCTAATATTAATTTAGCACTTAAATAATACTATAACTTTCCAAGAGATATGTTTTGATTTGCTGGAAAATCAAAAACATATAATTGACTTAATTAAAAGTCTGGGATCACCTTGAGTATCAAGGAATATCTTTGAACAATAAAAGATAAGAATTATATTTATGTCCAAATTATGTCGACATCAAGAACTTTCCTATTTAGCAAACCCTAATTCCAAACTCACACAAAACCATAAAGTAATATGTGAATACAAAGGGTCGGTTTTGCTCTTGGGACCGGTTCTACCATGACTCCTAACATAGGTTAAGATTGGTTCTACCAAGTTTCCAAATATAGGTAGGGATCGGTTCTACCATGACTCCTAACAATAGTTAGGATTAGTTCTACCATGTATCCTAACATAGGTAAGGATTGGTTCTACCAAGACTCTCAACATAAGTTAAGATCGGTTCTACTGCGTATCCCAATATAGGTAAGGATCAGTTTTACCAAGACTCTCAACATAATTTAAGATCGGTCCTACTGTATATCCCAAACTAGGTAAAGATCAGTTCTACCATAACTCTCAACATAAGTCAAGATCGGTTCTACCAAATTTCTTACCTAGGTTCGAATTGGTCATCCAATAGATCTTCAATGAAAACCAGACCAAAACGTCTATTGATTTCCTTTCGATTATGAAACAATTTTTGTACATGTATTTCCTTTAAACATATGTAATCAAACATAGTTTCCTAGGATGAAATTACACCTATATCCAATACACAATCAAGTAACGAGTTACATAGATTATGTCGATGTCACATTTACGAAATTCAAAAGATAAACGTAATACTTCGTAATCAAATATTATTCCTTGACACTTTGATCATAATAAAATGACCAAGTCTAATACTAGATTATTAAATATAACCTCACATGTTATATTTTCAATCTTAAACGAATTGAAAGCAACGATAGGAATGGAAACAAGTCAAGTCAATATCACTAACCTCAAGTGGAAGGATAATGTCTTCATTGTAGTTGATACGTCCTCACGATCTTCAGGTCTTCAAGGTAATACTTGTATGTCTCTACATTCCTAGACTTTCTATTCTAACCTAAAAGAAGATGACTTTAGTACATTCAATCAAGCGACTCTAATTGAGTTTTGATACTAAAATATGACAACCAAACTTGACATACCAACGGTTGGTGGGTTCAACCGAGCAATGCTCTAACACATACATTACTTTCTATGCTTTGATGAAGATATGCATTCCATATAAATTTTGAACATTGCATTTTTTGGCTCCTTATTCCTTAATTTAGTTACTGCTGAAGAATTTGTAAATTTACCTTTGAAGTCACCTCCCCAGATCAATAAATCATGTCCTACTCCAACATCTGACAAATTATAGGGTAGTAAGAATTCTTGCATTTCTAAGGGAGTCATCCATTCTCCACTGTGAATAATTTCTGCTACTCATATGAATGTTATTTTCAACATAAGTAGTATAACCCATTGTTTCTATTAGAGGAGACTCACCTTTCTAAGAATCAAGCCAGATAGAGATATTTTGACCATTACCAATGCACCATCTTATGTCTTCTTTTAGAGAATCCCAATCCCATTTCAAACTTGGCCAAACAAAAGACAATTGCCAATTGGTAGTCTATTTTTATTTTTATCTTTGAATTTTTCCTTAAAGAATAATGCCATTCTTCTGTTGAGATGATAATCTTCCACATCATTTTCATAAGAAGTGCTCTATTATTACTTCTAATCTTTGGATGCCAAGATCACCTTCACTATAGGGAATGCACACTTTCTTCCAAGATAAGGTTATATATTTCCTTGTTTCTCCATCTCCAGACCACACGAAGTTTCTTATGATTTTCTCACATGTTTTAATCACAGATACATGCCACTTATAAACTGTCATATTCTAAATGGGAATACTACAAAACACTGATTTTATGAGAACTAACCTATCCTGAAATGGTAACAGTTTCCCTTTCCAAGCTGCTAATTTCTTCAGAGGCATCTCCACTATTGGCCAAACTGTCGAAACTTCAGTCAGGATCACTTTAAGATATTTGTCAGGAAAGTCACTTGATTCCATACGCATCATTTCTTTAATTTTATTTTTTCTCACTTTAGATGTTCCATCAATTAATAATTTACTCTTGATTTTATTTATGATTTTCCCTGAGCTTTTTTGATACTCCTCCAATAACTTCATTAGATTATCAATACTTCTCTTAGCTCCATTGCAGAATATGAAGACACCATCTGCAAAGAATAAATGGGTTGGATGAATCCCTTTTCTCACTACCATTGGACTTATAGATCCCTCATTAACCAATTTAGTTATACATCTACTTAACACATCTTCCATAAGAACAAAAAGAATATGAGACAGTGGATCTCCTTGTCTCAATCCCCTTCCAACCGAAAAAAAACCATTTGCACCTCAATTAATCATCATTGATATCTTAGCAGATTCAAAAATAGTATGTAACCACTTACACCAAGAATTGGAGAAACCATACTTGCTCAAGACTTGAAAGAGAAAATTCCAGTTTACAGAGAAGCCTGAGAAATATCCAGCTTTAGTCCTAAATTTCCACTTCTTCTTTTTTTCCCATTTCATTTACCATTTCAGAAGCTAGCATTTCTAGGTTCTTAATAACACTACCTTCTTCTTAACTTCATTTATGTTTTAGTCTTCATTATACTTCCTTTACGATCCAAAAGACGATTAATCATTTTTTTGCTTCTATAAAATGACAAGTTATCCATGAATGAAGCAAATCACTGGAATTACTTATCCTAGTTCGGATGATCTAGGAATTGGTAAAGCGACTCGAAATAAACATTCATCGTTGCAAACGGTTATGGAAGACGAACAAACTATTAGCACAATACAAGGAGCATTGGCTCCAATCAGGTACTTTTCTATCAACCCAGTACTCTAAATTAGGTTTTAGCAACAGGCATTCACTCAAAATTTGAATTTTTTGAAATCAAAATTTTAAGGGTTCACCAGAGTCGGTCCGCGTTAATGTACTTGTACCCCGATTGCTTTAAGAAATGGTCGTTGTTCATGCCACAACAACCAATTAATGTAGAAGTGTTTTCTGGTTGAAGAAAATTTAACCAAAATCAATCGATGTTCATGCCTACATCGCCGGATTATGATATGGAAGAAATACCCAGTTTTTTGTATGTTTTATTTGCAAGAATCGGATTATGTGAATGTTCACATAAAGCGATTATATATCCTTTCATTTCTTAACTGCTAATCCCACAATCGGTTTATGTAAGTGTCTATATAAACCTATTTTTGGAGGAAAAAATTGCCAATATTTATATATACTTTTTTAACCTAGAATCGGATTATATGATCAATTATGGACCAATTTTTTTTGTTGTAAATTCTTTGGAATCGGTCTTTGTTTGTGTATCCAGAGTACTGATTCTCTACTTATAATTCGTATATATACTTTAGTTTGATTGTTGTTTATCGTGTATCTCCATACTCTCTAGGGCAACAAGGGAAAGCAAAAGCAGGCCTAAAAGACATCAAAGGTAACATGATCTTGATTCTCCTTGGAGTTAGGAACCTCGTCGAAAGGAAGGTAAAAAAAATGGATGTTAAACACTTTAGAGGCTCTGTGAGTAAAGATAAAACGCGACAATTTAATGAAACACCCCCTAAAATGGAGCAGCCAGCACAAGAAAAATTTGATTCTGCTACACCTAGTGATTAAGAAAGTAATGAAGAACAAAGTGGTGAAAAAGAAGTTTTTGAAAAAAGAGGCAAGCAAGATCAACAAGAAGGTCAAGCACAAGTAGGAGAAGGCTCCAAAGATACCACTAAAGATAAAGGAAAAGCTCCAAACGGACCATCGAAAAAGAAAGAGGACCGCTTTCCCGACCCATACAAGATGTTTACTCGCGTCCTTAAAGATCTTGTTTATGGGTACCCGGTGATAAACAAAAGTTGTTATGGTGGTACAAAGAGCGTTGGGATGATATCATCTGACATACCATTAGTAACTATCGGTCAGGACCACGCCAATGTTGTGCGTCCTCTTAAACCAATGATAAGCACGTCAGTGCTACATTTTATACCCATATTTATATTAGCTAAGACTCAATATTTTGGCTGATAACACTATTTTAGTGCTTCTGTAGAAAGTACGAGCAAATTCGATCACCAGAAGAATAAATAGCTAAAAATGGCGAATGCGACAAAAAATGCCAATATCACTTATGGCACCAAAGAGACCGGTTAGAAGTGTGGCTGCCTTGAAGCAGATGGAGCTTAGCCAATTGCTGGCTATCTAAGGTGGCTAAAGTGGTAAGTGTTGTGAGGTGTCAGCTAATGGATTTGGTGCTGTGTTATAAAAGTGTTGTTGAGTTAAGGAAGTTAGTGGGAGACGTGGTCTCACTCTGCACCACATTCTTAGTGGCACATCGGAAGCATCTCAACAGCATATTTTATTCTTTGTCATCACCAAACAAAAACCTCAAGCAGCTGTGCATTTCACATTCATTTTTCTTTCTAGCGTTGGTTGATTTGGGCAGGTCTGGGTGTGCTTGAATCAAAGGCATAGTGGGCAAGAGGAAGGTGGATGTGGCTTTACAACCGAGTTCCGTTAGTGGAATGTTAAGCATATTCGTCCCCTGACTTTACCAAGCAGGAGAAGATCATTTCCTTTCGAAGAATATGGTATTCATTTTATCAAGAGAAAAAATGGTTTCAAGCAGCATCTTTGGCGAATGTTTAAGCTGCTGCTGTCCATTATCTTTTTAGCTCTCTTTCAAATGTCTTGGTCTGTAATGTGATGAGATTCATGGTGTGAGTCTTCGGGCAGTCGACAGCAACATTAATCGATTAGGAGGTTGGCATCTGCTGGGTAGGATGGCTGAAGTGTTGTTGGCAGTGGAAGGAGGTGATTGTTGCAGCAGCGAGACAAGAAGAAAAGACACAGGGGAAGATCAGCTGGTGGTGTTGAAGTTTATCGAAGTCAGCATGGATTAACTAACTGTGAGCAGGAAAGTGAAGGTCAGCGCAAGAGGATTGAAGAAATTATGAAGTTCAGTTAGCTTTACTGTGAAAGATGGCAGCGAGACAACGAGCTGGTGTTGTGGATTCGTGACAGCAAGAAGAGAAGAGTTCATGGAATTGGTGGTTAACAGATAACAGAGAATGGAGAAGAAAGTGGAGACATGCATACGTTGGTGGTTATGCCTTAGTAATGTTTGATGGGATATGCTTTTGGATTGATAAATAATTCTTTAGAACTGTCTACTTAGAAGCGAAGAAAATTATACCGATGAAAAATAATTTTGGATTTTAATGTATTATCTTCCGAGACATGTGGTTGATTCCAATAATTGTATTGAGTTATACCGGAGATTGATTTTAGAAATTGTAATGAGTTTTAGATGATTAAATTGGAGGAATCAAAAAAATCCTAGTTACCGACTCTCTCTCAACAAATTTACTATATTCGTTTCGTTTAACTTTATTATTTCATTTTCAATTCTAAAAATCCAAAAACATCTTTATTGGTTTGTCGATTAGGAATATTGGTTACACTACTTTCCACCGCTCCATGTGGGTTCGACCCGTACTTGCCTCTGTCTACTAGTTAGACACCGTGCGATTGCGGTTATTACATATAGGGTTTCCCAGAATCCTATCAACCAGGACCGTCAGCGAGCATGATGACCTTGTGGCCAATAAAAGGAGAAGCAAAGGAAGTATTCAATACAGTAGATGCTACGTGGTTATTGGTTTCTGTCGACAATTCAGTCGTTGAATACGACAAACCTTTTGTTTCTGCCTTCATCGAGAGATTTTACGGGAAAACGGATACTTTCCATCTTCCGGTTAGCGAAATGACAATAGATCCAAATAATATGAAGTTGATTACTGGTCTAAGCATAGCAGGTAAAGCCGTAAGGGGTCCCGACTACGTGAATAAGCTTGAACGGTACAAGATTTACGAGTTCACCACGAAGGTGTTCGGCTGGGATGAGGAGAAGACTAAGTCGAAGATGCTAGTGGGTTCGGCAAAGAAAAGAATTTTCCATCTCGCGAGCTCGAGGGACCAATTCATGGGAACGAAGAAGTTTCATTTAGAAGAAAAGTTGAATCTAGAACGTGTCAACGCAACAACCCATGTATATATCCTCTACATCTTGGGAGTTGTTATCTTCCCCGACATTTCCGGTTCCCGTATATACGCCAACTATATTAAAAAATAAACAGGTTTTTTCAATTATGGCAACTTAATGAATTATATCGGTAAGGGAGATCTATCCCAACATGGCCTGTTTCACTCAAACTTAGTTTTAGTAGAGTTGTATATCAGTCATCTCACACACACATATATATTACAAATGAAAATAAAAACACGTCTTTGAAGAATCGTGTTGTCAGAGAGAAAAGATACAAAGTCGTGAAGAAAGTAAAAATACTTATTTTGAGGTCCAAAGCCTATTCTATTACCATGCCAAGCATGCTACGGGATTTTTGTATTTTTGAAGTTTTGTAATACCTGATTTAGTTCCTATTTAGAACTTGGAGATTGAAGGAACTACAGTTTAAAACAGCTTATGTAATTAACCTTCGAAATAAAGAATATAAGTGAAATAAGAATTTTAATCTAAAATATAACTGATGAGTTTTATAGTTGTAGTAAAAATGATTTGTTGCTCGAACTTGTGAAGGATAACTTTAGACTTAAATTCAAAACTAAATAGAAAAATCACTAAAAATTATAGCAAACACTGACAAAGTTGTTATCAATATTAAAAGAACACTGAGGCTGAGATTCCACTATTTTCCAAGTTCAAAGTGATTTAATCCAGTATTTATATTCATGCAATTTTCTCGTTCAATTTGATTCTAAACTATTGCAACATGTAGATTTTCAAAACAACAAGTGTAAATCCGAAGCATAAAACATCAAAAACCTAGGTCCAAGAATGCTCTATCAAAAGAAATAACAATTGCTCAACAAAAATCATTCAAACAATTTTCAATCAAGGCAAATAATCATAAAATAATTGCAATAAAATAAATAAAATAGAATATACCACTTTTTGTTGGAAAAATAGCTTCCTCTACCGCCTCAGCAAAGGGGTTTAGCTCCTCATATTAATCACTTGCTCAAAATACATGTTTATAGCTCAAAAACTGATTACAAGGGAGAAAAGAGTATACTGTAGTCGCTGAAAGTCTAAAACAGAAGACTGAATCGTTGCTGAAAGGCTTCGGTGACTGCAGGAAGGAGCGACCGTATCTCGTTGACACCGAAAATAAGTCTGCCTCTGCGACTGACTCTGTGGGTCTTATGTTCTTCGTCTTCTTCTTCTTCAGCAGCAGCAGGCGAGTTTCTGCAAGTTGATTTTTTCGTCTCTCTAAGGCTCTAAACTTCCCCTAACTTCTCTCAAAGTGTTCCTCCCCCTTCCTTGGACTCTCTAGAGCTTATATATCCCTCACAGGTCGGTTTAAACTCGATCAAAATCTCTTTTTCTTCCACCAAAAGTCTCGGACTTTTTTTCTCTTTTTTTTTCCTCTTCTACACGTCTCTAGAAGTGATATTATCGGTTAGATGATAGAATCAAATCACTAGGATATCTTCTCTCCAATTCTTCACGTTTGTTTCCAAGAATAAACCAATAAGTTGCCCGTAATATAAAAATTTTTCTGTTTTCGCCAAATCACTAAAAATAAGAGGATTTGATCCCTCTTTTTAACTCCAAAATACGTCACATTCCTTGTTTAATCATATCAAGCCCATACTAATCCAAAACATCCAAAAATATCCGAAAGAACCCATCCAAAAATCGATCCAAAACTTGCCAGGAAGTTACGCCGGCGACATTTGGTTTTCCCGCCAAAAATTAAATTCAAACGAAGGGGATGACCTCCCCTTATCCGGACCAGGGATGCGAATAGCAAGTGGATACCCCTTAGTAATATGGGTGCCCCTTAGTAATTTTCTCCCATGAGCGCAAAAACCACTTTTCGAACCAATTTTCGCCGCAAAAGCCTATTTCTCCAAAAACACCTACAAAGGGATAAAATACCAAAATTAGTACAAAAATGTGTACTAACACTACACACAAAAGAGATGAAAATAGACACATAAATGCATCTATCAATAACCAAAACACAGAACAATCTACTCCAACATAAAACTAAAAATCTTAAGAAAAAATCAAATTGGGACCAAGCCTGGTTATTCAGACAGGTACGATGCCAAGCTACTAATTTGTAGAGAAGTCTTGAGCCCGCCCATTTAAGCTATCCGGGCCAGGAAGTCTACAATGGGCTGTAACAGGCTTTGGGATCCTACGAGTACAGGCAGGCTGAATATTTTCGGGTTTTATTTACTGCCCTACTTTCGCTACTTTGTAAGAGTATCCATATATCCATTTAATATTATTTTGGTCATATTTTCTTAAAATCTTGGGATAGAATGATTGACTACTGTTTCAAAAAAAAAAACGAGATTATTTGCGAATGTTATGGTTTCAAATAAAATAGTCGTTATTTTAAGCGATTTGAAGGTTTTCATTTTCGATTTAGTTTAGTTCCCCAATGGCTTCTAGATTTATGCCCATCAGATGTTTTATGTGGTCTTAAAGGCGTTATTTCAATTATGGCAACTATCGATAAGGTTGATTTATCCCAACATGACATGTTTCACTCAAATTTAGTTTTAGTAGTGTTGTATATCAGTCATCTCACAATTATATATATATTACAAATGAGAATAAAAACACACATCTTTGAAAAAACATATATTGTTAGAAAGAAAAGAGACAAAGTCGTATTGTTCGAAAGAAAAGAAACGAAGTCGTGAAGAAAGTAAATACATTTACACTACCTAAATAGTTAACCACTAGCAACTGTACTCTACACTTCCAAAGACTTCGTGAAGGAAGTAAATACATTTACACTACCTAACAGTTGACCACTAACAACTGTACTCTACACTGCCAAAGACTTTTGATTTAGACGATGCTACTAGGTGGTGGTGTATGATTCAGCAAAATCTACATTCCCATCAACATCAATGGCTACCTGAATTAATCATTATCATGATGTTTTGTGCATACTACTCATTTTTGGGACAATTTATTTCAAAGATAATTCCTCAAATATTATCAATTTTCCTTTTAAGTTCATGTATTTAATACGTATGAAGTATTACAATTTACTCAATGATATTATGAATCTATGATGATATATGATATTTATAGTTCATTATGTTCTTCATCCTTGACATATGCAATGCAATCTTATTGTACCGATAAAATTGAGAAATGTTAATATTTTTTTCCTCATAAAAGAGAACTTCATGAACAACAATAAAAACAAACCGCAGATGTCACTGTGGTACAGTGGAAAAGTTGTTGGGTGATGATACCAACGACCTGAGTTCGAAACTCTTCAGCATCGGGGTGAGGGGATTTTTCACTTTATTTTCCTAGTTACCTGGGTTTGTAGGTAGTAGACCTCTTTGAGGTTTAAACTTTAATATAACCTTTGGGCTTTAAACCCAATTTTTCAAAAAAAAAAAACAATAAAAACAAACTCCCGCTATTCCCATGTGTAATCTCAATTTAACTTAATAAAATGCATTCTTCAAAAAAAAAAAATCCTAAATACCCGCACTCAAGCGCCAAAAGCCTTTCAAAAATATAGCGCCAAACAAAGGCGACCATTTACGCGCCCCTTAGCCAAATTTGTGTAGCCCGGGGTAAAAGAATGGCGGGCCATTGCTAACTGCTAGCCCGTTGTAAACCCCAACTTACACTTATAAATTGCAAAACTGGGAACAAGATCTTCCGGTATATATAGCCATTACGAAAATCTAATCTAAAGCCTCACCCGTTGTTTCTTCATTCCATAACTCTCTCTCGCATTTCCTCTCTCGCTGAAGACACTTCAAGAAATTTTCTGTAATTTTTGTTTGATTATTTCCAATTTAGTTTCGTACAGTTCGATTATTATAATTATTTCTTGCTTGATCTTTTCATCTCCTTTTTTTTTTATTTTTTTTACAGGATTACTCTGTCTTTTTTTTTCTTCTTTTGTCTGTTTTATTTTGTAGGTGTTTAACATCATGAATTCAAGAGGAGGGTGCTCCAGTGCGTTGAGAAGGTCCGATTCTCGAAATTTGCTTCAACAACGAATCCTTCTTAGAAGAAAATCTACAAAAAATGTATGTTTCTAACCCTAATTATTTTTTTAATTTCTGATTCGTTGTTATTTGATGGGTTATTTGGTGTTTAGTACTTAGGTTTTGTACTTATGTTTTTATCTAACCTTAATTTTTTAAATTTTCTTATACAGAGCTGTTAGCGTAATAAAAGAAAACAACATAAGGGAAAATACAAACTAATCAATACAGAATATACATGCTATGGAAACAAGGATAATATCAAATATACGCCATATCTTTCAACGGGAACAAGTTGAACCCGACACCCTTTTGAAATTGAGTTTATTCTTGGAAGAACCGTGAATGTATATATAAAGATTCAAAAGATATGCTTTTTTCTAAAAAAAAATTACGTTTAAATTATTTTTCTTGGATATTTTTTTTAAAAGTGGAATCACTGAGGACATCACAAGGAATAAGAAGATGAATTCAGCACATGGATCCCAAAATCTGTGCACTCTACGGAAAATAAAATATTGTTTTTAATATTATTTAATGTTCTTTAATATTAGATAAGTATGGGCATGTCCTATGGGCATACCCACACCACTAAATCCACCCCTAAAGCAAGTCTAGCCCAAATTCCAATTTATTGTGTCAATATTCCTTAATATTTCCCCACCTTTGAGGGTTGTAAATCTTGTGATAGCTCCACTATCATTCCCAGTAGTAGGACCCTCTTAGTCACGTGAAAAAAGTTTCATGAATTCACTATCCTATATTTTTAGGGGATGGTGAATTCTATTTGTACTGGACAAGCAAATCGCACGTGCTGGTGACACCCACCGGAGTTGGATAACTTTTCCCTTAGCTCTCACACGCGGCCCTAATTAAGAGAGGGTAATGTAATGCTATAGGAGTATAACACTTAGGCGTAGCGCAAGTCCTATCCACTGACTTCATTTCAATTTACCATTTTACCTACATCAAATTTAGAAAACATATATACATGTTATATCAATGGCTACAAAGTGATCTACAAAATGGGAGTATATCAATTAAGTCACCCTCCATATATAGAATCATACCATGGCCTCACATACATGGTCAACAGGTGGAAGGATTTTGGGCATTTGAATGACTTATCAGCCAAATGACTAAGCCCTGTTAATCTTCTCCTTCCGCCATTGTTACCTTCTTTTTTGGAGCACTCATTGTGGTTGTTTTTTCGTATTGTTCTTTGTTTTCTGATTGTCAAAGAAATTAATAGAAGAAGTTTGACAAACAAATATTTTGCAATTTCAGTTTCATTCTGATTCATTACACAACCAATTTTATTGCTAAGTTTAGAGAAACAAATTTTAAGATGTAGAGAAGATAAAATTTCGATTCATTTTTTTTACTAATGTAATCAATAGAGATTGTTCTTTATGCACCTTAATTTTTCAACGATGAAATTGTTCTTTTTATTATGATTTTGGTTTGATTTTTTCTAAGCATCTAATTTCTGACGGTTATGATTATGTTCTTGTGTAGTAAATCAAATTTGAAAATTCAGTTCTTTAAAATTACTGTTATCACCCCATTTATTTACGTAAAGATTGAATGAGAAAACAAAATCAAGGGAAAAATAGGAAACTCAAAATTTACATTTTCAGTTACTGTTCGTCTACAGTGGCTAAGGGGTGTTGCCTTTATATATAGTAATAGATATTTTTATCTTTTCAAACGGAATAAAATTTCTTATTTATATGTTACTCTTCATACATTTCGGACCTTCCAAGATTTCTTGGAAAAATAAAATAAAATAAAATGAAAATGAAAAATTATTATATAAAAAACAAAAATAAATTAACAGACTAAGTAAACTTCAAAAATAAATTTAATCCAAAACCTTAATTAAAGACGTTTGACCAAAAAAACAATGAGAATTTGTTTGGACCAACAGTTTACCAAGCCAAAATTGGTAAATTAGAGAAGAAACCTAGGGGTGAAGATAACAAAGAAACTTTGAGGAATGACGATTTCAAGCTATCAATCATCAGGTGAGGATAGATCCTCCCTGTTTCTAGCGCCAAAATGTAGTTGTGGAAAATCCCACAACTACACCCAAATGATAATAACACAAAGTTTAAGTTATATTGATCAACATAAACATTAATGATATTATTCACCACTTTGACACTTATATGATCTTTCCAAACTCTTTATAAAAAAAATGTATATTGTTCTTACAGTGGATTCAAGCTAAGTTTGTATACAACAATGGAGAAATACAAAGATGAAGGTTAAGTTCTAAGATGGAACTTGTTTCTTCTCTTACTGATAACTTCCTTAGTGTATCTCTATCCCCTCATCTCTATCATTTCGGAGTCCCTATATAGGCAAAATTGGGTTTGAGGGCTTTCAAAGTAGAAAAAATAGGGTCATTATATAGTAGATTCTATAACCCTTTATCCTATTATTTTTGATAACATGTAAACCATTCGCTTGTTAATTTGTGTTAATGTACTTAGTTAGGTTAGTTAATTAAGTGTAAGTGGTCAAATTAAATTATTGAATTTAGTTTAACTTTTAAAATCAATGAAGGGCATATGGCACTTCTTAGTTTCAAGAAATCTTATAGCTAGGTTGTGTTTTAAATTTCCTAGCCGTTACCACCTCCACGGCTAAGAGTTCATCTTTTCCTAGCCGTTGAAATCTTAGTAACCATATACGATTATGAATTTCAACTACGACTTACGACTATGAAATTCGATTTGGACGTAACGCTAACCACTTTTACAATCTTTTCCTAATTATTGAAATCGTAAAATTCATATCCAGCTAGGAATTTCAACTACAAACTATCCGTAGGTTTTAATTACGACTAGGGAATTCCGCTTACACTTAGCCGTAAAAGGTTTATACTCGATATTGAAATGAGTATAAGGTTATACCTATTTTTAAATTTGGTACATACCTATTCTCATTCTTAGATTGAGTATAACATGAGTATTTACTTATAATTATATTTATAATGAGTATAAACTTTTATTTCGGATTTTTTATGTCTACGTCTTCGAAACACCATTTGTTGGTCATGGATGTTCTGTTCTTGAAATTATTAGTTGCAACTAGGAGTTTGATGAAAATTACTAGCCATATAAGTTCTTCATCCAAGTTACGGCTAGCCATTCATCATTTATGGTAATAGGTACTAGAAAAATAAGTTTACGACTAGGAAATTAGAATTCGACCTAGTTGTAGGTGGTTTTAGAAAAAAAGAGAAAAGGAAAAGCTAAAGTTAAAATACATTAGGATTTGATTTTTAGTTTTTC
>JAJJMB010017174.1:2004216-2117283 GCA_023531105.1 Papaver atlanticum
GGAAAAGCTAAAGTTAAAATACATTAGGATTTGATTTTTAGTTTTTCACTTAGAAATAAATTTTAAGGGAAAAGAAAAAGAAACAGATCATACCATAAAAAAAATTTATGTAAAAAGACAACTTAAAACGTTCTCTTATCCATGTTTAGGATATTTCTTAATCCAGTCCCACTCCCAATAACCTAGAGAAGTTGAGGGACGCTGCCTGAAAATGAGTTATCAAACGGCTAACCATGCTCCGCCAGTTTTTTTTTTTGGAAACAAGGGCTTTGAATTGTCCCTAAATTTTATTTATTCTGACTACCTCATTCAAATTGAGGTTTGAAGGATTACATTGATCAATTACATCAATAAACAGGACAATACAAATAGTACAAGATCTACAATTGAAACTTAAAGAAACGAGATAACAAAATCGTACAAAACTTTTGCATCCCGTTGAAAGATTGGATATCCCTATAATGGTTTCAAACCATTTTGTTTCTTGACTATCAAATATATCAGATGCTTCCATAAAAGGGAAGTAATATGCCCAAATGAATTTCTTCACAAACGATCTCCATATCTGGCGAAGTAGATCTTTTCATCCATAACAAGAGAATAAGAAAACAAGTCCTAATAGTATTGTGAAACCATCAGACCGATCAGAAAACCATAAAAGTTGTTTACAATTTCCTTTATTGAAAGATAAATATATACAAGGAAACATACTCGATCCGTCCGGTAGATCTAAAAAGTCAAACCAAAGCCGGACGGATCAAGGATCTAAGTTTTGAAAAAAGTAGTTTTTTTTTTTTCCTTCTTTAGTTCGGAGAGAAAAGGGGAGAGGTAAATACTTTGGTGAATGATGTGGCTACCCCATTTAAATACTTTGGTGAATGGATCAAACATGAAGAGTGTAAACCTCCCATAACTAAACTTTGGAAAACACATGTCAAGGGTTCTCCAGCACATAAACTTAATAAAAAAAACTAGCAGCTGTCAAACAGATATTGAGACTGTGGAACATATCTAGCTTCCGGAACATCCAGAATAACATTGATAGTATTAAAAAATACCTGGAAAGAACTAATAATAAGCCTAACTATGCAAATAAGTCAATTGACCTTGTTAATCTCATAAAAGATCTAGCAACTTGGTACGCCATAAAAAAGAAATTTTGGAAGGATAAAAGTAGAGACCAAAACCTAGCTCTAGGTGATAGAAATACAAGGTATTTTCATAATAAAGCGAAACAAAGATTTAGAAGGAATAGAATCGAAATCCTTAAGAACGATAAAAATGAATGGTTAGATAATCGTAAGGAAATCACTGATTGCATAACTGGCCACTTTCAAAACATTGCTACCACTGTTAATCCCACTATTGACCAAAGCATAATAGACCTCATTCCTAGTAGCATAACTGATTTGGATAACGAAATGCTTTGTTGTACTGCCTCGGAAACTGAAATAAAAAACATTCTTTTTTCGATGGAACCTGATAAAAGTCCTGGCCCGGATGGTTTCCTGCCTAATTTTTTCCAACAAAATTGGGAAACCGTAGGGCCTGACTTGGTCAACATGGTTCAATCTTTCTTCATATCTGAAAATCTCTCTAAGGAAATGAATGCCTCATTTATCTCTTTAATCCCCAAAACTTTTAACCCCACTACTCTTGCTGAGTTTAGGCTAATAGCCCTTGCTAACACGTCCTATAAAATAATATCGAAACTAATGGCAAAAAGAATGAAACGTCTTTTGGGAAAAATTATTTCACCATATGAATCTTCCTTCATTCCCGGAAGGCAGATCTCTGAAAATATTACGATTGCGCAAGAAATCATTCACAAGATGAAGAACTCTAAATCAAAAAAGGGATTTATGGGAATAAAAATAGAAATTTCCAAAGCTTTCGACAGAGTCGAATGGGACTTCCTGATACAAATTATGACCGAAATAGGATTTAACAAGAAGTGGTGTAAACTTGTGTACCAATGTATTTCAACAACTTCTCTTTCTGTTTTACTAAACGGGTCCCCCACTAAGTTCTTTAAACCTACCAGAGGTTTGAGACAGGGAGATCCAATGTCTCCATATTTGTTTCTTTTCTATATGGAAGCGCTTTTTAAATCACTAATGCATGCTGAAAACACAGGACAGGTAAAAGGTATCAAAATAGTTCACCAAGCTCCCTCTATAAGTCACTTATTGTTCGCTGACGATTGTCTATTATTTTTTAAGATAAATGAAAAAAATTGTCATAATTTAGTCAACATGTTCAAGAACTTTGGTTTAGCTTCAGGGCAACTTATTAATCTAAGTAAATCGGGTGTCTTCTTTAGCCCTAAAACTGAAACAAGCATAAGAAACAGAGTTAAAGAAATTCTAGGAGTTACGGCTATACCTTTGAAAGATAAGTACTTAGGATCTCCTTTGTTTACAAATATATCTAAGATTGAATGTTTCGAAGTATTGGTTGAAAAAATGAAAACCATACTGGCTAGTTGGAAAGGGATTGACTTAAATAATGCTGGCAAGGCTGTAATGATCAAGAATATAACTACATCTTTGTATGTTTACCAAATGAATTGCTTGAAGTTGCCTGTAAAGATATGTAATAAACTAACAAAGTTGCAGAGAGATTACTGGTGGGGAAAGGATGAAAACGGGCTAAATGAAAAAGGTAAGAAGGGTGTTTGTTTAAAAAATTGGGATTCTATTAGTAGATCTCTTGAGGAATGGGGCTAGGGATAAAACATGTGCAAAACTTTAATTTAGCTATGATTTCTAAGATGGGATGGAGATCGCAAGAGAATCCAGATTCTCTTTGTGCCTCCGTTCTCAAAGCAAAATATTACCCTAATAGTGCTATTCTTCATATAAATAATACCCCTAATAGAAATGATAGTTGGATTTGGAGAGGCTTGTTAACTGTCATCAATCAAATCAAAAAATATTTCCTCTGGGAAGTTGGAAATGGCTCTAGTATTGACATTTGGGATAATTTCTGGATCCCAGAAATGGAGCTTCCACTTCGGAAACCAGAAATACAAATCCAGGGATTAAATAAGGTTAGCGACTTGTTCACTCCTCACAAAGGGATATTGAAAAATTGGTAAACTGTTTTGATAGTCAAACTGTAGAGAAAGTTTGGAATATAAGAATTTTTGCAGATGACAAAACAGATATATGTCATAATCCGTCTTTTTAAGATGTGCTTACGCTAAAAAGTGACCCTCTAAATATTTGGTGCATTGGATTTTTTTCATAGTGGGGCTTAAATTAAATATCCAAGTGATAAAACGGTTTAAATTAAATACATAATATCAAAAATTTGTTAATGTGCAATCTTTAGGGTTGACCTTCGGTCAAACATACACCCTTGTATTCCTCCTCACGTTTTAAACATCAGGAAATCCTTCCTAACCTAATATATTGGCTGTACGTAGAGAAAAAGAAACCTAGAAAAGTTAGCCGACCTCTGTTCATTCACCTCTAGTTTTTTTTCATCTTCATGTTTGCACGAAAACAAAAGTAGGCAGTAGACGATTACCTGCTATTCAATCTTTCTAAGCTATTAAAAGATCAAGTTTTATTGGTTGCCGACGACGATGCATAGTGTGGAGTTTAACTGTAATTTCTTTTACGCTACCGAATACGATCACAATATTTTGAATTTTAAGCGATTTGAGGTAGGGGTTTTACGTAATACTAAAAACTAAACTATTTTGGCATGGTTTTTACCTGCATCATCATCGTTATCTTTTGATATATACGCCGTAAGGGTTTCTCCTATTATAAACTGCATTATATAGAATTTTATGTTGGGTGTTTTCGGTCATGGCTACTTGCTTTGTTCTCAAAAACCATCTTCTGTGTGTTGATTTGCTAAAATTTGGAACATTTAAGGAAACAAATTTATCGTATCTCGTACTAACTCCCTAAGTGCCGTTCACACCATGGTCTACCTTCAAAACTTTGTTTTGGATTTGTTTTAGAAAAGTGTACTGCATCTTTTAGTTATAAAAAGAAAATTTGGCTCCACATGCATGACCCAATTGCTCCATTAGTTTTGTATCTTGATTGGCGTTAATCGGATTCTTATTTTCGACTGAACAAAATTCTTTGTCCTGTGTGATTTTATTTGCATGCAATTGTGACTATAGAACTTAATAGCTGAATGTAAAATAAGTGAGTTGCTCTTAATAAGACAAAAACTTCACAAAAGCTTGTCATCACTGTTAATGGAAGCTATTAACCATAACGCAACATTTTGGTCTTAACCGAAAGATTAAGCTACAACTTTGTCGATAGAAGGTGCATCTGTACACACGATAATTTCGATGCATTAAGAAATGGAATGAGTTAAAGATTATGAGTTAAAGAGAAATTATTAAATACGAACTTAAAAATACCGTTTGTAAGTAAAAGATTTAAATAAAGAGAAAATAATAATAATGTTTGGTCCAGTTAATATTAGTCGGTCGGTGGTATAGTGAAATTGGGTAATCTACTTGCTGAGGTCAGGCTAGTAAGTGCCGGTGGACAGTAGATGTTTTGGTGAGATGTGTTTGTTGAGATCAGGTGTCCATAATAGCTATCGCGCTTATGAATACCGGTGTGGTCATAATAACTATTGCGCTTATGGGGTGCACCAGATTTGGGGTTGTCGAATTTATCGAATTTGATTATGATTTGGGCTGTAGTCCATGAATATGATTGGGGTTGTTGAGTTTGCCGAGTTTATGGCCACAGCTATTCAAGTAGTGTGTTTCACGATGGGCAGGAAACTCTGGATGGAGTTTTTCAATGGACGGCTGGAAAAGACTCACGGTAACACCGATTTGTTTTTATTAACGGAGAGAGGTTTAATCGTATAATCCTAACCAATTTTCTCTGCAGAGAGAAGTTTCTCTTCACAGCTTCTCATACAACACTACCTACACCACCACCAGAATCTATACCTTCATCTACTTCTCCTTCTTGAGTAGCGACAGTATTTCAGTCAAACACATCATCGTTTTCTCATACTTAAAAAGTGCTTGCGACACCTTCATCTTCTGTTTGTGGATTTCAGTTGAACTTGAAGGGATATTCTAGGTAAGAAGAGATCTCGGAGCTACTTTTCGTCGAATACTATGACCAGTTAGTAACACCATTAAAAACTAGGGTTTCATATATTTTTGGGGTTTTTTTCAATTGATATCTAGGGTTTATGATTCGTTTATGTTTCGAATTATTCTAATTTATCAATTTCTTATATGATATCTCTAGGGTTTTTGTTTCGAATTATTGAGTTACCCTTTTTATTGGACGAAGAACACAGAAGAAAATCATCTTTGTGTTTTGAAATCCAAACCTATTTTTTCCCCTTTTGTCTCAGTGTTAATTTGATACGAAAAATCCCATATTTTTTCTTTGAACATAGCTGGGGTTTTAATTTGTATCTTTTGATTTAGGGTTTAATTGTAATTCTGTATATAATGGATGGTTTACTTATCTCTACACAATGTGAATAAGTAAAAGTATTAATGATTTCTCTTTTCCTGTTGCCCAATTTAAATTCTTATTATACTACAGGGTCTTGAAGGAAGAGAAGCAGATTGGGGTTGGTGGTTGATCTCACCAGGCAGTTCCACTCTCTACTCAATAAGGTATGAATCCCTCCAGGGACATGGTTCAATCTAAGCTCCATTAATCTGTCTTTTTTCTCCCTCTCTATAGAACTGTTAGCCGTACCATAATAACTCTGAATTCGATTGCCCAAAATCCAGTTTGATAAATATTCTCTGTTAAGAAGTTTATGCCATTCTCTGTTAAGCTAAGGACAATTTTTTTTTTTTTTTTTGCACCATCATTGTATTGCGTCAATTTTTTTTATGCCATTCTCTGTTAAGCTAAGGATGTTTTGCTTCGTCTCATGTGAAAGTTTGTGTGTTTCAGTTCCAAATAAATTGGTATGTGGATGGTTGGTTTTTAGTCTATGAAAAGTTTCATGCAGTAGACTATTCTAATACAGTTGTTCGACTAATCCAATTTGGTATGCCGACATATATAGGTTACAATACAACGCTAGCTTCAGTCTACTTATATTGTAGAATAACGCTTTCATTGAGGATGCACCTTTTGCAGCTATCGGTGACATGGCTAGCTTGAGGTCAACTTAGTGCTGACTTATAGGCAAATTAGGTGTGAACAGATGCTGTCTGGAAGTATTGATTCCTTCCTGATTAAATTACGTGTGTTGTATTGTCAAAGTTCCTAATTTCGAACTACAACTTTTGACTCACGACTCTTACTGGCACAGGGGATCGAGATGAGGCAGTAGAAGCAATGACGATGGGTGTCAGACCACTAACTTCCGTTGAAGGTAATTTTCCCTATGCCTCCCACAGCGAATACATTTCTTCAGAGGTGAAGAATTTCGCTCAACACTGTCATGGTAACCTCTCTTGCAAATGTGGAACACCCTCGAGTAGTTTAACCACCATTCATACCCAGTTTAACCACCATTCATACCCAGGTACCTCCAAATGCACATCTATGACACTCCAACAGCTGCACTACCAGCATCTGTAGAATGAAAACCTAGGTATCATAATCATAAAGTGAGTTGGAGCGGCATCAGTATGCAACAATCCAGCAAGGTATGTATTTGATCATGAAATTTCCAGTTTCTAGAACTTTTGAATTTAGCCAGAATGCAGCTTTTGCTTTAAATTTGTAGAATTCAGTTTTTCATTAATACGTTTAAAATTCAGCTTTAGAAATGCTAATTGTCATTAATTTTTATTATTACAATGATACACTACAGTGGGTTTTAAATTTTGATTTCAATGGGTTGTTTATAATGAAAGTACTCTTGGTTATGTGCTTTGTTATCATCTTCTAATACATGGGTAATATTTTGCTTTCAGTATAAGAAAATTGTTTCACATTGTCTCCATTATGGATGATAATGGAGCTTCTGGAGCTTTTCTTTATTCAGTTTGTTAAAAACAGAACATTAGAAATCAGATTAACTGACACAACCGTAACATGTTGAGGACCTGAGAATAATAATATTACTCAGTTAGGGAGCGAATGTTTTAGGGATATAAAGTGACAATATGATTGTTTAAGATCTAGGATTATATATTTTTGGCTGTATCCATGATTGATGATTTGAGATTTCCTTTTGGTTTCTTTGTATTTTCGGTCAACCTTAGGTAATGACTTTAAATGATGGAGTATAATTTAAATGGACTGAAGTTTATGGAGGGATGAATTCTATTTCTATTGGATTATAATTTGTATATGGTAGCATTGGTTCATATAATAGCATTTGTTGTCCATGGGTCTATGTGTGGTATAATATTCAGGGTAGGATTATTTATTTGTTTCCAAATTCGTCAAATGACTGAGATTGGCTATTTTTTGTTATACCACACATAGATATCAGTCTTCAAAGAGGTGAGTGAAGATGGATGTATCCTTTTAATCTTCGAGGAGAAAGAAACCCCAAGCTCTTTCTTCTCTGTTATCTTTTTGAGATTTATCTTTGCTCTTTGTGCTCTAGGTTTCTGGCTGTTGAAATTCTGTTACAAAATTTCAACCCTAGATTCGGTGTGTTCTGTAGCTCTCTGTTCTCTGAGAACTCAAACCCTATGATATTTCCTTTAGTCCTTTCTTCTTTTCTTTTTTTGATTTGTTTTCTTTTATTTCTCCTTCACCCTCTTATCTTATTCAACACATGGATTGTGTATGTGTGTGTACGGAGTGATTTTCTCGGTGTCATCCGTAATATCTTAATTGGGTTGTTTTGATTATTCCGAGTGATTTGTTCTAAGTTCATTCAAGAATAAGATGAAGTGGGGGAGTTTTGGAGATTTGCCGATCAGGTATTTTGATTTCTGCTTCCATATTCTTTCCAAATTGTTGGGGATTTCAAATCTGGAATTTTAATTATGAATTTTGAACATCTATTAGTATGAAATATGAATTTTAGTTTTGTTTTATGTTACTGATGGTACAACTCTAGGGGCTTTGTGTTACTAAACATTGATTGCCTACCATACCACTTGAGAATAAATCTATGATTTTGTTGTTGAAAGTTGAAACCAATAAGTCTTAACTAAGCTGGGTTTGTGTTTATATGCCTAATCTTTGCTACTTGAGAAGCGTTTGTGGTTAGGTATATCAATACTAACCCACTTTAAGTTAGCAAATAGTAAGGATGTTGATTGTACTCCTGTTTTCTTGGCTTGGATGGTCCTGGATCACACATCAGATTGATGTTCTCCTACAGAATATGTCCTGCTTCATTAACATGAGAACATAGAAATTGATGCCTCATTGTTGATGCCCTGTTTTATAATGATGTTGTGGTCAAGAGTATGCAATGTAAATCATCAAGCCTTTTCAACTATGATGCGCTTAAGACACAGATTGAAGTACAAGGTAACCCATCACTATGTATTTTTTATTGCATATCTCATTTGGTCATGAGATTTGAGAAGGTTCATTCTTTCCATTGCAGAGACTAGAAAAGAGTCGGAGTTTGGAATAGGGTTGTGGTGGTTTCGACTATGATTTATGTTTTTCGTTTTGGTTTTCCTGATAGCAAAACATAAGATTCCCATTGCTCCTAACTTAAATTTATTCCAGATCAGAGAACATAAAGAAGTGAAAACATCTTCATTCTCTGTTTGAACTTACATGTCATTGAACATGGAATTGAAAGCCGCACGTAGTCACCAACTGCATCAGATGATGTTATCATTGAAGCAAGGGATAATTGCATTGTCCTGTAAACGGCTAATGGGGGGCGATGCACGGTGAACTTTTTCCATCTTCCTGATGCATTATCTGTGAGTAGTGGGGTAAGCAAAATTCTGTTTTAGCAAATGTCTTAACCAACAGAGGTCAGTGATATGCTTTCAACTTATTATTCTAGCATTCGACTCAACTTATTGATAGAGTTTCCTTATGTTTGTCGTTACTGTGTTAGACATACTTAAGAATTGGCATGTTTTTAATAAATTGGGGAAACATATTCGGTCAGAATATAAGGTTTAGAATAAACTACATTTTGTTATAGGTTGAGATTAGGGCTTACTTGCCTTTCCTTAATTAGCTCATAAGTATTCGTACATACGTGGATTGGGTTTTACTTGCTGTACTCAGAAAAAAAGGGTTTAACACATATACAATTAAGGAACATGTCATGTAGGCTGTCACATAAAGATATTAGTGACCCTTATTGATTAGCTCATTATTCCTATGGTAGAATGAATCTGTTTGTTTCATTATTGTTAAAATGATTACCCCAATATCCACCGGGGGACTACTCAGTTTGTCAAGTCACTTCTTTATTTCTTCTCATGTTTGCTAGATTCAGTCTCCAGCTTTACTTCATAGAGTTATCCTAAAATTGTGTTGCCTGTTGTTCGGTTATAATAGAGAACATCACATCAAGTGTATTAGCAGGATTAGGATTTGGGACAGGGAAGCTCCTAAAATAGATGCCCTGATTTCAGCTTCTCAAAGTAGGTAATGTTTCCATATTAATCTCTTTTTTATATCTTATGTTTGTTTTGTCGGAATTTATAGGTCACTGAGTTTGATATTTTTAGGATAAGCTGATATTAACTGAGAGCCAGCCATTATCTGAATTTATCGTGGAAATGAAGTATACCATCTAGAATAGGTAAGGCTATATTTGTTAATTAAAGCGAACTTAGAAAGCAACACTAAAAGATTTTTTTTAATCACAAAGTGCATTATCGGGAGATGTTTAGGCAGAGGATAGTTCGTGAGCATCTGAGCAGTCTTAACCGTAACAAGATTTACCTTTTTGGTGTATTGGCGGGAGGAGTGGAACGTTGTACATAGGTTAGATGGGTACATTCGTTATCCTTTTGATAATGTAAGTGAGATGAACATACTATAATGGCTATGATTATTGTGGAATTTTTAGATAATCATGGAGGAAATAAATCTTCTAAATGTTCTTAACGATTTTTAAAGTTAGGAAGGAAGAATTGTAGCTCATCAAAGTGACAATGTAATTTAGAATCAGACAGGTTGAGTATAAATAGCTCCCTGGCTGATGATCGTGTGAAACTGATGGATGTAATAGTAATACGTCCTGTCTTCACACACTAAATTGATGTATCATGCATATTCTCATGAGCTTTTAGTTTGTAATATCTACAATAGTACTGTCTTTAGATGACCTTTACTTATTTTGTCTGAACTTCATGTGTCAGTTCTTGAGAATGTCCTCTTTAGATGACCTTTACTTATTTTGTCTGAACTTCATGTGTCAGTTCTTGCTATTCTTCAGTACTGCTTTGGCAGCATGGGCAGTATTTTTCATTTGAACTGTAACAATCTTCACTTTGGTAGTGTTTTACGATCTGATCATCAAAGTTATTTATACTACACAGCACAGTTACAAATCTTGGCATGGTGCATACCTTTTCATGCATACGAAAGGAGCTAATAGACTTTCTCTCTATCTAGCAGGCGCCAAACAGATATTTTGTTATGGTATTTTAATATTTTTGATAAGACATAGTATCTTGCATAAACTTGCATATTTTTGATAAAACATAGTATATTTACTCAACCACAATTTGGGTGTGATTATGTTTTGGTAGGTTCTCAAAAGCAGCGGTGTTGTTCTTCCTTTAAATCTTTGTTTTTGACATGTTTAATTAATTTCTTTTAGAACAAAGTTTCGTCAAAACCGTTCATTAATGAATATGAGTCTGTAGCACAATGGTAGTGCGTCTGACATTAAATCAGAAGGTCGTGTGTTCGATTCACACCAGATTCAGTCCGCTATGGTTACTGTTTTGTTATTTGCATCGCTAACAAGTAAGTAATTCAAGTACCATAGAATTTACACATAGGGATATGGGTAATGAATTGCACAAGTACAGGATTTTTAATACGGTTGGGTTGTTTTGATTATTCTGAGTGATCTGTTTCTAAGCTCATTTATAGCAAACCAAATCACGTTCTCAGTTTGAATAACATTAAGCGGTCAGAAAGGTAAATGGGTTTTTCGTAATCTTACATTCTTGCTCTTTTACTGCAGGAAAATAACAACTTATAGAAAATAATGGATATTTCGAACGACAGTCCAATGCAACATCTGTTGAAGTGGATCCTCCAAATCTACATGGTCTCATCTCTCCCGGTCAATGTATATAATTGTATTGATGCGTTAATAATTGATATCAATGTGTAATGTAGTTTATATTATTGTTCGATTTACTGGGTGGCATGGTTTAATGTGTAATTCTTTGTTGAATGTCTTAGGAATAGGGGTAGCTTATAATTTTTTGTTGCAAGAAAATCAGGTAATTAACATTACTCATTAAAAAACTGTCAACATCTAAAAAAAATTATCTATCATTGTATTGATATCGACAAGTTTTCCAAGAAGCACATCATTCGAAGGAAGCTCTGTGTAAGAGAGATGCGTGTATCTAAGACTAGAAATATATTCATGATCACTTTCACTTTAATAGATAAAGAACCGAGAAATATGTCAGACTGATAACAACTTGAGTTACAAATGGGATGTTAAGAACATAAATAATAAACTGTATCTATGAGACCCCACCAAATCACTCCCCTAAAACAAAGATGGAATCATGATGCATGGAGAAACTAAAGTAATGTTGCTCATTTCATCCTACTAAGTTAATACGCAAGTTGGTGGTTTTTTTTGCGGCATAGTAACATACACTTTTTTCACTAAGCTAATTCGGTGTGTAAATGTTGGATCAATGGCATAATATATCTGAAATATTAACATGATAAAGCGAAAGTTTATATAGGTTACTGAAAGAGTACATTAAGAACCGATTCATTATCTTGAAGTTGTTATCGTGCATGCATTGGTTATCAACACTAAAACCTACCAAACCACAACAATGTGGGATATATAACATCAGCTCATGAAGAAGAATTAAGCTCTTACATTAGTGATTATTTTAATGGGATGTTTCTAGCAGTTTAAGCAATGTCCCTAAATTTTACAATTGAATTTAGGAAATATGATAACCTTCATTGAACGACTAATGCATTCTCATATTTGTTCAACCGTATCAAAGTGATGGTTGAGACTTGGTCAACTGATTTTTTTATTGATAATCAAAAAAACATTATACATTAATTGCCATTGAGTTTCATTGCACGTTAATTGCTATTGACTGCCGTTGAACGTTGGATGCCGTTGCAGCTTGATTATCAGTTTACTTCACCATAAATAAATATCTTACTTAGCCATATATGCCAAACTTCAACGTGGTTAAACTAGGAAATTAGACATCTAAATCAAATAAGAACCCAACAAATATTGAAATTACAAGCACAAAGTAATGACATAATAATTAAATGAAAAGTTGGGCTTAGTTCGTAGGCCCGGGTTATACCATTAACTAGAAAAAAGCCTAATGGTATTTTTTTCAAAGGCTTAAATCTCAAAGGTTTTATTAAACTTTAAACCTCTTCTATAAGAAAAAGACTACTTTCTACAAGCCCAGGTAGCTAGCAAAGAATAAATAAATATCCATTTCTAACTCAAATCGTTAGTACCATCACCCAACGACTTTACCACTGTATCACAGTGACATCTGCCATGTAGAACATTACAACATAAAATATAAAATATTACATTAAGGGAAGTTTGTGATGCTGGCCATCAATACGCCATGTAAGTAAAACCCAACGATTATATGATAATTATTGCAATGTAAGAGAATGTTAAGAAAATATGCAAAAACTTGCAAATTCAATACAAGGAGTTCAAATTCATACCATTGTAATGAAATACCATTGAGAAAGATTGCCAAACAAAAACCCAACCCACGTGGAAAACTTTTTAGACAGAAAAAATACATGATATTGTAGACTGATCAAGGGAGACATGAGATTTTATTTCACAACATTCACTCATACTTATATCTCCATGGATAACAACAAGAACATTCCACGATTCAAGTTCATCTACGCACAGATGGAGGATCAAATGCATACCTTGCTGGATTGTTGCATATTGATGCCGCTCCAACTCACTTTACGATTATACTACCTAGGTTTTCATTCTCCGGATGCTGGTAGTACAGATGTTGGAGTATCATAGATGTGCATTTAGAGGTATCTGGGTATGAATGGTGGTTAAAGTTAGTATTCAAGTAAGTTCAAGTGTCTAGAGATGTAAAAAGTTAACGGGTAATTACATTATAAATTATATTTAAGTGAATATTTGGCAAGTTTCGTTTATTGATGCACGATTTAAAAAGAAAAGAAATTGTATTGGTGCCAATTTGTGCAAAAAAATGATTTCAATATAAAAATCAAGTTAAAGGGAAAGACAGAAGAGTATGAACCAACGAGTCAAAATATTGTGATATAAGATTAAGAGATAACCAAGCAAAATAATCCCATGTGGTAATTCAACCAATCAAATCATTGAAGAAATCAACGATAATGGAGAAAAGCATAATATGCACATTGTAACATCAACAAGGGTTGTTAAAGTGAAGATAATTTATTTGAAAAAATATAAGCTATAAGGTTTCGGGATTACAAATACATAATATCTAATTATAATAGAATCCTGAAAAACAATATTATTATTTTTTCTGAAAGTAAGAATACAATATTTAATTTTAATTGAAGCAACAAAGATATAAAGAGAGAACGTAGTAAAAGCTAAACGGGTATGTAACAAAAACGCTACTACCTTCTAAACAACTTGAAATAATACAAGAATACATACTAAGTCATAACTGCTGAGATGATATGTACATTGATTTCACCTCCATAACTTAGACGAAGGAGATAACATTAAATAACAGGACGAAGCCGGTGACTTGAGAAAAGGACATTTTGATTAATTCATCATATTAATACAAATTTAAACTCATGCATTTGTGAGTGTTTCTAGATTAGAAGAGGTATAACAAGCCTAAATTAATCATACTTACATCATTATCGTAATTAAATTTCACTATTGGGGTAATCAGGCGCCTAAAATTTACAACCTTATTTCGTAGATATAACAAGCCTCACTTTAACAACTAAGACACATTTCTGTATTTTTTTTTCTTCTGATAGAGTTAAAGTAACCCATATTGACAACCAATATCGCGTTGCACATTGACTACCATTGATTTCACTGCACGTTGATTGACATTGACTGTAGTTGGATAACATTGCAGTTTGACTGTCAATTTACTTAATAATAAATCAACGTTCTACTTAGCTATATGTACCGAACATTTACCTAGGAGGCTAGACTTTTAAATCATATAAAAGTTATATACGTTTTAAAATAAGAAATTTATATGGGACAACCAAACAGACATGGAAAAATATCTAAGAAAAAAGACGAGGAATATTAAGATTTATAAAATCGGGTAACTTACTATACAAATTCTTTGTTGGGGCACGCATTGAATATATTATTCAAAATTTAGCATTACGCTTTAATATTATACAAACAAAAAATCATGTAAAGTATTGTTCGTATTAGTATTGATAATTAACTTGATTATAGATAAGTGTACTGTAAACACATGCTCACCATATTATTTATTTCCAAATGCAGATTAACAAGGGAGAAAAGGCATATGGGGGGTTAAACCAAATCAAGGACACCTTTGTTTTCAAATTGGTTATTCAGAAGTACGATATAAACAACCAATCTGACAATTTTACGGTCAAAAAATAATCAAGCCAGAAAGCGAATTAATACTAGAGCATCTTATTTTTTTCAAATATGAACCATTATTTACATGTAAAGATCTCTTTATCTAAAAGGTCTAGGTCGCGAAAGAAATGTTAAACGTTCTATCAAAGGTACGGAAAAAGAGACATCTAAGAGGGGCAGGAAAAGTGCATTATGTAACCACAAGGAAGCAAAATAATAAAACACACTAGCCAAAACGACTCGGGTGAGACTAAGAAACAAAGTAGACTCCGATGATGAAGAACAGTCAACATATGATTTTTTGACAACTAATCCGGAGAAATAATAGATTTTTTTAACAATAACTATTTCTTAAAAAAAAAAAAAAAGGAATCTTAGAAGATTTATTACTCTTTTCAGTACTAGCTTCTACATTAAGGTTCATTTAATTACATTTTGGCACACTGATTCGATTATAAATCTATGTATCTATATTTATCTTTTTTAAAAGATTAATGGATTATAATTACAGTTTTCTAGGCTAATAAGATCCATACTGGGCCAATCAGTTCCTGCAATATTTATCACCGCACTATGGTATGGTTTTTTGCTTAACAAATGTTAGATAGGTTCAAGTGTGATCCCAGTATCTTAGACCATTGGTCGCAGTTCAGCCCTCCTCTGAGTAACTGTTTATCGTACGTCTTTATGAAATTTGTTCAATTACCAAATTTTTGAAGTATGATTTTGAACAATAGATTAAGACTAGCTGCATACGCCGAATCCAAAATGAGAAAAAAAAAGTTATAATTCCATCAATTTGCTCCAACATGTGGCTTTGTGAAATTTATTCACTTTCTAAGGGTAAAAGTAAGTTACAGAGAAGATTGGGGAAAACTCTTAAGGCTTATTTATTGGGGAAAACTTTCAGAGAAGATTGAGAGTCTAATGAGGGGCCTGGAAAGAACTAAAGAAACATCTTTGCAGAGTTAAGAAAGTCGACATTTTCTGTTTTCCAAATAGTGTTTTGAAAATAAATACTAAAAAAATAGACAAAGAAGTGATTTCATCCTAAGAAAAAAAGTAACATAACAAATATATAGAGCATGATGATATGATTCTTTTCCCAAATATCTGAAGAGCAAATAAAATAATTTGGAAAATACAAGAACGTAGGATGTTAACGTTCAAAGAATATCTACAACAAAAATACAGTGTAAACATGGATAGAATTTGGGATCAAGAAAAAAAAAGAAAAAAAAAGATTTATAGTGTACAAAACTGAAAAAAGAATATGGGAAGTCGAGCGCCATTCAAGATATATAGATTTGGTTTCGGGATAATTGACTAGCAGAAGTCAAATATGATTAAAAGGTAATGTCATGCTACGTTTTACGTTAAACTTTATGGTTATTTTCATGTTGTTTTTGAATCAACATCTACAACAAAAATACAGTGTAAACATGGATATAATTTGGGATCGAGAAAGAATGAAAATAAGGTTTTATAGTGCATAAAACTAAAGAAAGAATATGGGAAGTCGAGCGGCATTCAAGATATATAGATTTGGTTTCGGGATAATTGACTAGCAGAAGTCAAATAAGATAAAAAGTAATGTCATGCTACGTTTTACGTTAAACTTTATGGTTGTTTTCATGTTGTTTTCTAATCAACATATATTGTTGCTTTCTTATTTTAGTAGAACGTGATATATGTACCAATGAAGACTAAAATATGTATGAATATGTACCTATTTAGGGATTTTAATTCTTTTTTTGTTTGAGATTATTGATTTACTCTTTTATAAGGGTTAAATCTTTTTGTCTGCAATTTTGTTAATGAGTTTGTGCAAATGGTTATGTAGAATCATATTACTCAATGAGTTTTTTTGTTGATCATTTGTTTTCAAATTGTTTTGTTAGTATCAATCCTTTTATCACCTGTCTGTTTGTTGAAGGAATATAATTTATTGTTCAAACTCATTTCAAAACGAAGTGTTATCATATACTTTTAAGTATGCAGTAATCTGCTCTCTCCCTTTAAAAGTATGACCTAATTCTTTCTGTTTGAAATACTATACCATTTTTGTTTGAAGCATGTATACCAATCTTTGGGTGATAAGCAGAAACAGTGTTCCTATCGGCATGTATTTCATGAAATACTTTTTGTTCCTTTAATGTAGATGTATTTTAGGTGTTCAATGAGATAGTATTACGTTATTTTTCCTATCGGCATGTTTTTCATGAAATACAACGCATCATTAACGGTCTTATAATATGCATTTTCATGATTGGGGAGCATCGATCTTTAGTAAATTAACAAAGACATGTGAAGATCATTGAGGGTCTAAGTAATTTTGTCTTTTTTTAACCAATAAAAGTTGGTTATAAATTGAAATATTGTTTGAGTTCCAATTAGAGCAAACTGATATACCAATTGCATTTATCTAAACTTGGAGCTTAGACATATTGATGTGTGTCACGTTGTTGTAGTCACTGCACTCTAATATATGTCCTTTGTGTAGTATCGCCTTAGATTGACCAGGTTAGGCTCACAATCACATGTTTATTAAGTATGTTTTGGTAATAAAAAACCTGAAGCACCAAAAGTTTGATTCTTCATGTAATTGACCCAATTTGAGCAATTTTGTTCTGTATCATTCTCTAAGTATATTGAAATATGTTTAGTAGAGAAAAAGGTCACCTTATTTGTTGCTCTCTCATCGTTATCACCATTACTTAATAAATCAAACTAATTTATAGTTGTCAACAAGGATCCATATGGTATTTTGATTTCTCTATTTCGGCCTTTAGTAATGATGATTGGTCTTAAAACTAATCAGGGATAAATATTTATGAAATAAAATCAAGTGATTGATATTTTTTTCCAAAATATATTTGTTGGTGGAACTGTGTATAGACTGATTCTATTAGTACTGATGTTATTAGATGTATGGGTACTTTGGAATGATATAAATTATCTATTGTGTAATTGACTAAGTGGTAGTCTTTTTAAAGAATTTATATTTAAGGCTTAAAGAAGAGGTTGAGCCGGGGCCGTTAGGCCCCGGTGATACCTAGTCTAAAATGAAAAGTTACAAAGTTTGGAACGCACCTAAAGAAGTTGCTAGTTATAATTGGTTAAACGAAATTCATAGTAAAGGTTCTATAATGATTTTAAGAATTAATTACTTAAATTTTGGATTGTGGAACGAGTAAAAGATCCAAACAGAAACTAGTAAATAACGAAAAGAATGTAAATGTTATTTTATGCCTTTGATGCATCGCTTGGTTTGTTTTTCCGCTGCACTCTATTATTTTCGGAAATTTCCTACTGGGCTGTGGTTGCTCACCCCTTTTTCCCTCTCTTCTTACAGAGTACACAGAGACACTAGTTGAAGAAAAGATATTATAATTTATCACGGGAATTTGGGAATCGGTATTTCAATATCGTCGATATGTATTGTTTAATTATTTTCAATTATGGATTGTAACCATTTAAATTGTTTTGTAAGTATTTTAATTATTCAAAATATTTATTGGATTTTCTTTCGTAGTTCTAAATTTTCTTGTTTTAAAAAGAAAAATCTGGACCTACGATAGTGGCGCTCCGGGATTCTGGACTAGGTTCTAGTGCCATAATTAGCGGGGTGTGACAATATAGACCTCACTGGACTCTAAGCAAAAAAGGTATATTCACTGTGAACTCTTTATATAGTCATATAAACTCTGACAGTACCACGAACAACTACTGGAAAAAGATTTGGCAGATAGAAACATCACCATCTGTTAAAAGTTTTATTTGGAAAGCAGCTCACGCCATACTTCCCAATAGTATGAGGGCGGCAGCTATCATCCCAAATATAAACACCAAGTGCAATTTATGTAATGATGGTCAAGAAACACTCACCTATTTTGTTTCTGCAATGTAATTATGCTCAGCAAGTTTGGATGCATATTAACTATGACATGCAATATGTTACAAATGGAACAAAAAAATTTCATGATTGGTTAAACAACTGCTTTGAAAATCCCGATAGAGGAGGGTATGATATTGATTGGCAGGTCTTGTGCAGTGTTATCATTTGGCATATATATAAGGCTAGGTGTGACATTACCTTCCAAAATAAAATCCAAAACGTGCCATTACTGCAAACAACATAATTAAATTCATCAATGGATATAAGTCTGTAAATCAAACATGTTATAATGTTATGCAATAACTGTATTACAACCCCAAGAATGATAAGGTGCTTATGGTCAATAATGATCAGTTGGATGAGTCTGCAGGATCCATGAACCTAAAAATTAATATTGCACTAACAATGATGAACTCTGTAGCTAAGGCTGGAATTGGTCTAACTTTGTTTGATCATACATGGAGAATTAAAGAAACCATAGGACTACACGTAGGATGTACTACCAGAGATGAACTAGAAAAAGTTGGAGCGGATGCGACTTTCCGATGGGAAACACAATGGAGTAGTCACATCATCTCTTTCAGAAGCGATTCTCAGCCAATTCTATTGCTGCTAATAGGAAAGTATGCGGAAGCTAGACAACAAAGATACAAGATCAGTGTAGACTTTGACAACAACACCAAATTTGACATAAATTTCATAGCTAAGGACTTTAATTTAGTTATGTGATCTCAAATTATTTGGGCAGTTAAGATAGTTGTGTTTTGTAACAAATACGCTATCAAGCACAACTGGTTAGACCAAAGCCGGCTATTTTAACTTTTTTAAACGTTCAAAATTGGAATGAAGATGTAACGATTTACCGTAACTCTCCATACTGAAGATACGGTTCTTTTCTGTCAACACAACGAGGGTTTCCTCTTTTTCGGGGATAAAAAAAAGGCTTAAGTTTAGAAATAGGGGGATTTTGTGTTCCCCCCTCAAAAAAGATACCTATTTTACATTATCCCCTTTTCAAATCTGTAATTGGTAAAAACCCCTTTATGTCAGCTCTGCCGTGACTATTCAGTTACGTCAGCACGTGCAGTACACGTGTGTACCATGATCGATTTGATCTTATGGTCAAGAAACAATTGAGTTAGATGAACGGTTAGGATTTTATCTTTGTTAACTTAATGTTGGCTTAAATCACTTTCCATAACTTTCATTTTATCTCCCCAAAACTCTGTTCCTCTTTTCAAGTCCCACCGCCATTAAAAGCTAGGTCATCTCCTTAGCCTCTGTTTCGGAGACAGATCTGTTCTATTTCCTGTTCCTGGAGATCACGATAACGAATTTCAGAAAACCCAAGATCGTAAACCCAAAGAATGAAAGGACGGACAAATAAGAAGTTCCGGTTTTGGTGTTTTGATTGTGGTGGTAGTAGATAGA
Organism: Papaver atlanticum; assembly: GCA_023531105.1. Classification (NCBI taxonomy): domain Eukaryota; kingdom Viridiplantae; phylum Streptophyta; class Magnoliopsida; order Ranunculales; family Papaveraceae; genus Papaver; species Papaver atlanticum. The sequence goes on from JAJJMB010017174.1 coordinate 2,024,240, forward strand.
TCGAGATGGTTGGTGATCAATGATTTGAATGATGATAGTGTTGATTGTAATCTGCATAGTTGATTAGGTCTTTGGTATGCTAATTTCTGATGGTAATTTTGCTCGTAACCCGTTTGGTAGAATTCCTCATAGAGATCCAGATTTGGTGACAAATTTAAGAATATGACTGTATGGGTATACTGAAATCAGTTTTCATAAGTTTCGTTCCCATTTGATTCTCCAAATGCTGATTGGGTATTGAACTATAATGATTTTATTTAACTAGTTGAGGATGAAATAATGTTGTTCTCTTCTCTTTCCATAAAACAATGATGAACATTGATGAAATTGGTAAATTAAAAGAATGGAAAAATGGTGGAGTTGTTCATTCGGTGGTGGTGGAGGAATTGGTGATGGAGTGGGCGGTGAACAAGATGATGGTATGTTTTTAGGGTTCATCTAGAAATTTTTCAGGGGACTGTCGGATTAAATTACCGAGCAGAATCTTCTTATTTTACACGCGCGTACTGTATGTGCTGACTAAACTGAGTAGTCACAGCAGTGTTGACAGAAAGGGGGTTTTACCAATTAGTGGTTTAAAAATGGGGTAATGCAAAATAGGTATCTTTTTTTGAGGGGGAAACACAAAATCGAAACAAAGTTTTGAATTTATGGGTAAGCGTGGCATATTAGCCGACCGACCCTTTTTGCTTCGCCAGTTGTAACCGCGTTCCCCTCAAGTTTCGAAATAGAAACAAAGTTTTGCCTTCGTATCTCCCCACGGCTCTCTAACGGGCCAACGTTATATAGCCGTTGTGGCTTTCATCATATCTCCTCAAAGCACTCTCTTTCTTTCTCCTTTCATCTGTGAAGCGGCGTTCCAAAATCAAGACACTTTAAGAAAAATTCCGATTAACAAATTTCTATTTCGTTTTAAATTTTTGTTAATTAATTATATTTCATACAGTTTGATTATATTTCTTTTAAGAATTTCTTGCTTGATCTTCTTTTCATCTTCTTTTTGCAGGATTTCTCTGTGTTTTCTCCGTCTGTTTTATTTTGTTGGTGATTAACATCATGAATCCAAGGGGAGGATGTTCTTTCGCTTTGAGAAGGTCTGAATCTCGAAATCTACTTCAACAACGAATCCTTCTTAGAAGAAAATCTACAGAAAACGTATGTTTCTATCTAACCCTTATTTTTCAATTTCTGATTCGTTGTTATTTTGAATCACGAGGTTACTCGTTTTTATGGGTTTGATTAGATTAGTATATTGTTGCAATTTTGGGTCTCGGGTTAAGGAAAAATCAGTTTTTTGTTTCTTCTTACAAATTGGGGATTTTCTGGGTTTTGCGAATTTGAGGGTTTGTTTATGTTTTAGACATTATTTTGTTTCAAATAGGGTTTTCTCTTGAAATTGCCTTTACTGTGTGATTGAACTTGTAGGGTTTTGTTGTGTTGTTCTGATTTGGTTTTTTCTTTTGTTGAAACTGCAGTTGGACAGATTTATTCCCAATAGATCTTCTATAGATTTCGATTATGCTAACTACATGCTAACCGAAGGATGTAAAGGTAAGGCAAGCACCGTTGCGAGTTCTCCATCCAATGAAGCTTACAGAAAGCAGCTTGCAGAGGTATTGAACTTGAATAGAACCAGAATTCTAGCATTCAAGAACAAGCCATCAAAACCTGTTGAGTCGCTATTTCATGAAGCTTCAACAGTGAAACGTAGAAAACTAGCAAAGCCCCATAGATCCATTCCTCAAATAGCAGACAGAATTTTGGATGCTCCAGACATTTACGATGATTACTACGTGAACGTGCTAGACTGGGGCAGTAGCAATGTGCTTGCCATAGGTCTTGGATACACTGTTCACTTGTGGGATGCGACTGAGTCATCTACCTCTGAACTCATGACTGCTGATGCAGATACTGGCCCTATTACAAGTGTTAGCTGGGCTCCTGATGGGCGTCATATAGCAGTTGGGTTGAATAATTCGGAAGTTCAAATATGGGATTATACATCTAACGAACTATTGAGAACACTACGAGGTGGGCATCAATCTCGAGTTGGCACAATGGATTGGAACAAGCACATCCTTTCAACTGGCGAAATGGATGGTTTGATAATGAACAATGATGTAAGAATCAGGAACCACATTGTACAAACATATCGAGGACATGATCAAGAAGTGTGTGGCTTGAAATGGTCTCCATCAGGACAACAACTAGCCAGTGGTGGGAATGACAACCTTATTCATATTTGGGACAGATCAGTTGCTTCTTCGAATACTTCTACTCAGTGGTTCCGCAGGCTTGAAAATCACACTGCTGCGGTCAGAGCCTTAGCTTGGTGCCCATTCCAGGCTAACTTACTTGCTTCTGGTGGAGGTGCAGCTGATGGAAGTATTAAATTCTGGAACGCCCACACTGGAGCTTGCTTGAATTCTGTCGATACTGGTTCACAAGTTTGTTCTTTATTGTGGAACAAAAATGAGAGAGAAATTCTGAGCTCCCATGGATTCACAGACAACCAACTGACCCTATGGAAGTATCCATCAATGGTTAAAATTGCTGATCTCACCGGTCATACTTCAAGAGTTCTATTTATGGCTCAGAGTCCAGATGGGTGTACTGTAGCATCTGCTGCAGGTGATGAAACTCTAAGATTTTGGACAGTATTTGGGACTCCTGGATTGGCTAAGCCTGCAGTCGAAACCAACACAGAGCCATTTGCTCATTGGAATCGCATCCGTTAAGTGTTTGGGGATATTGGATTTTCCTGTAGCTATAGTCTTCCACACTGATATCCCTACAAATGGACATCCATTATGTGGGGTTCTTTCTGACGAGGAAAATGTAGAAGAAGCAATAAGGATGCAGAACGATATGTCGAGTAGGGATTTGGAGCTGTTGGTTTGCACTCATGGTTGCATCATCACTGGACTGTGCAAAAATGGATGTAGTCAAATGCCTGACTTTGAATGATCAAATGGACGATGCCATATTAGTTTTAACTTTTATGTTTAGATCAGGATATACTCTCAGGGAACCTACTTCAGGATATCTGCATTTATAGCTCGGCTGCGTAGGAAATGCCAAGAGGAAGAGAGAACCCTCCATAGTTTCTTGTAGACACTATTTTAGGATGTGTCGCCAAGTTGTTGGTTTGACTGCTATACAGCAGATTGAAGTAAGTTAAGTAAGCAACAGTAATGAGCCTGGATCGAGTTATTCTGTGAATGCTAAATCTGGTTTTGTAAAGATAAAACTTTTGAATTTAGCAAGATGGCAGGAATTGCCGATGTTTACAGCAGCGGTGAATTGGAAATACCAAGCCTCTCTCCGTACAGTATCAGAATTCTGAAGAAACTCGACTCTGAAATGAAGAACTTATGGTTTGAATATGAAGAAGTATCAAAAGAAGCTTGATGATTCTGCTGTCATTCCTCCAGACTAAAAACAATGTCGTAAAAGTAATGGAAGAAACTGGAGTTGCAAGAATCTTATTGCTGATATATGCTGGTCCTGAATGGTGTGAAAAACACTATAAAAAGGTTATCAAAGGTTATCAATAGTAAATTTAAGTTTTATTTGAAATATAATAAAGGTGCTCAGAGGAAGAAGAAGTTGGTTCAAACTGAGATTCTGATGTTAAGCAAGGTAGTAGTGACTGTAATGGTGGTTTGGAGTATGAACTTTTTCAAATACATATGGTATTGCTGCAGCACCAGATTTTTTTAAAGATCGACAAAGGGTTTCAGTTCATATTTTGATTTCTGGAAATTTCATATGCAACAAATGATTTCTGGAAATTTCATATGCAACAAATGGTGTTACACTTTCATGGTGTAGGCCAATTTCGGACTCTACTTTTGGAATCTGAAGCTGGCACATAGTGCCTGGACAGTATCCCTAGTAGCTGGCAAAATTTTCCGATATGCGATTACCACACTTGTATGGAAGGGCTGTTACATAATTGAGTTGTTCTTTGTCAAATTTTCCATCAAGTTGAGAATCGACAATCTCCTCCCACCCAACTTTCCCTTCCGTGTTCATCGCTGCCTGTTCATCCTGAATTAGTATCACATACATCAAAGCACAGTATCGGGTAAAATATTTATCTGATGCATCTCACCAGATGGACGAGTTCCATAAGCCTTTGTTGTGGATTTGTTCCATAAACCCCTGTTGGTGATTTTTGCCAGCAAGAAGTTCAAATGGTATGACGCCAAAACTGTAGACATCAATATTCTTAGTGAATGGCCCTGGATGAAATGTACTTGGGGTCTAAACAGCCGAAATATTTATGTCCATGAACTAGTATTTCTAGTTACATCAGTCACCCAACAAGGCTTCGACGGCCTTAAGATTTGCCACAATGCCTTATGATGGAAATCGTTAAAATTGCTACGAAATCACCAGATTCAAAATAATTTTAGATTTCTCACATCTTTCGCCTCAGTGTCCTCCCCATGAATCATCCAAAACATCACCCATTACACTGAAAATGAGAAACAAGCGAAAAATTGAATCGTAATTATATTGATTTGTCCATTTCTCTTTTGTGATGTACTACTAATATTTATCTACAATTCAACCAGAGCCCACCAGGGATCAACAGAAAACTTCTAATTCGGTCTCCTTCGAGGTTTTACATGACAACTGAGCTGCAGAAGCATCTCTTTCCTGCACCCTTGCGGCTAACCAGGGACCAACCCTCCCCTTCTTTGTAACGCTCCACCTGGAATCGATTGATATGACAGAGTAAGGGTTTCAGTTGGCACTTGAAGAAGAAAACAGGGAAAAAAGGATTGGACGAGGAAAAGAATCAATACCGTCTCTGTCAATGTGTCCTTGTCTTGCAACCCTGAAATAGCAAAGATTGATTCTCCAATGACTGCTGCAGTAGTGTATCCCCTAGTTTCTTTCATCATTTCATCCATAGGTTCTGACGATGATCATATTCCTCAACGCTTAAAACCCTGTTCGGTCCACGAAAGCCTCCAAATGCGTATCTGCATAGAAAGTTAGGCAAATACTATTAAATAAGCCAAGATAGTCGCTTCGCTAACCTACAGAAGAAAAAAGAAAAAATAAGCCAAGATAGTTGATTCGCTAACCTACAGAAGAAAAAAGAAAAAAAGACTCACAGTTTCTCATTCATAGCGACTAAGGAGTGACCCGCTCTTGGAATATTCATACTTGAGATTCTGGACCAAGAACCTTCTCTTGGATCAAATCGTTCAACTGAGCTGTTTATACACAATAATGACAGTAAAACATCATCCATTTATTTTTCGTATACACGATGAAAGCCAGTAATGAACCATGAGGTGTTTTTATGTTCCATTCATCCTCCCGAGTGCCCAAGAACCGTATTGTCTTTATAGTAAAATAAAGTAGTTTACTTACTTCAAGTTGCCATTCCCATCATGTCCCCCAGCAGCATAAAGTGTATCTTTCAGAACTGCTACAGCACCAGATTGTCTCTGAAAGAACACATAGATTCATCCATTCAAACCATAGAATGATGATAGAAAGGCTGTAGCATGTGCTAACAAATAACTAAAGAAAAAAACCTTCTCTATCATGGGCCGAGCAGGGATCCACTGCCAAGCGGCTGGATCAAACATTTCTACATCGGAAAAGCATTTCATTCCATCTCCTCCACCGATTGCATAGATGTTATCACCCAAAGTAATCCCGGATAAGCATCCCTTTTTCTTGCTTAATGAAGGACAGGGGGCCCGCTCGTTTCTTTGTGGATTGTACGATTCAACTAAACACAAACAAAAATACAGTCATCAATTCAAAGCAAAGCTAAGAACATGTTGATCAAGTAATCAATATGTGAAATACCTGTATCGTAATACATATAACCATTTCCCCCACCAAATACATAAATCTGACCAGAGAATGCAGAAGCCGCTGCATATGAACGGGTGAAGTTCATTGGCCTTAAAGGTTCTTTGGTGTCACTAAGAGGTGAATAACAGTCAACAGTTGATAACACTGAAATACCATCGTATCCACCAAGTAAGAATACCCGTTTGTTATCCTCAAGGAACTTCGAGTTCATGGCATCAGATGAACTTGTCTTTGAACTTCCCACTCCCATTCTTTCTGCAGCCCACATTATCAAACGAAAATACTTTATAAATTAGCAATCTTATATACAGAACATCAACTACCAAAAGTACATTAATAAGCATCCACAACCATTATTTTCTCATACTACAATCAGAATGCAAGTCATACCCGACCACACCAGTGCTAGGAAAACATTTTTTTTTTTTTTGAACGCACAAGTAAACAAAAAAAATTAAAACACAATGCTCAATTAGGTACGAGAAGCAAGATTTTAACATCACAAGGACGCATAAATACCAAAACAAACACAAACCCACAACAAAAAGCAGGATTATTTCTTGATACAAGCAGCATACCATGAGGAGCTAAAAGATGCATTGAGTTATACCAAATCTTCACAATAAAGAGCAGGATTGTACCACAGAAAAAACAGACAAACGCAAAATTCGACACAAACCCACAACTTCAAGGCAAGACACATTTCAAATACGGATTTTCCTGAAATCCAATTATCAAAATCTAACTTCCACCCAATACTAACACACCATGTATACAAAAACCCATAACTACTACGAACATTAACCAAACAGAACCCACAATTTCTAGCATCAAGAAAATCACTAGCAAAACAAAAAATCAGTTTATACCTGCAAAACAGAGGAGACGACGATGAAACTCCAAAAAGAAGTTAGGGTTTTGTGAAAATGGGTTTGGAGTTGAGTGCAAGAGACAGTGTAACAAAGGGGAAAGCCTAAAAAAACGCCAGTTGGTTTTCTACTCGCAAATTTTCCCAAAACTGCAAAATTTGTTTCTTTTATGATACATGTAATCATTTGTAAGATAAATTAGTACGTTATCCGATGTGTACAAATCGTGCGGCTTATAATCAATCCGGATATTTTCACCAGATATTAGTTTTTGGTTAACGAAGGTCATAAATAGAACCAATGAGTGATGGAACCGAAATCTTTCTTCATCTTTTTTTTCTTTTGGCAATCACTAAATACACCCCATAATTTGAAGTCTAAATTAGGCGAATCAATGGATATCCACTATCCGCTAGCCGTATCCGAATATCCGGAATCCGTTAGGTTAACATCCGATATATCGGTAATCGGATATCCGGATCCGATAACATATCGGATATTTCTCTCTTAACGTAACGGTACCGGTTAAGGGAGTTTCCGTTAGGTTAATATCTGATATACCGTTAACGTATAAACCCAATATTTCGTTATACCTTTAGCCCATTCACATACTTCATACCCATCGACACAAACTAAGAAGTACGAAAGGAAAGTAACTTATTTCTCCAGTCTCACAGTTCGTATCTTATCCTTCATCTTCTTCTTCTGAATCTTCTTATACTCTCATCTCTTCTCTAGTATTAGAAAACTAGGGTTTGTATTATATTTTGTGTTGCTGTAATGAATCAATCGATGTTCAATTGTTCAATTTAGGGTTCTGTTCAATTGTTCAAATCCTTTGTTATTGCAATTGTTTGTTTTGATTTTCTTATTCAATCGTAATCAATTCAAATTTCAAACCCTTAATGAATCGACCAACTAATTGGTTAATTTTATGAAGCCCCGCCAATTTGAGCTTTAATCCTCTGATTGAAGAATTTTGTTAATCACCGGGTGTTTTCTTTTCCCAAGTCACTACATATAATGTTCTGCAGTTGTTCGTTTTGCAGTAATTTGAGCTTTTGAAGATACGGGTATGGCTCAGATTGTGAATCAAGTAGAAGACATGGCTGTTGATCGAAATTTGGGAAGCCAAATTATAGTTGGATAAGTTAAAGGAAATTATCGGAAAAATATCCGATATCTGATAAGTCCAATGTAACGGAATCGGAATTGAATTCCAAATTTCCGTCGGAACTTAACGGATATCGGATATCCGTTAATTCTTAACGTAACGGTAGCGGCTGAGCCACTATCCGTTTAGTTAAGTGCCGTTGACAGCCCTAATCTAAATATTAGTAGACCTAATTTATGAACCCTGTTTTAGGGCATACGTAAAACTTTCAGGGCATACTGAATAAAGACAAAAACTGGTTGTAAATATCAAAATCAATAACCCCTTAACCAAATATTTTAAGTAATGACAAATCTGCCATTTGAGGATTAGTTTTAATACTAATGATTAGTTATAATAATCCTGATTATTGATTAATGATTAGTGATTAGTGATTAAGATAATTTAGTTATAAATTTGTGTAGAAGAAAACTTTTGAGGAAGAAAAAAAAAGTTAGGTATTTTTGGAGAAGGAGAAGGGAAAAGTGAGAAAAAAGCTTTTATTTTGATTCAATGGATGAGGAGGGTCAATCTTCATCTAAAAAACCTAGGAAAATACACATCAATTACAACAATGATCCGGAAATGGCTGATTTCTTAGATTATGAGAATGATTTTACACAAACTCAAACTCAAACTCAAACTCAAGCACAATCTCAAACTCAAACTCAAGATGATGATTTTTATGAGCCAAATCCAGATGATATGAGGAACCCAATGCTTCTAGTACACAGGTACACTTCTATCTTATGTGTAATCTCACTTTTGTAGCTTGAAATCATCAAAAGTTTATATTTTTTCACTATGGTTCGGCGAGCCAGGAATATCTTCGGCTTAACTTTATCAGGCGAACCCACCTGGTTATTGACAAATGATGAATAGTTCGGCTAGCTGAAAGTGTTATGGTTAGCCGCCGAACCTTCATTTTGTTACTTCTCGCCTATTTGCTAGATTATAGTTCGGCTTGTTTTAAATGTTCATAAAGAGCCGAACCTACTCCTGAGAGTTTTGAAGGAAAAAATGTTAAAGGTTCGGCTTATTTGGTGAATATCGTAAGCGCCGAACCTTTTGGAAATACATGGTTCGGCTTTTTACATAAGTAGAATACAAGCCGAACATTATCATTTATATTCCTGAGAATTGTTGGGTTTAGAATTTTGTACTAGTTCTCGTAAGAGCCGAACCTTGTAAATGTGCTAGGTTCGGCACATATTATGATTATCGTAAAAGCCGAACCTCACCCATTAATATTTTTTTTGTAGTATCTAACCTTGTGATATTCTTTGTAGATTGTGTTTGATGGACCTGTACCGATGGAAAATCAACCTCATCATGTAGACATAATTCACTAAGATACTAAGGATCACTTCCAAAATGATTTGGTATGTAAGAACTTGTTGTTTACCTTAATGTTGTCGGAATATTGCGAAGTTTTTCTTACTAATTATTTATGTTTGAATGAACGTAGACATGGAAAAGTAATACCGAAACACAGGCTAAGGCTGAGGAACATGCAATGAAGATAAATTTCGTACTAGTTAATGGAAGACAAAGCCGAGGGGATCGGTTTGAAATGATTGCTGAGCGAAGTGGAACCGGCGATAGCAAGGCTAAAAAGGGTTCTTTATATGTTGGGAAGACCTGGAGAAAGAATAGGACAAAGACGAAGAAAACAAAATGCCCTTTCAAGATCGTTTTCAACCTCAAAAACAAGAATAAGTCCTTAAACCCTGATGATGAATATTGGGTTATGAATAAAATTATGGATTGTCGTCATAACCACGCACGTCCACGTGACCTTCATGGACATGCAAAAGTAGAGCGAATCAAACCCAACGAAATGCTAGAAGTGGATAAAATTGCACGAGCACGTATGGCATCGTCTAGGATTCTTAGTAAACTGAAGGAGGACGACAAGAATAACAAGTCGACTATGCAAACAATCTACAATGCAAGAAATAAGATTAGAAGACTCAATTTGCAAGGTAGGTTGGTGATGCAACAAGTGATGTGGTTAGGAGTGAAGAATAACTACGCTTGCCAAAATAAGTTGGAAAACTTTAGTCAAGTGACACACCTTTTTCTGGCTTACCGGAATGCGTCCAATTAATTGGCTCTATGCTTCCCACAAGTTCTTAAATTGGATTGCACGTACAAGAGTAACAAATATGAGATGCCGTTGATGAACATTATTGGGCATACGTCGACAAAGGCACCGTTCACCATGGATTTTTGTTTCTTGAAAAGCGAGAAGAAAGAAAGTTATGTTTGGGGGTAGAATAATTGAAGTTAATCTTCCGGGAGGGTGCTCTTCTTAAAGTGTTCGTATCCGATCAAGATTCATCGTTGGTGTATGCTATTAATAAGGTATTTTCCGGATGCTTTCAACTTTCTTTGTGCGTTTCATATATGGTGCAATGTGAGGAAAAAATTCCAACCGATATTTCAACCACTTAAGATGAAAGAATTAGATAATATTGCTAAACTACCAGCGGAAAAACGAGTAGAGAAAAAGAGGAAATTCATCAAACAATATGAACACAATGAGATGTTTTGGGTTACTTTCTATGGAGAATGGGAAGCTTTGGTATGGTCAATCATCGAGGATGTCTACGAAGAAAATGTTAAAATGCTTATTCATCATTGGAGGACCGATTACCCCGACGTCCTTATTTATTTGCTCAAAGATGTGTTGGAACCTAATAAAGAAAGGTTCATGTCTTGATTCACAAATCGACACAAACACTTCGACAACCAAGCCACAAGTATAGTAGAGTCGGCTCATTATCGGTTGAAGAAGAACCTTTTTGGATGTGTTGACACGTTTGTCACGGTATTTGGTGCAATTGATGAATATTTCAAAAGTGATGTTGTGAGAATTAAAGAGGAGTTCGAACATAACCTTATGTTCAAACACAAGGATTACAAAAGTAAATGGCTACGGGGATTAACTTATAGAGTCTCCTATATATGCATTGACTTATTGATGAAAGAAGTAGATTTGATTGAGACATTATCCGTTAACTTGGAGGAAGAGTGTGTTTGTAAAATGAAGACATCTATGGGACTTCCATGCCGTCACGACATACTTCGGTACAAGGATGGTATCATACCATTTGAGGATATTGATCCTTTTTGGAAACAATTAAGCTTTGATCCTCTCCCAACCGAAGACGGCGAGGATGATCTAGAGATTTGGGACACGGCAAATGGGAAAAAGTTGGCGGAGATGTATATGAAGATGTTCCGATCTCAAAAATAAATCCTATGGCACAACATGATGTCGGTCATGTATCCCTTCACCCAAGAGAATATTTTGGAACCGGAGAAGGGGGTCCTGATAGACACATTTATGTGTCAATTTTCATCTCTATTGTGTATATTGTTAGTACCCATTTTTGTACTAATTTTAGTATTTTATCCCTTTGTAGGTGTTTTTGGAGAAATAGGCTTTTGCGGCGAAATTGGCTCGAAAAATTGTTGAAGGCACCTGGGAGGGCATTTGCTATTCGGACTCTCATCTTGGATAAGGGGTAACCCATTTTCAGGCAGCTGCTAAGCACAGACCGGGATTGGATAAGGGGAGGTCATCCCCTTCATTTGAATTAAGAGTTTTGGCGGGAAAAAAATTCTTCACGCTGCGCAGTGAAGAACAGAGTATAGTTTTCGATTTTGGGTTAGTTTTGAAGAGATTAAAGCTCTGATTTTTCTTGGGCTTGCTTATTAACCATCAACAGGCGAGGTATGGGTGATTGAATGGACTGTTTTGGGATGAATGATCGTGTTTTTATAAAACAGGGAAGAAAAATAAAAAAAAATGGAAACAGGCAAGTTTCGAATTATATTTGGAAGTTACGTGCTATATTTTGCAAGGATTTGTTTATAGAAGCATAAGAGGATAGTTTGGATAATTCGGGAAGGAGGTGAAGTGATTAAACAGGTTAGAATATCCAAAACTTGGCCGAGAAGAAAAATTTATTTTTGGGGAAGAAAAGAGATTTTGATCGAGTTTAAACCGAGCTGTGAGGTATATATAAGCTCTAGAGAGGCTAAGGAAGGGTTGGAAACACTTTGGAGAAGTTTAGAAGAGAACAGAGAGCTGAAATCACGAGTTGAAATTTGTTTCTGCTGCTGCGAAGAAGAAGAACACGAAGAACATAAGATCCTCGGAGTCAGTTGCAGAGGCAGACTTATTTTCAGTGACAACGAGGTACGGTCGCATCTTCCTGCAGTCACCGAAGCCCTTCAGCAACGATTCAGACGTCTGTTTTAGACCTTCAGCAACTATAGAATCCGCTGTTTTAACACTTTTCTCCCTTTTAATCAACTTTTGAGCCATAAACATGTATTTTGAGATTATGATTAATATGAGGAGCTAAACCCCTTAGCCGAGGCGACGGAGGAAGCCATTGATCCATGAAAAGTGGTATAATTCTATTTTAATTATTTTTGCAATTTCTTATATGATTATTTGCTTTGATTGAGAATTGATTGAATGATTTTTCTTAAACAATTGTGATTTCTCTTGATAGATTATGCTTAGACCTATGTTTTTGATATTCTATGCTTTCGAAATACATTTGTTATTCCAAAAATCTACTTTTGCAAAATATTAGAATCACTTTAAACGTAAAAAAATTGCATGAATATTAATTAGATTAAATCACATAAAATTGGTTAATGGTGGAATCCAGAGTTTCGGTGTTTTTTACATTTTTGATACAACTTATTTAATTGTTGAGTTTAATTTGAGTCTAAAAAAAATCCTTCACAAGTCTTAGAGTTCGAATCTTATTACCACTATTTCTACAACAAAATTAAAACACATCAGGTCCCGAAAGGTAGGAAGAGTAAGAAAATGAATAATTTCCAAACTAGACAAGCAAACAAGGCACTATTGGCTACCCATAGGGATCCATCCGGCGTTGAAATCCATGATGCAAGGTATGAAAAGGCAAAGAAGGAAATTGAGAAGGTGATGAAGAGGGCAGAAGTGAAAATTCCAAAAAAAATGTGGTCGTCCGAGTATTCAAAAGGCCGAAACAAGTAACAAAGAGTTCAAGGAAAATAAATGTCCGTCACAAGCAAAGGATAGTAAAGAGAACGTCAAGGGGAAGAGTAAGATGTATCCTTCACAAACCAAGATAAAGGAGAAAATGACCATACATGAGATTGGTAGGATGAGAGGACCAAAAAGAGATAAGTCCGGTAACTATTTGAGGCCTATCAATTTTATATGCGATAACTACTTGGTAGATCTACCGCCGGTAATTCGTGATCATATTGTATCAATGGACGACGTACAAGTTGATGGAAATTGTGGATATTACGTCACGGCAGAACAACTTGGTCCTTTTAAGGAAGGGAACTATCCGGTGCCCTATGAAAATGAAGTCAACTATATGAGGAACGATTGTTACAAACCTTACGCCGGAATAAAGAATTCTACAAGACAATGATGAGATGTGGTCCAAAATGAGACAAAGGGGTGGCAGCGGAGTACATTGAATTCTAACGTCGTTACATGGTGATTGCATCATCACACAAGAACATTGGATGTCATTGCCCGTTTGTGGGTTTTTAATAGCGGAGGCATTCGATTACGTGGTACATTTCTTCGGGTGGACGGGTAGTAGTTTTACTTACGTGCCTCCAAAAAAACCTTGCCATGATGGTGTAAAAGATAGAAGACTTGTTATTGGATTTGTTCAAAATTGTCATTTTATCGGCCTCAAACTTAGACCCGGTTGCTCATTACCACCCTTGATGAGTGCATCCTTTTGGCCTAGATTTGAAAAGAATTACTCGATGGATTGGTGTGCAAATTATGAAACGGAAATGAATCTTTGGAAAGATTTGAATGTGTCGCTCATAAGTGGACAAGTAAATTTATTATCAAGTGATGAGGATGAAGATGATGACAAAAAGGTTAGTGAAGAGGAGAAAGAGGTTAGTGAAGAGGTGATCCGTCTAGGATCTCCATAAAACGACACTATCGAAGTGTTGTTTGCTTTTTGTGGTGCATTCAATCTATTGTGGTTTTTGTAAACTAAGAAATACACTGAATTTTACCTTCTAGACTCTTTGTATTTGAATGATTTAATTTTATGTTATGGAAAATCTTTTAATTGTTCTTTAATTGTGCGTAAGTGTTTCAAATGTTAAGGTTTGGCTGGTCTGTAATCATAGTTACAAGCCGAACCTACATTCGTCAAAGTTAATACTGTTAGAGCACTGCTCGTTCGAACTCTCAAGCGTTGCTATCTCAAGCTTGTTGTCAAGTTTAGTTGCCAAAACTATAAGTCTTGATTTCTAGTCTACTTATAGCTAAGTCTCGGATTAGGATCGAAAGTGTAGTTGAGCATTAGACTTCACGGCGTTCATCGATTAAAGACGAAGAACTACTAAGGGGAGCTTATGGAACTTCATCAACAAAAGGTATGTGGAGACTTGAGCTCATCTATCACTCAAAAGTCTATCTACTCTATCACCTATTTGAGACAAAAGTCATATAGCTATATAGACTTCGATTATACACATTTGATATTTCGAGCTAAGTTTAACTCGCTTACATATTTCTCGAAATATGTGTTGGTAAGCTTTCACTTTAACCAAGTTCATCTTATATTCTTGACGAAATTCAAAAGATGATCATGTGAAAATCGCTGAAAAGACGAGGGTACCCAAATATACCTCAATCTAAAACTTTTCCACCTATAAGTCCTTTCTCCGAAAGTGATTGTCTATGGACTGAGTCGAGACAATACAACTAATCGGTTCACACTTCGTGTGAACCTCTATGGATACAAGATCGAGACAATACGACAACAAGATAACTTGCGTGATTGACTACGGATACAAGATCGAGACAATACAGCAACGAAGTATGTTTACTTGATAATAGGTTCAGACTTAACCAAACACAATAGGATTGCTATCAAGTAAATAGGAATTAACATTTGTTTATTTTACTTATAATTATAATAAAACAATTATAATTGCGGAAATAGAAAAGTAAAAGACACAACAAGATTTTGTTAACGAGGAAACCGCAAATGCAGAAAAACCCCAGGACCTAGTCCAGAATTGAATACTCTCAGAATTAAGCCGCTATACAAAATATAAACCAACTTCGTATAGTTGAGACCAAGCAACTAAACCTATAGTTCACCTAGTTTCCTCAGTATCCCTGCGCCTCCAACTTGTAATAAGTCACGCACTTGGAACAATTCCTTTGGTTCGTATTCCAAACAGTAAAGGAACAACAAATCTGTTCGGTAACAACTCTTTTCAAACAACGTGATATGAGTTTGACAAAAGGCTCTTCCGTTTATCCCAATAAACTCCTTTGTCGGGTTCTTAGATCTATCTCTTAACAACTATCAAAGTAATTGTCTAGACTATGCAATCAATACTTTGAATCACAAAGAATTGTATTGATTCCGATCTACTCAACTGGTTATCACAAAGATAAACCGATTATAGTTGGATCCCCAGCCGATCAAGTTTTATGCACACCAAAGATTATGAACTCAAATAAGAAATCTTCCTTGTCTTCAAATCTTCTTAGATCTTCAATAAACACCTGCAAACAAACAACTTGAATCTCTTGTGATCAATCACACACAGAACGGAGTCTGTTAACAATGGATTATCACAAGACGTCTTTAGATCTACAAACAGTTTTAAAGATCCCCGTCGACACTTCGATCTAGTTTGAGGGAATCTTATATCAGAAGAGAAGATTCTCAAGCATAAAAAAACTAGGTGCAATCAAAGTTCAACAACCGTTAGTCAATCAAATCAATCGAAAACTAATAATAAACTGCAATTATCTAGTTTTCCACCAACGGTACTCGTAGAGCTTCCCAATCCCAAAGAAGTCTTTAAAACGAGCGGTCGTAAGAGACTTCGCCTAATTAGGGTACTTTCCTCTCCAAATAGACGGCTCCAGCAGTAACAACACAGCTAGGTAGTTTTACTGGCTCTTAGGATTAGTTTGCTCGAGATGCAAACTTAAATATTTATAGAGCAAGGAAGTTTGGACATCAAGGAATTTCCAAAACCAAATATTTTCAAAGATATGCAATAAAGTCAAAATCGGTTTTCATAATTCCTGGAAATGCTCTGTCAAAATATTGACCGAAATCTCAGTAGAAAATCTCCAATTAGTAAATGCACATTACCAATTTTTATTTTCTAAAGATATGCATTTAATTGCTGGAAATTAAAAGCATATAAAACTAAAAACCTTAATTAAAAGATTTTCAATTTATTTCGATCTGGGATTCTCCTTTAGTTATTAAGGAATATCTTTGAACAATAAAAGATAAGAATTACTGCACATGTTCAAAGTATGTCGACATCTTTACTTTTTAAATCCTTTTTCATATTTACAATCTTGGAACCGATTTTCCACACTTCCAAACAAGTTTAGAATTGGTTCATCTGACTTCCAAGAACTATGTGATTGATTATCCTATCAAATCACCAATAATGGGTGTAACGGTTTTACCAAAACAAGTTTCGATTCTACCTCCATGTGGGTACTAGGATCAGTCACACTAGTTACCAAAAGTTGGTTGACTAGGTACTAGGATCGGTTAACACATATTTATGGTATTTAACTTGTAATCGGTTGCACAAGTCATGGGATCGGTTACCAATTACTAAGACTTGTTGCACCTTTTACAAGGATCGATTCCACATACTTGTGATCGGTTGCACCTATTACTAGGATCGGTTCCCCAATGTCTAGAGTTGGTCATACCAATTACAATATATCGATCATACCATCTCAGGTGATTACTTAAGATCGGTTTCACTAATAAAAGTCATACCAATACAAAAGTCAGGCATTGTGAATTGTTTTACCAAGATACATAAACAAGTTATTAGCGGTTATACTAAACACACATATTGGTAATCCAAAGATTTGTAATGAATAACAGTACCAATAAGCCTAGCAATTTCCCTTTCGATTCATAAAACAAGTTTATGAATTGTACTTCCTTTAAACGAATGTAAAACATTGTTTCTTAGGACGAAATCTTCACCCATACCCATACATAATCACAATAGCATTCATACGATTATGTCGATGTCTTATATACGAAGTTCAAAAGATAGACGTTATATTTCGTATTGTAATTCCTTAATACTATGTTTAACTAGAGTATAATCATTCACAGCTTCACAGTTATGTTTTCAATATGCACGACTTGAAAGATACGTTAGGAATGAAATAGTTCAAGTCAAATATTACTAACCTCAAGAGAAAGGATGATGTCGTCGTTGTAGTTCTTTACTTTTTCACATTCTTCAAAGTCTTCACGTAATACTTGTAAGTCTCATATCCTAGTAACTTTCTAGCTAACCTATACGAAGTTGACTCTAGTAATCAAGCGACTCTTTAAATTAGTTTTGATTCACTAAAATATGACAACCAAACTTGACATGCCAATGCTTGGTGGGTTCAACCGAGCAATCCTTTAACAATCTCCCCCTTTGTCAATTTTAGTGACAAAACTCTTACATCATATGGATAAACAAATTACAAGAATTTATTACACATACGCTTGATTCCAAGTTTCAACAGCACAATAACCTGTATACATTCAATCCATAAGTGCCGATGTTGACATTATAATAACAAAGCTAATACACCCCCTAAAGGTAAGATACGTAGATTTTCAATCCGCACGTCTTTGTTATTCCCTTTGTAGTTAAGATAACCACAAGTATCAATATGATATGTTACTCCCCCTTAGTCTATGCTTTACTCTTTCGTTAGATATAACGTTTAAGCACCATTGTCCTTTCCTTAGTGATACCAAATCACCTGTTTACTCCGTATATTTCTCCCGCTTTTTGTCACAAAATGACAAAGGTACGAGCAAATAAAGGAAAAACCGAAAGGATCTTACAAATCTTAAAAGACTTGCATAACCTATAAGAGTTAAGCACGAGGGTTCCACACACCATTTTAGATAACCAATATCAAAACCGAAACTACAAAGTAATTTTGTTTTGATATGTTACCAAGGAAACAATTGCCCGAAGCAATTTTCCCTAATAGTTTAGCAAATCAAAAATTGACTAAGCACCTTAGTTCTTTTGCTAAACCGATTGTACAAATACAATCGCTTGTTCGATAAGACCAAAATAAAGATCAGAATTAACTCTATTTTTCTCATCAGGTTCTAATTATTCAAATAATAACTTAGACCTTTCACTTTTAAACAAGACAAGTACTAGGTTAGTTAACTAGCATTTCTTGTTAAGGCATTCGATTAAACTTGAATAAACGAAACCTTCACTTTGATAAGTCTAACTAAGATCAGAATTAACTTAGTTTCTCTTATCCGGAATCGAATTGGACTAAACAATTCATCCCAAAAACCTTTTTCTAAGCCATAAACAATTCATACAAACCAAATAAATCAACTTGCATAATTATTTACCTCAACCGGAAGCAATTGAAACAAACATAAACATTATAGTACCACAATTGCACCAAAATTTCGTAAGCCTAAACAATTGAAACCAAACCATAAAGAAAGATAACAATAGCTTTTCTTAACCGGAAACAATTGAATTACACACACATCCATACACAAATAATGGAATAAACATCAATTGTACCAAAATTTTGTTAAGCAAAAGCAATAAATATATGCAATAAAATCAGGCTTTTCTTAAACAGGAAAACGATTAACTAACAAATTCGTTACCTCAAGCTCCGCATCCTCTTCACCCCAGAAAGATATATCATTAAGCGCAAGTTCACATAGAACTCTCCCCCGTTGTGTTGTCATCCTCCCGCCAAAACAAAAGAACAACAACAAAGAGCAACCTTTACCAGAGAAAGGTTGAAAATCGGTTTTAACTAATGTGATGCAAAAGTTCAAACCCCGAAACACATATGATTTTATGCTAAACCAAATACGATTCAACATATTGTGACTTTTTCACATATTAGTTTCAATCAGAACCCCTTATGATCCTTTGATAAAGCCTACCAACATGAGCTAGAACTCAATCCCACTAAATCAAAAAGTCACCCAAACCATAAGGGTTCACAGAATATGAGATCGAATATTAAGGTTGTGAAAACCGAAATCAAACATCCCATAACACAAAGCAATAATATTTTTTACAGTACTGAAATATGAATAAAATTAAAATACTGAAAACATCATACTATTACACATAAGTTCATAACACAATATTAAAGTTTTACAATACTTAAAATAAAATGTTCAAAAGATAACACAGTCTTACTGTCACTAAAGACTTAATTGATTTAGACAAATGTCTAAGAACTTGAACTGGTGTCACTCAAGCCAAAATCTTCTTCAGATTCTATATCCTTATATTCTTCAGCAATCAGGGTGAGGTCTGAAGCAAGTTCTGGATTCTTGAGAGATGCAAAGCTGACTTGGCGCTCCAGATAATCATTCCTCCTACTGAGCCTTCGATAGAAGGTCACAAGATCAACATCTTGCATAGAAGTGCTAGGACCAGCACTTATGTTAGTCTTGGTATGACTTTGTCCCCTCATTCTGTTGATGATAGAATAATTATGAGGCTTTGGCACAAGTCATTGAGAATCATTTGCAGTAATTTCATAAGAACTGCAGATTCTAGTGTTAAGGCATGGAAATCCCATGCTTTTTCCATTCTTCCAGATTCTAATCATTTGTCTGATAATGAACCCACAAAAATCAAAGTTTGGAGTTCCAATAACCATGTGATAAATTAACTCTGTCACTTCAGGACTCCACATTACCTTGTGCATATTGCTATGTGAAAGATTGGGTACAACAAGCTTACCAAAAAACTTGAGATGTTCTGGAACATCATCAATACAGAGTCTGTTACCATTCCAACTACTTTCACCAAGGATTTCAGCAATATGCTGTTTGTTGAAGTCTCTGCTCCTGGATAGAGAAACATTTTACAAACGACAACCAAGTATATATGCAACAATGCTTTTATTTACTTCAAAGCTACGCCTCCTAACCATAGTGAAGAACTTACAGTCTTTTTCATCCACACGGTGTATATTACCATAAAACTCCCTAGTTAACTCTGGAGAACCAGGATAGCTACCGGAATGAATATCTGCCCAGTCATTATGGTTATGAATTAATTCATTATAATACTTCATATCAACATACACATATTTCTTTTCACAAATGATTTGTTTATCATGCATTGAACTATACTTCTTAAAGCACTTACGATCAACAAAATAAATCCCAGTACTAACATCAAAATAAAGAGATGCAAGAGAATCGATAGTTTCATCAGTATAGTTCAAGTTCGGTGTGATTCTCCTATGGGTTTGATTAGAGCCTTCTCCTCTTGTAAAACCCCTATTGTGCATGTTGCTAGAATACACGAATTCAAAATAGAGAAGAGAACACTTACAATCGATGATGTCTGTTGATGTCCGAAATACCTTTCTTGGTGTGAATATGAAGCAAAAACCAAAGACCTTTTGATGATTGAATGGGATAAAGTTACTTTCCAAAATTAAACATAGAGAAAGATCGAAACTGAAAACTGTTTTCGATTTGAAGTGGGTTTTTTCTCTGTTGTTCTAACCTGAGAAGAAAAGGATGAAAATTGAATTTTCATTCTTTGGTTTTATCACCAACGGTGTCGGTTGAGAATCGGTCTCACATGGATCGGTTTGGGAGTTGCTCCATGGAATCGAAACCCATTCTTTGAGAGGAGTAGAAAGCCCATTTTCGAATTGTTCATGGGCCTCATATATTCCATAAATTTTTTTGGAAACATTTTATTGAAAGTCAGTTCATTTTCTCTGAGCACAGTGTTTTAACAAGATGAATCACTGGTCATACAGACATTACTATCTGAAAAGATTTCTTTAAAATTCGAATCAGAAGATCTAGATTCAGGACTTAAATTATCTAAAGAAAAGTTCATGCAATAATCATGCAAATACTGACTTCTTTCAGACATTAGTTCTTTCGGAGTTTGTTTAATAACTTCAAGTTCAAAAAGAAAACTATCCACTTCATCTTGTAATAGTTGACTATCACTGAGGATTTTGCAAGTCCTTTTAAGAGACTCCTCTTCCTTTAATTCGTAAAGTTCGAGTTCTAAAGATAGATCACTTATTTGTTTTTTAATTTCAGCAAATTCAATGAGTTTTCGACTCATTTTGTCTTTAGGATCTTCAGTGAGTCTGAGATACAGTTGACACTCTTCTACCGACCAACTTTATTTTGATCGTAGAGACTCAAAAATTTCATTGTTTTTTTTTAATTCAAACAACTTTGAGTCATCTAATCCTGCTAACACGTTAACTGAATCAGAAATAAGATTCATTTTCTTATAGGTTGGATCACACCAAACGCAGATTGTTAGATCTTTTCGCGTTTGCCCGCTCTGATACCAATTGAAAAAATGAGGGTACCCAAATATACCTCAATCTAAAAAAATTCCACATATAAGTCCTTTCTCCGAAAGTGATTATCTATGGACTGAGTCGAGACAATACAACTAATCGGTTCACACTTCGTGTGATCGTCTATGGATACGAGATCGATACAATACGACAACAAGATAACTTGTGTGATTGACTATGGATACAAGATCGAGACAATACAACAACGAAGTATGATTACTTGATAAAAGGTTCGTACTTAACCAAACACAATAGGATTGCTATCAAGTAATTAGTAATTAACGTTTGTGTATTTTACTTCTAATTATAATAAAACAATTATAATTGCGGAAATAGAAAAGTAAAAGACACCGCAAGATTTTGTTAACGAGGAAACCGTAAATTCAGAAAAACCTCGGGACCTTGTCCAGAATTGAATACTCTAAGAATTAAGCCGCTATACAAAATCTAAACCAACTTCGTATAGTTGAGACCAAGCAACTAAACCTATAGTTCACCTAGTTCCCTCAGTATCCCTGCGCTTCCAACTTGTAATAAGTCACGCACTTGGAAAAATTCCTTTGGTTCGTATTCCAAACAGTAAAGGAACAACAAATCTGTTCGGTAACAACTCTTTTCAAACAACGTGATATGAGTTTGACAAAAGGCTCTTCCGTTTATCCCAATAAACTCCTTTGTCGGGTTCTTAGATCTATCTATTCAACAACTACCAAAGTAATTGTTTAGACTATGCAATCAATATTATTAATCACAAAGAAATGTATTGATACCGATCTACACAACTAATCAATCCAATCTATCACAAAGATAAACCGATTATAATTGGATCCCTCCAGCCGATCAAGTTTTGTGCACACCAAAGATTATGAACTCAAATAAGAAATCTTCTTTGTCTTCAAACTTCTTAGATCTTCAATAAACACCTGCACACAAACAGCCGATCACAAGACGTCTTTATATCTACAAACAGTTCTAAAGATCCCCGTCGACACTTCGATCTAGTTTGAGTGAATCTTATATCAGAAGAGAAGATTCTCAAGCATAAACAAACTAGGTGCAATCAAAGTTCAACAACCGTTAGTCAATCGAAAACTAGTAATAAACTGCAATTATCTAGTTTCCCACCAACGGTACTCGTAGAGCTTCCCAATCCCAAAGAAGTCTTTAAAACGAGCGGTCGTAAGAGATTTCGCCTAATTAGGGTACTTTCCTCTCCGAATAGACAGCTCCACCAGTAACAACACAGCTAGGTAGTTTTACTGGCTCTGAGTATTAGTTTGCTCGAGATGCAAACTTCAATATTTATATACCAAGGAAGTTTGGACACCAAGGAATTTCCAAAACCGAATATTCTCAAAGATATGCAATAAAGTCCAAATCGGTTTTCATAATTCCTGGAAATGCTCTGTCAAAATATTGACCAAAATCTCATTAGAAAATCTCCAATTAGTAAATGCACATTACCAATTTTTATTTTCTAAAGATATGCATTTAATTGCTGGAAATTAAAAGCATATAAAACTAAAAACCTTAATTAAAAGATTCTCAATTTATTTCGATCTGGGATTCTCCTTTAGTTATTAAGGAATATCTTTGAACAATAAAAGATAAGAATTACTGCACATGTTCAAAGTATGTCGACATCTTTACTTTTTAAATCCTTTTTCATATTTACAATCTTGGAACCGATTTTCCACACTTCCAAACAAGTTTAGAATTGGTTCATCTGACTTCCAAGAACTATGTGATTGATTATCCTATCAAATCACCAATCATGGGTGTAACGGTTCTACCAAAACAAGTTTCGGTTCTACCTCCATGTGGGTACTAGGATCAGTCACACTAGTTACCAAAAGTTGGTTGACTAGGTACTAGGATCGGTTAACACATATTTATGGTATTTAACTTGTAATCGGTTGCACAAGTCATAGGATCGGTTACCAATTACTAAGACTTGTTACACCTCTTACAAGGATCGATTCCACATATTTGTGATCGGTTGCACCTCTTACTAGGATCGGTTCTCCAATGTCTAGAGTTTGTCATACCAATTACAATATATCGATCATACCATCTCAGGTGATTACTTAAGATCGGTTTCACTAATAAAAGTCATACCAATACAAAAGTCAGGCATTGTGAATAGTTTTACCAAGATACATAAACAAGTTATTAGCGGTTATACTAAACACACATATTGGTAATCCAAAGATTTGTAATGAATAACAATACCAATAAGCCTAGCGATTTCCCTTTCGATTCATAAAACAAGTTTATGAATTGTACTTTCTTTAAACGAATGTAAAAAATTGTTTCCTAGGACGAAATCTTCACCCATACCCATACATAATCACAATAACATTCATACGATTATGTCGATGTCTTATATACGAAGTTCAAAAGATAGACGTTATATTTCGTATTGTAATTCCTTAATACTATGTCTAACTAGAGTATAATCATTCACAGCTTCGCAGTTATGTTTTCAATATGCACGACTTGAAAGATACGTTAGGAATGAAACAGTTCAAGTCAAATATTACTAACCTCAAGAGGAAGGATGATGTCGTCGTTGTAGTTCTTTACTTCTTCACATTCTTCAAAGTCTTTACGTAATACTTGTAAGTCTCATATCCTAGTAACTTTTTAGCTAACCAATATGAAGTTGACTCTAGTAAATAATCAAGCGACTCTTTAAATGAGTTTTGATTCACTAAAATATGACAACCAAACTTGACATACCAACGCTTGGTGGGTTCAACCGAGCAATGCTTTAACAATATAGCTAACCAGAAAGAGTCAGGAAGATATGGACTAACAATATTAGTACCAGTTTCATTCAATTTGTCATATAAGGATTTAACTGTGTAATCCCCTGATTTAGTTAGGGTCCATCTTAGATGGTCTCTTTTAAGAGTGTGATTTTTATCCGTAAAGAGATGTATTTTTCTAATCTTAGAAGGAATGTCATTAGGAAGAATGGAGCTGATAATGTCAATATTCAAAGAACCAGTTTCTGAAATTATTAGGTCTGATACTAGGATAACATGATTATTTTTTGAGGTCCTAAAAGTCTCTAGGGTTTCAGTTAATCCCAGTATCCACTTGTCATTCAAAATACTAATATCCTGTCCATTTCCTATTTCCCAGACACTATACTAATACAATTCCAAGTCTAGGAGCCATTAGTTTTAGCTTTTGCCCTAAGTAGTGGTGTGCTTTTTAAGTATCTAGATCCCATAGTTTTTACCCAAAGGGCATCTGGTTCTTTAACTAACCTCAAAGCTAGTTTAGCATGCATTGTGCTAGAGCACTGCTCGGTCGAACTCGCAAGCATTGCTATCTCAAGCTTGTTGTAGAGTTTAGTTGCCAAAACTATAATTCTTGATTTCTAGTCTACTTATTGCTAAGTCTCGGACTAGGATAGAAAGTGTAGTTGAGCTCTAGACTCCACGGCGTTCATCATGCAAAGACGAAGAACTACTCAAGGAACTGGTGGATCTTCATCGACAAAAAGGTATGTGGAGACTTGAACTTATCTATCACTCAAAAGTCTATCTACTCTATATCCTATCTTGAGACAAAAGTCGTATTGCTATATACTCTTCGATTATACACATTTGCTATTTCGAGCCGAGTTTATCTCGCTTATCTATTTCTCGAAATATGTGTTAGTAAGCTTTCGCTTTGGCAAAGTTCATCTTTACAAGTGACGAAAGTCATGTTGATTATTTCAATATCTTGAAAATTGCTTTGATGAAAAATAGTGTGTGAATAACCTCTATTTAACATCCTCTAAGAATGTTTCAATAATTGAAATGAGAGTTTAGAATATATAACCTTGAATGGATATAAACATTGTATGTGAACTCATACTTGTGTAAGTCCAAAATCCTTGAACCAAAGTATGCGTACTTTGATGTATAGGATGTCCGAAAACTAAGTCCGCGTACCCGTATGCGTACTGGCGGAAGTTCACATCCCATGAATTTCTGCTGGAGTTTGTGAACTAAAAACAAGCTCAATCCGGGTACTTAAGTATGCGTACCGGTATGCATACTTGAGTGGGTTATTTTATAAAAACGATTTATTCGTGAACTTTAACTTATATAAACTAAGGAATGCAATCTTTGCAAACCGTGGCTATAATGTTCATGAATCGATTCGAGTGAATCAAAATCGATTTTGTTTCGATTGTGTCTTATATACTTCTATGAGATCTAAGCAATTGAACAACTCTCTAACTAGTTCTTTTGAGTCATTTGAACTAGTTATGGTGAAGATGAATAAGGTTCATATGAAAGTGCTCATATGGCGAACCATTTGGTTAACTACTGTTGAACTAACTAGGTGTACACGTTTATGTACGGTTACTCAAACCTAAATGAAGTATATTTCATGTGTGTATAACAAGCTAAGTTCGATCCAACGGTTGAAATATATTAGCTTGAATCTAATCAGGTTTTCATCTAACGGTGAATATTGAATGCTTTGTTACCAAGGTAACTTAGATTGCAAACCCTGATTTTGAGCATATATAAAGGAGAACTCTAGCAACTAGGAAACCTAATCCCCACACCTCCTGTGTGATACTAATTGTATAAGCTAGATCGATTCTCCTTTAACATTAGGTTTCTACCGAGACCCTGTAGGTTAACGACTTAAAGACTTCATTGGGATTGTGAAGCCAGACCAAACTATTTTCTATGTAGTTGCGTGATCTGATCTTGCTGTTTCTATCGTGATTGAGTGCAATCGTAAGATTGGCTTGAGATTAATTTCTCGGATAGGCAAGATAGAAAAGTAGTCACAGACATCTTCGTCTCATCGTTTGTGATTCCGAAATATCTTGTTTCGCTAGTCGATTAAGATTATTGTGAGGTGATTGATTATTCTAGGATGTTCTTCGGGAATATAAGTCTGAGTTATCGATTGGTTCATGTTCACCTTGATTTATCAAAAGACGGAACAAAACTCATAGGTATTTTTGTGGGAGACAGATTTATCTATTCTTGTAGACTTTTCTGTGTGATAAAGATTTATTTATTAAAGTCTTCGACTTTTGGTCGTAGCAACTCTTAGTTGTGGGTTAGATCATCTAAGGGAATCAAGTGTGTAGTATCCTATTGGGATCAGAGACGTAAGGAGCGCCACTGTACCTTGGATCAATGGGAGATTGATTAGGGTTCAACTACAGTCCAGACCGAAGTTAGTTATTAGTAGGCTAGTGTCTGTAGCGGCTTAATACAGTATGTGTTCAATCTGGACTAGGTCCCGGGGGTTTTCTGCATTATCGGTTTCCTCGTTAACAAAACTTCTGGTTTCTGAGTTATTTATTTTCCGCATTATATTTTGTTATATAATTGAAATATCACAGGTTGTGCGTTTATATCGATCAATTGGTAAATCCAACCTTTGGTTGTTGATTGAAATTGATTGATCCTTGAACATTGGTCTTTGGTACCGTTCGAGTTTATTTCTCTTGTATTCAATTAGACTCGCAGATTTCTATTTGTTTGAGTTGGGATTGAATCGAGAAATTGAGATATAACTCTTTGATATACTTTTTATTAAGATTGAGTCTGACTGTCTAGTTGATTCTCTTAAAAGTATATTGGAGTTAGTCCATACAGATTGCTAAGAGAAATATTGGGTGAGGTTGTTAGACCCCCGCTTTTTCACATTGCAATATTAAATTTACCAGCATCCTTAAATCCTAGTCCCCTTTCTGAATAGGCTTGCAGAGACTTGGCCAGGCTTTAAGGTAAAAAACTTTTTGTCATGTTTATTTTCCCCAACAAAAATCTCTCTGAATTGTATTAATTTTATTTGTTATCTGTTTAGGTAAGATAGAAAACATTTCATTTGATAAGTAGATACTAGACGGGATTGCTCTATTTAGAACTGATCTGCTAGGTTGAGAAAGGACTAAGCCTTTCTATCCTTTGGATTTAGAATCCATTCTTTCTAAAATTGGTGTAAAGGTTTTGATTTTGGATCTATCCATAAATAGAGGACCTCCAAGATATGGGTCTTTAAGGATTATATGCTTTATTTTTAGGAGATGTTTTGGTGCTACTTTCCTACCAAAGAAAACACCTGACTTTTCAAAGATGATAAGTTGGTCAGAAGATTTACTAAAGGTTGCTATTGTGTCTAGTAAGTTCCTACATTCTACAAGATCAGCTTTCACAAAGAGGAGACAGTCATCTGCGAAGAATAGATGCGAGATAGGTTCACTCTTAGGGGTTATCTTAACCCCATGAAGGATCTTCTTATTCTCTTGGTTAAGAATAAATCTATAGAAAAATTCCATACATATAATGAATAAGTATGGTTAGAGAGGATCTCCTTGGCGTAAACCTCTAGAAGGGTTAAAAGCCTCACCAGGAGATCCATTTAAAAGAACAGAGATAGTAGTTGTTGAAATACATTGTCCTATTAGCAGACAGACATCCTTACCAAAACCAAATGAAGTCAAGGCCGAAAAAAGAAATTTCCAATTGACCCTATCAAAATCCTTAGACATATCTATTTTTAAACCTAAGCCGCCAGTTCTGGCTTTCTTATTTTTGAATGAATGAATAATTTCACGAGCAACTATAATATTATGAGAAAATTTTCTAGAGGAGAGAAAGACTGATTGGTAGGGGAGATTATTTTTTCCAAAAAAGTTTTAATTATATTGGCAATAATCTTTGCTATTACTTTATATACAATATTACACAGACCTATTGGCCTAATGTGGCTGGGAATCTTAGGTTGTTTTATCATTGGAATTAAAAAAATATGAGTTCTGTTTATTTCAGAATGCATTTTCTTATGTATAAAGAAATTTTGGATTGTCAGAGTGACTTGAGGGCCTACTATGTTCCAATTGTGTAAGAAAAACTAGCTGGGAAACCATCTGGACTTGGTGATTTATTAGGTTTCATATTTTTTAAAACTAGAAAGATTTCCTCCCTAGTAGGGGTTCAAGATGCTAAAGTTATCTTGAGCAGATAAAACTGGGATGATATCGATATCCTCAAATAGGTGATCATTAGAGTGTTGATCAGGGGGAGCTTCAGTAAAAAGGCTTTGAAAATAATCAGTTAAAATTGTGAAAATCTCAGTTCTATTTCTAGTAGCCACATTTTGAGCATTTAGCAAACTTTCTAGGTTGTTCCATTTTCTTCTTCTCAAGGTAATTGTATAAAAGTATTTAGTGTTTTTTCCCCTAGTTCCATAATGTTATCCCTAGATTGCTGCTTTGCTATGGCTTCTTGAGTATCATAGAGGAGTTCTAATTCTATTAATTTTTCCTTTAGTCTTTTTTGCTGATATTTTGTATATCTACCTGCTTTTATCCTTTCAATGTCTTTAAGAAGTTTTTTAATCTTCTTCGAGGGAAGCCCAAAGATATTTCTTTTCCAGTCCAGTTAGTTAGTTCCTAGAGTGTTCAAATTAGTCACTAGATTTTGAGAACTATCATTTGTATTATGATCTTTCCATGTTTCTTTGATGACTTGAATACAGGAAATCT
Source organism: Papaver atlanticum (assembly GCA_023531105.1). Classification (NCBI taxonomy): domain Eukaryota; kingdom Viridiplantae; phylum Streptophyta; class Magnoliopsida; order Ranunculales; family Papaveraceae; genus Papaver; species Papaver atlanticum. The sequence continues at coordinate 2,053,078 of JAJJMB010017174.1, forward strand.
CTTTCAACCAAGTATCATAAAATTTAAAGACTCATTCCATTTTAGTTGTTAAGTTATCTGTAGAAAGCATAATAGGTCAGTGATCAGAACCTATGGCTACAAGATGTCTCAGGGTAGCAATAGAAAATTGAGAGTGCCACTCAGCATTAATTACTGCTTTATCTAGCCTTTCTTAAATATTTTGACTTCCTTCTCTATGATTATCTCAAGTGTAGTCTGTAACAGAGAAACCTAAATCATACAAGCCAGCTCTCTCTAAAATGTTGTAATAGTATTCACTATTGGATTTATTGAAAGGTAGACATTCTAACTTTTCAGATTGATTAAAAATCATGTTAAAGTCTCCTAGAACTATCAATGGCATATTTCTCCTAATTATTTGTACACTTATTTCTTCTAAGAAATCCCAAGATATGTTTCTATCAGAGGACTACCATAAAAACATGTTAGAGCCCATTGTTTGGTGTCAAAAGCAGAGTTAACAATAATATTAATCATGTTGATATTCAACTGAACTATTTCAAAGTAAAAACCATCAATGCAAGCTATAACAAGCCCCCATGTTGTACCTGAAAAGACGAGGGTACCAAAAATACACCACAATATTTAAATTATCCACCTATAAATCCTCTTACTGAAAGTAATTGTCTATGAACAAAGTCGAGACAATACGACAAATCGGTATTCACACTTTGTGTGATCGTCTATGGATACGAGATCGAGACAATACAACAATGAAGGTGTGATTACTTGATAATAGGTTCGGACTTAACCAAACACTAGAGGATTACTGTCAAGTAATACGGAGTTAACGTTTGTGTAATTTACTTTAAATTATAATAACAACAATTATAATTGCAGAAAGGAAAATTAGATGACACGACAAGATTTTGTTAACGAGGAAACCACAAATGAAGAGAAACCCCGGGACCAAGTCCAGAATTGAATACTCTCATAATTAAGCTGCTATACAAAATATAAACAAAATTCATATAGTTAAGACCAAGCAACTAAACCTAGTTCACTTAGTTTCTTCAGTATCGCTGCGCTTCCGACATTCGATAAGTGCACGTACTGGAATAAATCCTTTGAATCGTATTCCAAACAGTAAAGGAACAATAAATCTGTTTGGTAACAACTCTCTTGATTCTTTCAGATGAAGATATCTCAAGTCATATGCAAAGGCTCTTCCATTTAAACTAATAAACTCCTTTGCCTGGTTAGATCAATCTATCCAATAACTACCAAAGTAGCGTAGTTTAGATTTGCAATCAATAAATATAAAATCCAATAAGAAACTATAAAGCGATGCCGATCTCACGCAACTAATCAATCGAATAAATCTGATTCTAGTTGGATCCCAGGCGATCAAGGTTTGTGCTACACAAAGATATGAGAAACCAATAAGAAATCTTCTTCGTCTTCAAATCTTCTTTAATCTTCAATTAAACCTGCACAACACGCTTGAATCTCTTGTGATCAATCACGCACATAACAGAGTCTGTTGACAATGGATAATCACGAAATGTCTTTAGATCTACAAACAATTCTAAAGATCCCGTCGACACTTCGATCTAGTTTGAGTGAATCTTATATTATAAGAGAAGATTCTCAAAAATAAACAAACTAGGTGTAATCAAAGTTCAACAACCGTTAGTCAATCAAACCAATCGAAAAACTAATAAACTACAAATATATAGTTTCCCACCAACGGTACTCGTAGAGATTCTTGATCCCACAGAAGTCTTTAAACGAGCGGTCGTAAGAAATTTTTCCTAATTAGGGTACTTTCCACTTTGGATAGACGGCTCCACCAGAAACAACAACAAAAATGAAGTTTGTCTGGCTCTTAGGATAGTTTGCTAGAAATGAAAACTTGGGTATTTATAGACCAAGGATGTTTGGAAACCAAGGAATTTCCAAAACCGAATATTCTCAAAATATGCGCCCAAATCGGTTTTTATAATTCCTGGAAATGCTTTGTCCAATATTTTCCGAAATCTCTCAATAGAAAATATCCAATTAGTAAATGCAAAATACTAATTTTTATTCTCTAGAGATATGCATTTAATTGTTGGTAATTAAAGCATATAAAACTAACAACAATAATTAAAAGATTCTTAATTTATTTCGGACCGGGATCTCCTTGAGTAATTAAGGAATATCCTTGAACAATAAAAGATAAGAGTCATTGTTTGTGTTCAAAGTATGTTGACATCTTTTGTAAATCCTCTTTCATATTTACAATCTTGGAATTGATTATACCACACTTCCAAACAAGTTTAGAATTGTTTCATCTGTATTCCAAGATAACTATGTGATTGATCAAATATCAAGTCACAATCATGGGTTCAATCGGTTCTACCAATCACTAGGATCGGTTCTACTTCAATATGGATTACTTGTGATCAAACACACAAGTTACCAGGACCAGTTACATCAGTTACCAGGATCGGTTACGTCAATTACCAGGACCGGTTACCATATACTCATGGTATTGCTTGTGATCGGTCACACCAGTTACCAGGATCGGTTACACCAATTACCAGGACCGGTTACACCAATTACAAGGATCGATTACAGAACTCTTTTGTGATCGGTCACACCAATTACTAGGATCGGTCACACCAATTACAAATATCGATCATACCATCTCATGTGTTTACTTAGGATCGGTTCTACTAATTCACACATATTGGTAATCCAAAGATATGCAATGAATAACAATACCAATAAGCCTAGCAATTTCCCTTTCGATTCATAAAACAAGATCATGAATGTACTTCCTTTAAACAAATGTAAACATTGTTTCCTAGGATGAAATCTTCACCTTTACCCATACACATAATCACAATAGTATTCATACGATTATGTCAATGTCATATATACGAAGTTCAAAAGATAAACGTTATACTTCATATCTTAATTCCTTAACACTATGATCATGTGATCATGTCTCACTACTAGAGTATAATCATTCACAGCTTCGCAGTTATGTTTTCAATATAGCACGACTTGAAAGATACGTTAGGAATGAAACAATTCAAATCAATATTACTAACCTCAAGAAGAAGGATGATGTCGTCGTTGTATCTTGTTACTTCTTCACATTCTTCAGGTCTTCGAGTAATACTTGTATGTCTCATAATCCTAGACTTTCTAGTCTAACCTATACGAAGTTGTCTCTAGTACATAATCAAGCGGCTCTTAGATGATTTTTGATTCACTAGAATATGACAACCAAACTTGACATACCAACGCTTGGTGGGTTCAACCGAGCTATGCTCTAACAATCTCCCCCTTTTTCAAGTTTAGTGACAAAACTCTTAATACATTTGGATAAACAAATTACAAGAATTCATTAAACATACGCTTGATTCCAAGTTTCAACAGCACAATAACCTGCATATATTCAATTAATAAATGCAGATGTTGACATTTTAATAACAAAGCTTATACTCCCCTTAAAGGTAAGATAGGTAGATTTTCAATCCGAACATCTTTGTTATTTCTCTTTTGTAGTCCAAATAACTACAATAACAATATGATATGTTGCTCCCCCTTATTCAATGCTTTATTCTTTCGTTAGATATAACGTTTAAGCACAATTGTCCTTTCCTTAGTGGTTACGAATCACTTGTTTACTCCATATATTTCTCCCCTTTTTTGTCACAAAATGACAAAGGTTCGAGCAAATAAAAGTCAAACCGAAAGGATCTTACAAATCTAAAAGAGTTGTACAACCTATAAGAGTTAAGCACGAAGGTTTCACATACCAATTTTGATAACCAATATCAAAACCGAAACCGCAAGTAATTTGGTTTTAATATGTTATCAAGGAAACAATTTCCCAAAGAAATTTTACCTAATAGTTTAACAAATTGACTAAGAAACTTAGTTCCCTTGCTAAACCGATTGTACACATACAATCGCTTATTTCGATAAGACCAAAATAAAAATCAGAATTAACTTTATTTTTCTCATTAGGTTCTAATTATTCAGACAATAACTTAGACCTTTTACTTTAGACAAGATAGGTACTAGGTTAGTTAACTAGTATTTCTTATAAAGGCATTCGATTAGACTTGAATAACGGAAACACTTAATTTGATAAGTCTAACTAATATCAGAATTAACTTAGTTTCTCTTATCCGGAATCGAATTGGACTAAACAAATGATCCCGTATTTTGTTAAGCCATACATACAAACAAATAAATTAACTTTCACAATTATTTCTCTTAACCAGAAGCAATTGAAACAAACATAGACATTATAGCACCGCAATTGCAACGAAATTTTGTTAAGCAAAAAACACTTGATACCAAACAATAAAGAAGATATCAAACAAGAAGCAAAATAAATTGACACAGTTTTTCTTAATCTGAAACAATTGAATAACACACACACATCCATTCACACATAATGGAATACGTATCAATTGTACCGAAATTTTGTTAAGCAAAAGCAAAATATATGCAATATAAGCAGGCTTTTCTTAAACAGGAAAACGATTAACTAAAAAATTCGTTACCTCAAATTCCGCATCCTCTTCTCCTCCGAAAGATATATCATTAAGTGCAAGTTCAAGTTTGAACTCTCCCCCAGTATGTTGTCATCCTCTTGCAAGAACAAAAGAACAACAACAAAGAGCAACCTTTACCAGAAAAAGGTTGAATCGGTTTTAACTAATGTGTGCCAATAGCAAAAGTTGAAAACACGAAACATATATGTCTATGCTAAGCACAACTCATGTAAACACAAATTGATTCAACACATTGTGACTTTTTACATATGAGTCTTAATCGGAACACCTTATGATCCTTTGATAAAGCCTACCAACTTGGGCTAGAACTTCCCGCTAAATCAAAAAGTCACACAAACCATAAAGGTTCACATCATATGAGATCAAATATTAAGGTTATGAAAAACGAAATCAGACATCCCATAAACACATAGCAATATTATAAACATTCAAGCACAGGCTATGTAATCTGAAACTATAATTAGAAAAATTATAAAATAATAATTTTATTCATAATAATTGATAGTTTTATTTAAAAATATACCTTATACAATAATTGAAATAAATCAAAAACTAATGTATATTTTTCTTGAAAATCAAAACCCTTCATGATCTTGGGATCTCTTTCGCTTGATAGGAATAATTCTCCGAATTCCTTGAAGAGATCCTTGATTGAAGAATAATTCTTCAACCTTGTGGAAGTTGGGTTCTTCTTAGTTTACTATTTTGGAGAGTAAATCTCGTTTCTTGAGAAGCTGAGCTTGAGCAAGTAAAGATTTTTCAAGAGTACGTTTCAACATTAATACCTCCAGCTTAGTTTCAGCATAAGTTCGTGCCATCTTGTGAAACTCCTTTTAGTAATCGATCATACAGGGAGAGTGATTCACATTCATGCAAGAGGTGATTCTTTTTCCATTGAAATTGTAGTCCAAAAGGATCACATGTCATCTTTTCAGCACATCTTTCTGAAACCCTTGCAGAAAGTTTTGCATGATACTGTATTGTACATAATTCTTTGTTCCATAGGAATACAAGAATTTTTCTTAAAGATTACCGAAGTTTTATATACCAAGAGTTTCCAAAAACTTGGTCATCGATTATGGAAATCAAATATTCTCATTTAATATGAAAAACCGAAATTTTATCAATATTAGGGTTTTAAGAAAGTGCCTTTCTGTGAATATTTCCGTATATCTTTCAAGTTTTTAAACTATTGTGCAATATACACTGAACTCATCAAACAATTGTTTGAGCACTTCATGAGACAGTGTATTTATCCAAGATACTAAGTATCTGGTCGAAACAGATTATTCTCTTCAAGCTTAGTAAATAATTTTCCTTTATCTGTTCTCTTAAGGATCTTACTCCTTTTTGTGGACAACCCAAACTTATCATAGAAATGACTATCATCAAGATATTTAGGTATTACCTTATGTGTTGATGAACTGGAGAATTTGTCATACTCCTTCTGTTTAGCTCCATAGTCTTCTTTGGTATCCACTTCCAAGAGTTTCTAATATTCAGATATTCCACAACGATAGCATCGTCTGTGATGATGCTTATGATGATGTTGAAAACACTGATGTGAGTTGTTCATCTTGGAATTTTCTGTGAATATCAATGCACTTTTAGAAGATGAAACTTTCCTTCGAGAGTCTTTAATGTCATTCTTCTTTCTTTTTGCAGGAAATATCAAACCAGAATTACTAGGTTTATCCAAGAAGGATGCATCCAACTGGATTTCTGACATTAATGAATACATTTCATCTTTTATCCTATTGACATGTTCTATAACTGTCTTTATCTCAGTATCATATGAGATTTTTAAGGCATTGTATTCGTCTGTAGCTGTTTTTCTCAAGATCCCACTCCTCTTTCCTTGATCAATACCTTTTCTTAGATTTGCTTCTAAAGATTGAATCTTTGAAGTGGACACAGTCTTGAGAGTGTTTGGAACAGATCTAAGGGTGGTTAGATCAAGATTGAGTTGATCATTTTCAGCTTTCATATGACATAAGTCTTCAAGAAGCTTTCCTTCTCTTTTTAGTGCAAGAGTGAGTTCGGTTTCTCATGAGAGGAATTCTTTACATAGTTCATTTAGCTGGGATATTTTTATATTCACATAATCAATATTTTATTTATCATTATGAAGTGATTCAGAGTCTGAATCATTGATTGTGAATACAGGGCTTAACTTAACTTCTTCTTGAGAACATAAGGTTATATTTTCATAAAAGCAAGTAGAACTTGTGAAAGAAGCCCCTTCTAAACATTTGCTAAAATTAAACCCATAGAGAGTTTTACCCAAATCTTATGGGACGTTAACTTAGTCTATTTTCGGTTTTTCCTTACCTTTTCGCAGACTCATTTCTTATAGGTTGGATCGCACCAAACACAGATTGTTAGATCTTTTCGTGTTTTCCTTCTCTGATACCAATTGAAAAGACGAGGGTACCCAAATACACCACAATCTTTAAATTATCAACCTATAAGTCCTCTTACCGAAAGTGATTGTCTATGGACAAAGTCGAGAAAATACGACAAATCGGTATTCAAACTTTGTGTGATCGTCTATGGATACGAGATCAAGACAATACAACAATCAAAGTGTGATTACTTGATAATAGGTTCGGACTTAACTAAACACTATAGTATCAGTATCAAGTAATACGAAGTTAACGTTTGTGTAATTTACTTTAAATTATGATAACAACAACTATAATTGCGGAAAGAAAAATTAAATGACACGGAAAGATTTTGTTAATGAGGAAACCACAAATACAGAAAAACCCAGGGACCAAGTCCAGAATTGAATACTCTCAGAATTAAGCCGCTATACAAAATCTAAACCAACTTCGTATAGTTAAGACCAAGCAACTAAACCTAGTTCACTTAGTTTCTTCAGTATTCCTGCGCTTCTGACATTCGATAAGTACACACACTGGAACAATTCCTTTGGATCATATTTCAAACAGTAAAGGAACAATAAATCTGTTTGGTAACAACTCTCTTGATTCTTTCAGATGAAGATATCTCGAGTCATATGCAAAGGCTCTTCCGTTTAAACTAATAAACTCCTTTGCCTTGTTAGATTGATCTATCCAACAACTACCGAAGTAGCATAGTTTAGATTTGCAATCAATAAATATAGAATCTAACAAGAAACTATAAAGCGATGCCGATCTCACACAACTAATCAATCGAATAAATACGATTCTAGTTGGATCCCAGACGATCAAGGTTTGTGCTACACAAAGATATGAGAAACCAATAAGAAATCTTTTTCATCTTTAAATCTTCTTTAATCTTCAATTAAACCTGCACAACACCACTTGAATCTCTTGTGATCAATCACGCACATAACGGAGTCTGTTGACTATGGATTATCACAAGATGTCTTTAGATCTACAAACAGTTCTAAAGATCCCATCGACACTTCGATCTAGTTTGAGTGAATCTTATATTAGAAGAAAAGATTCTCAAGAATAAACAAACTAGGTGCAATCAAAGTTCAACAACCGTTAGTCAATCAAATCAATCGAAAAACTAATAAACTGCAATTATCTAGTTTATCACCAACGGTACTCGTAGAGCTTCTTGATCCCACTGAAGTCTTTAAACGAGCGGTCGTAAGAGATTTCGCCTAATTAGGGTACTTTCCTCTCCGGATAGACGGTTCCACCAGAAACAACAAAAAGATGAAGTTTGCCTGGCTCTTAGGTTAGTTTGCTAGAAATGCAAACTTGGGTATTTATAAACCATGGATGTTTGGACACCAAGGAATTTCCAAAACTGAATATTCTCAAGATATGCAATAAATGCCCAAATCAATTTTCATAATTCCTGGAAATGCTTTGTTCAATATTTTCCGAAATCTCTTAATAGAAAATCTCCAATTAGTAAATGCACAATACTAATTTTTATTCTCTAGAGATATGCATTTAATTGCTGGTAATTAAAGCATGTAAAACTAACAACCTTAATTAAAAGATTATTAATTTATTTCGGACCGGGATCTCCTTGAGTAATTAAGGAATATCCTTGAACAATAAAAGATAAGAGTTACTGTTCGTGTTCAAAGTATGTTGACATCTTTTGTAAATCATCTTTCATATTTACAATCTTGGAATCGATTATACTACACTTCCAAACAAGTTTAGAATTATTTCATCTATATTCCAAGATAACTATGTGATTAATCAAATATCAAATCACAATCATGGGTTCAATCGGTTCTACCAATCAATAGGAATCGTTCTACTTCAATATGGATTACTTGTGATCGAACACACAAGTTACCATGACCAGTTACATCAGTTACCAGGATCGGTTACTTCAATTACCAGGACCAGTTACCATATACTCATGGTATTGCTTGTGATCGGTCACACCAGTTACCAGGATCGGTTACACCAATTACCAGGACCGGTTACACCAATTACAAGGATCGATTACAGAACTCTTTTGTGATCGGTCACACCAATTACTAGGATCGGTCACACCAATTACAAATATCGATCATACCATCTCAGGTGATTATTTAGGATAGGTTACACTAATTAATAAAAACCCGTCATACCAAATCATAAGTAAGGCACTGTGATTAGTTATACCAAGATACATAACAAGTTATGATCAGTTCTACTAATTCACACATATTGGTAATCCAAATATATGCAATGAATAACAATACCAATAAGCCTAGCGATTTCCCTTTCGATTCATAAAACAAGTTCATGAATCTACTTCCTTTAAACAAATGTAAACATTATTTCCTAGGATGAAATATTCACCTTTACCCATTCACATAATCACAATAGAATTCATACGATTATGTCGATGTCATATATACAAAGTTCAAAAGATAAACGTTATACTTCGTATCTTAATTCCTTAACACTATGATCATGTGATCATGTCTCACTACTAGAGTATAATCATTCATAGCTTCGCAGTTATGTTTTCAATATAGCACGACTTTAAAGATACGTTAGGAATGAAACAATTCAAGTCAATATTACTAACCTCAAGAAGAAGGATGATGTCGTCGTTATAGCTTGTTACTTCTTAACATTCTTCAGGTCTTCGAGTAATACTTGTATGTCTCATAATCCTAGACTTTCTAATCTAACCTATATGAAGTTGTCTCTAGTACATAATCAAGAGACTCTTAGATGAGTTTTGGTTCACTAAAATATGACTACCAAACTTGACATACCAACGCTTGGTGGGTTCAACCGAGTTATGCTCTAACAGTACCTATGGGGTATACTATATGGTAATTAGGAAAGGATGATACTAATGATTTAAAAAATTGTCTTTGGTTCTTGGTTTCTGAAAGAAAAGGGATTTCAGGTTTTTCTGTACTAATTAGATTTTCCAAATGATTTTGAGTCAAAGGATTTAGGCATCCTTTCACATTCCAAGCTAAGATTTCCATTTCAAGGTAAGGAGGTAGAACTAAGGATTAATTGACGTGCAATGAAACAAACAAATTATTGGTCCTAAAATGCAGGTCAAACTAATTGAGGATGCAGGATAACAAACAAGCAGTGACTTGTGTAAAAAAAGACTAGGAAAAAACTTATAGCTTTAAATTCTAAATTATGCAGGATGATTAGAATATGTAAATAAAATTAGATGATTGAAACTAATATAAGTAGAAAAGAAAGAAAAAGGTTTGAATTTTATGAGAAGTACATATGTCTCCTCCTATTGCTTCAAAGGGATTAGGCATGGGAATGGAATTGGTAGATAGGCACTTGACTGATCTTTGTTGTCTATTATGTTAGACCCATATTGATCAATTTGCAAAAGTTCCCCATTCATCGATGGAATGGAGCAGAGATTTTCCGATGATGAAGAAGATATAAAATCTGAAACTGATATTTTGAAAGCTGATTTTGGCTAAGTTAATGGAGTTTCAAAATTGGATGCAGTGCAAATTTGTTTCTCATGATTAGGAGAAGGAGCAATTACTGAATTTTTAGGTGATAAGGACAAAGGTGAAATTGGGGATTCGAATGAATTCCTAGAATTTTCAAAGGATGAAAATGAAAGTCTTCTTCCCATAGGAGAAGGAGAACTTATCCTAATTTGATGAGCCAGATTAGCAATATCCCGTGATAGACCAGACCCATTCTGAAGCACCGATTCAGACAACCTTGACTCAGCGATTACTCTTAATAAATAGTTTGCTAAAGTAATTACCCAAAAAAAAATTGTTCATATTGTTTTGTGAAAACTACTATAACCCCTTCTACTATATGGGTTCAATATAGAGAAGCCCCACAAAATTGATCCTTCATTATCAACTCAATTTTTTCACATTTTGATATTTCTAGGCCCAGAACTTTAGAATTCATGGCTTAACAATAAGAATATCATCCATAATAATTCTAATAATACCAAGACTGCCGTTTAGTATATATAGGTGTAGTATGGGAAAAACTGATCCTGGATAAAAATGGAAAATTGGGTATCCTGGTGAGAAACTGTTAGAGCACTGCTCGGTCAAACTCGCAAGCGTTGCTATCTCAAACTTGTTTATCAATGTTAGTGATCAAAACTATAAGTCTTGATTTCTAGTCTACTTATAGTGATGTCTCGGACTAGGATAAATTGTGTAGTTGAGCATTAGACTTCACGGCGTTCATCAATTGAAGACGAAGAACTACTAAGGAGAGCTTGTGGAACTTCATCAACAAAAGGTATGTGGAGACTAAAACTCATCTATCACTTGGAAAGTCTATTTCTACTCTATCTCCTATATTGAGACAAAAGTCGTATTACTATATAGTTTTCGATTATGCACATTTGAGATTTCGAGCTGAGTTTAACTCGCTTACATATTTATCGAAATATGTGTTGATAAGCTTTCGCTTCAACCAAGTTCATCTTATATTCTTTACGAAAGTCAAAAGATGATCATGTGAAAATCGCCGAGTAACATCTTACATGGTTTGTGTGATACAATCATTTGGTGTAGACTTGGAATGTTTCGTTATGATTATTTCAATAACTTGAAAATTGCTTTGATGCTAATAGTGTGTGAAAACGTCTATTGTCATCCTCTAAGAAAGTCTCAATGATTGAAATAGAGTTTAGAATACTTAACCATCATTGGATTATGAACATAGTATGCATTCTTGCATGTATGTGATCCATGACCGGAACTATAGTATGCATACCCGTATACGTACTTGTAGTTGTGGAATTCCGCGTACCTAAGTACACATACCCGTACGCGTACTGGCGAAGGGTTTGGGTCCGGAAATTTCTGATGTGTTTAGAAGTATGTGTACCCGTTTGCATACTGGCGAAACCCAAACTCAGACTGGGTACTTAAGTATGCGTACCCGTTTGCATACTTGAGTAGTTAAAGTTCTAAAATTGGTTTGTTCATGAACTAATACATTTATATATTAAGGAATGCATTCTTTGCAAACCGTGGCTATAATGTTCATGAATTGATTCGAGTGAATCAAACCGATTTTTCTTCAATTGTGTTCTTGTATACTTCTATGAGAATATACCAATTGAACAACTCTTTAACTAGTTTCATTTGAGTCATTTGAACTAGTTGTGGTTAAGATGAATAAGCTTGATATGAGAGTGTTCATATAGCTAACCTTGGTTAACTACTGTTGAGCCAACATAGTGTACACGTTTAGGTACGGTTACTCAAACCTAAATGAGGGTACATTTCGTTTGTGTATAACAAGCTAAGATCGATCTAACGGTTGAAAGATATTAGCTTGGGTCTAATCAGGTTTTCATCTAACGGTGAATATTGAATGCTTTGTTACCAAGGTAACTTAGATTGCAAACCCTGATCTGAAAACTATATAAAGGAGAACTCTAGCAACTGGGAAACCTAATCCCCACACCTCATGTGTGATACTAGTTGCGACTAGAGTCGATTCTCCTTTAACCTTATGTTTTTCACTAAACCCTGTAGGTTAAGGACTTAAGGACTTCATTGGGATTATGAAGCCAGACCTAACTATTTTCTATGTAGTTGCGTGTTCTGATCTTGCACTGTTCTATCGTATTGAGTAATATATTCTCTAAGATTTGCTCGAGATTGATTCTCCGATAGGCAAGATAAAAAGTAGTCACAAACATCTTCGTCTCATCGTTTGTGATTCCATAATATCTTGTTTCGTTATCATACGATTAAGATTATTGTGAGGTGATTGATAATACTAGGCTGTTCTTCGGGAATATAAGTCCGGTTTATCAATTGGTTCCTGTGCACCTTGATTTATCAAAAGAAAGAACAAAACTCGTAGGTATTTCTATGGGAGACAGATTTATCTATTCCAATAGACTTTTCTGTATGAGACAGATTTGTTTATCAAGTCTTCGACTTTGGATCGTAGCAACTCTTGGTTGTAGGTGAGATCATCTAAGGGAATCAAGTGCGTAGAGTCCTACTGGGGTTCAGAGACGTAAGGAGCGCAACTGTACCTTGATCAGTGTTAGATTGATTAGGGATCAACTACATTCCAGTCCGAAGTTCATCGGTAGTAGGATAGTGTCTGTAGCGGCTTAATACAGTGTGGTGTTCAAAGCTGGACTAGGTCCAGGGGTTTTTCTGCATTTGGGGTTTCCTCGTTAGTAAAATTCTAGTGTCTGTGTTATTTCTTTTCCGCATTATATTTTGTTATATAATAGAAATATCACAGGTTGTGCGTTAAGATCAATCAATTAGATAATCCAACCTTTGGTTGATGATATAAATTGATTGACATTTGAACATTGGTCTTTGGTACCGTTCAAGTTGTTTCACATAATAATCAGGCTCGCGGATTTCTATCTGTTTGATTTGCTGATTACATTGTGAAATAGAGATATAAACACTTTGATATACTTTTCTCTAGATTGAGTCTGACTGTCTAGTTGATTCTCTTGAAAGTATAAAGGAGTTTGTCTATTCAGATTGCCGAACGAAATATTGGGTGTGGTTGTTAGACCCCTGCTTTTTCAGAAACGAATCTAAACCCAAAACAAATGTAATGCACATGAGTAATTTAGATTCGAGAGATCAATCTGTACAATCCTGGCCTAAACCAAGAAATGGTCGTTCCAATCTTGCTTCGGTCACAAGATGAAAGAGAAGGGTTGATCTTAGGGAGGAAAGCAAAGAAAGTGTTGAGATCAGAATGATGAATTATGTAAAGTGTAGTTTTATGACTTGTATCAGAATGCAGAATCTGCTTGCAAAGTGTAAGCTGTGAATCCAGGATGGTTTCTTAATACTTACGTTGATCACTAATTATCCGGGTTGAAATAGATTAAAAATCTATTTATACAAGTTAGAGTCGAACACACTGATCTCGCTAGAAGTGGGAGTTGTGAAGTAGTGGAGATCATGGGTGAGTGATGAAAACCATGTCTTGGAGTTATGGGAAGACTGGATGGTTTGTACTCCCACTACTCTTCTACTTGTCATTTATCCATTATTCCAGGCACTTTCTATTAATGGGCGTGTTGCACGCCGCACGCTGTAAACCGCCAGACCAATACCCTGATGTACATCCACCAGTTGTGACATGTTTGATGTCTCGAGTATTTGGGTAGAAAATAACACTTAGTCATGACTGGCATGATTTATATTACTAAGGACGCCAGGTAAAAGTCTACTCGTATAATTTTCTTTACCTGGATGAGGCCCATATGTCTCGATTAAGTCAAGTCATAAGAATGGGACTTGTTGCGAGTCAGCTGCCAAGAGCTGATTGTATAAATTGGGGACGAGATGACCAGTCCTCATAGGAGAAGGACGACTGGTAGCCATTATGACATCTCATTGGTCGACTCAAATTAGATCTAAGCTGGTTAAATCAGCTAGCCAAGTTGGATGGTTGAGATGATTTGCGACAATTTATGTTAATTCGTGAAATTTCATAATCAGATAATTCAGATGTGAGACTCGTACTAAAACTCCTATAGAATTCTCATACGAACTCGTATTTTGATGATCCTCCCCTCCATTCTTATTAGAAAAGAATTTCATATCTTTATGCGCGAGAATATTTAGGTTTTGAGCTTGTTTAGTATGTGAAAACATCCCGACAGTAAAACTCAGGAAGAATTCAAGAGGAATCCTGTGGGTTAGGAGAGTTCTGATTGACTGGGATAATAAGGGGCCAGTACAGGAACATCATGGAACTTGTTTGGTCACGTCAGGAAGGGGCCAGACTTGCCAAATCGACCGGCCAAGTCGTACGGCCGTGATTGTTTCTTCCTGGCTTCCCTTTTTCTTCTTGGTTTCCAATTTTTGATAGAATTGTATTTCTATTAGCTCTGGGGACGGTTTCCTATCTTGCCTAGGTTTAGTCTCGACCAATAGGGATCAAGATATCGTGCAGGCTCCTTTTTGGGGGGAAAAACCTAATTTTTGTAAATTGGCAAAATTAGGTCAAAAAATTGAATTTTGTGAATCGACACAAAATTAATCAATTTTTTGGTGAATTTTGCATGTTGATACAAAATCAATAATTTTTATCCTGGAGAGCAGCGCAGCTAGCACATCCCTGGATGAGTACCTTCATGCGCACCTTAATCCTGACAGTTCGGGAAATTCATGCTACCCAGCTGAGAGTGAACATTAATTGTCATATCATGCCAATATCAAGAGTTCAGCCGGGAACATAGCATAGGATAGATACTCAGCAGGCTCCCGCATTAGTGAATAATGCAGATAGGAGCTTATTATGCAGCAGCCCCGGCATTTGTGAATAATGCAGCTAGGAGCTTAAATACTCATTAGGCTCTATACTAGTGAACAATGCATCTAGAAGCTTGAGTTTCAATACAATATGAAGAGAGACATAGGCACTCATCAAATTTTGATATATTCTTCGAATTCCCTGCGGAAGACAGACATATCAAGGTCTACTACTTCTAATGCCGGGTCAGGTAGACAGACTTTTACCGTTTTCTCCTTAAACTAAAAACCACTATCAACAATAGGTAAAAAAACTAGGTCTAGATTTCATTTTTGGTTTCATTTTCGTTTTCACTTTCTCTTTCTCTTTCTCCCTCTCATTTTCTTTTGCTCTATCTCGGATGAAGAAACAGGCCGAGAAAACACGATTTCTAGTCGAAATTTTCAGTGAAAAATGATTTCAAAACCTAGATCTAAGCTATACAAACAAAGATCCTGATTATCTAAATCGAATTCAACATCATCATCAGCAAATAAATCTGACGATCCACCTACAAAAAATTGATCAGATAAGTATTAATTTCATTTCAATTCAATCGGTAGGTTTAATTATTCGATATTGAATTTGTATATTCTGAAAAATCATTTGGAAAGCTTTACCAGTTTCATTTCAGCTCAAATCTGTTATTAAAATCATAATTCGAGTTAGATATTATATAATCTGACCTCAATTATACTTTTCAGAGAATCTTCAAAGAAAAATTTCTAGGGTTCTTGAACAGAAATCGATCTATCTTTTAATCTCTCATCTCGATCAAAAGTTGGTTTTCAGATTCGAATCATTGTCCGTTTTTCCCATCTATTTGATATGAATTTCATTTACTTTTATTTTTGAACTGATTTGAGATCATCTATAATGGATTTTGTTCTTGGCATATTGTTTTAAGTTCAATCTATATTTGTTACATTCAGTACCTTGTCTTGAAGATGAAATCTTAATCGATGAAGATAACTGGAAGCGTACGGTTGAATTTATGCAATTTCAACATCTACTTCGTTAGAAAATCAGTGGAATAAGATAAGTTTCTTTGAGTTTTTTTTATGATTCATGAGATTGATGGATAAAACTTGTAAAACAGGAAGGAGAAATATGTGTGAACTTTGATTTTTGTCTGCTTATCTTGAGTCTTGGCCTACAAATGTGGAGTTTTCTTAAAGAATCTGTGGTGGTGTTGGTGGTTGAGGTGCAGGTTTTGGAGGAGGATGAGGAGGCAGTGGTGGTACTGCATTAGGTTTGGAGGATAATATGGATTTGGAGTTAGTGCTGGTGTTTTGGTATGAAGCTAAGAGGTTTGGTATGGATGCTGGAGTTGTATTGGACACTCCCATTGAAATGTGAACTGATAATTGCATACAGTTGAAATTCTAAACTTGTAAATTTAATGATGGTTTTTGTTTGGTTTTAATTGATTTTGGTAGATGTATATTTGCGTGGTGATTCTTACCAGCACCAGTACAACTTGGATTGGATGCAAAAATGTCCGTAAAACCTTTCAGACAATTAATAAATCACTTACTCTAAACTTTTCTAGTATGTAGTTTTTCAAAATTAATTCAGATGATTTTACACGTCTTGGTTGGACTGTCTTATAGCAGATTATTGAGTAGATTTCACTGGTTAGAGGGGAGCCTATTGAACGCCGGTAACTTCATCTCTTTATGTGATATATTGCCATGAATACGTCAGTTTTGTGGCATCTTTGGGACCTAATTAGTGGATATATTTGCCAAATTCTTTATATTGTATTGCATCTTTTGAACCTGAATAGATGACATCTGAAGAGCTCTATTTTTTATACATTGTTTCTATGGCACAAATTTTTGCAATGCTACTGTTTCTTACCTGTTAGGTGTACATTAGACATTTCTTTGCATTATATGGATATGTAACTCTCAGTTACACAAGTCAGGTGCATATGTAACTCTCAGTTACATTATTCAGATACATCTGTAACTCCTAGTTACACTAGTCATATACATGTGTAACTCCTATTTACACTAGTCAAGTGCATGTAAAACTGGTTATACATTGTTGTGTGTATTTTTCTTTTTAATCTCATAAAAGCTTATTGCTTTTTGTTATTCTTCAGGTTGCCAATAACTTAATAAAATTGACTGCTTATTTGTGGTATTTTCGTAGGATGGTCTTCCTAGAATTGGAGTTGGTACTGAAATGATGAAATGAGGACTAGGAGGTGGAATTCATAATTGAGTAATTGTGGAATTTCATAATGGAACTGAGGAACAAGTGAAGAAGATTGTTGACGCACTAATGGTGCTGAAATGGCATCCATAGATGTTGTTGGTGAGTGGATGTACTGATAATATTGTGAATACGCTATTACAATTAATATTTCTATGGATTAGAAGTATTTAAATGTACTTGGGAATGTTTTTTGTGCATAGGTTGTTGTCAATCCTCCATTTGTGTTCCTTACCTCGGCTAAAAGTTCATTGTATCCTGAGATTCAAGTGGATGCTTGCTGGGTGGAGAAAGGAGGTGCTTTCACTGGTGAAGTTAGGTATGCCTGTATTCAGCCTTTGTGCATTTAATTAATTACTTTGCAAATTTGAACATCATCTCATATTTGATTGAATTTATCCATCCATCCATCACTACTAGCCATATGCATGTATAACTCCTAGTTACACTAGTCATATGCTTTCAGTTACATAAGTCATATGCATGTGTATCTCCTAATTACACATGCTATATGCATGTGTAACTCTCAGTTACACAAGTCAGCTGGTGTAGGCTTACATGATGATATGTCTCTATATGATTTTTGGTTCATTTATGGTCAATGTATGATGGAATATATCAAATGGTGCTGGCAATAATTTTGATTGCTTTATTTGTTTTTTAATTATTTTTTGTAGTGGATTGACTACATCAAACTACACAGAGCTTGCTCAATAGTATCAGAAGTACAAGGATCAAGGTTTGTGTTTTGATTTTTATATGCAAGTACCTTTGGTTTGTTTCGTCTAAAACTTATACAAGCAATTCACTGGACTTGACTGATAGACTAGCTTTGACAATTGATATCATGAGATATATTGACATATTTAAACCGAACCAAGAATGTTGTTCATGTGAAACCAATCAATTGAATCTGCAGTTTGATTTGCGGTTTTGGATGATATCCATAAGAAGTTTGAATCCTGTTCTTTTATTGTTTGTTCGACTTGTTTCATTTCATCGAAGGCTTCTGTAAGGTTTCTGTTATTGTAATTGGCTTCCATTTAGAATGTGGTCTATTGGTATGTTTTTGGATTAGGTTGCGAGAGGTGTACAATTCAATTCAGTTATCTGTGAATGTCATGTTGAGTACTTGAATTCCAGTTTGTTTTAAACTATGAATGTATTAGTATTAAAGAGCATGTTGCAGTGTGATTCATGTACTAAAGAGCTTACTTGGTGCATTCTTAGTTGAATTTGACCTGTACAACGGTTTAAATATGTTAAGCAGTGATGATTAGCTAACATATAAAAAAAAACTCATGTAGGAAGTGGGATTTTCAATGAAATACTCTTACGCTTGGCTTCTGAGCTTTAATTATTTTAAATGTCATTTGGAAAGTGATTATAGGCTCTGTGGTAGTTGTTTCATTTCGGTATGTATTTTATTGTTTGTTGATAAGTGCATAATTCACATGATTTTAGTGATTATTCCATGCTTGATATAGTTAGATTTCTTGCATATTATCCTTGTAGTACTCTTGTTTTCCATTTTATTTGTTTGTTTAGGTGAATTATTCAAAGTCAATGGAAAAGGATGCAAAAGATCTATAAAGTGAAGTTCTCCAAATATCCAAGTGTCTAAAGCCGAAACAAGTGGAAGAAGTACGATGAAAAGGAGCAAAGAAGGTCGAAAACATAAGAAGGACTACAAGACCAAGTTCAACTCATCCAAATTCAGGATTTCTTATCACCTTCTTGAAGATAATTCAATTATGAAGAGAACGGCGAAAGAATTAGGTCATTCCGAGTTCGGACGAAGAAGTTACGGACAAAAACGTTGAGACGAAAAATGGCAATCTACAACACCACTTTCGGCATTGCTAAAGCAATACCGAAAGTAACCATATTTCGGGAAGAGAAGGCGTATTTTAGACCCTCACTTGTGGCGTTTCTAAAGCAATACCGAAAGTAGCCATATTTCGGGCAGAGAAGGTGTATTTTAAACCCCAACTTTCGGTATTGCATTGGGTAATTCGACAATGCCGACTGAGAAGGGCCTATTGGGTCTCTTTTGACGTATTTTGACTTCCAAATCAAGGAAACTTGGTCCCGGATGGATTCTAATACCTAGATCTCTTAAAAACTATATAAGAGGACCTCCTAAATATTAAGAGGATAATCTTAACATTACTTTGCAGTCTTGGAGAGAAAGAACAACAACGGAGCTAGGGTTTCGAAGCGTTTTCATCAATCGTAACGATTTCTTCTCTAGTTTATCAATTGTATAACATGGATGCTCCTACATCCATGAGTATATAAACCCATACTTGATTGAGGATGAATTCTAAGTACTATATATGATTTGATTTAGTATATGAATCTGTTTTGATTTCTTCATATGATTATCATTTGTGTGTATTATTAAGAATGAATATGATTGATTGATAGATTGTTTAGGTGGCAAACTAAATATATTTGTTAACTCAATCTAATGTTATTAAAGGTTAGGATATCCATAATTGTTGAATAATTCCTTACACAAGTAGAGAACGTGAGACCTTGCGGAGGGATTCCATAAAGCAATCGCGTGTAAACACTACACTAGCAAGTAGACCGAGCGTACTGAGTCTAACTACTAGGATTAAACCTAAATTCAAAGACCATTCGACTGAATTACATCTTGTAAGCGTACCTCAAGGTGGTTCAGAGATAGCTAAGGGATTTACATCTTGTAAGCGACAGAATTACATCTTGTAACCTAAATTCACGGACCATTCGAATGAATTACATCTTGTAAGCGTACCTCAAGGTGGTTCATAGACTCTAGCGACTAAGCGTACCTGTTATCTAGTGGCTTAAGGGATTTCAGAGATAGCTAAGCATACCTGCTATCTTACGGTTGGTGATAATCTATGAATAATGATGAATGGATGAATATACTACTTTGATGAGTATTTAGTTACGAAGAAGGATTCCTCGATCATCTCTCTCTCTATTGCTTACAACTTTACTTCATTCGCTTTATTTAATTTACTTCAAAAATCTAAAACAAAACCCCCCATTTGTGATCTTTTTGACAAATAAACTCACCGCTCTTCGTGGGAATGATCCTTGCTTCCATTATATTACCAGTTAATTGTGTGGAAATAAGTGATTTAATTTGATTGCACTCATGACATGCATCAAATTTTTGGCACCGCTGCCGGGGAGCAGTCGGTAGCTTTAGTTGTTTCTTTTAGTTTTATTTTTTTTTTAGATTTTGTTTTTAGTTTTTAACTTTGTTTTCTAGATTTTTGTTTTAGGTACTTAATCTCTGGCATCGAAGGATTGGAATTACCCAAGGTGTGGAATTCAAACTCGCAAGGGAACGGTACTACAAGCACGTCCAAAGTTGCAAGAAGAACCTTCTACATCAACAATGGTGAACGAAGGTGTAAATCCTCCACCACCTCCACCTGTGGAGAGGAAGTTAGGAGAGTTAACATCTTCATGCTTAGATTCGCAACCCCTGTGCATTACAATCACTAACCCAGTGGAGCTGAAGTCGAATCTACTTCATCATCTACCGAAGTTCAAGGGACATCCTGGTGAAGATCCGAACCGTCATCTTCAAGTATTTCAACACAAGATGACAATTCTAAGGAAAGGAACCGAAGACATAGATATGGCTATGCTACAAGCTTTTCTGTTCTCATTAACGGACTTATAAGAAGAATGGTTGTATTATCTTCCTTTAGGGAGTGTTACAACATGGACTGAGATGAAAAAGCTATTTCTAGAGAAGTATTTTCTTGCTTCTAAAGCGGTCGCTGCTCGTAAAGAGATTAGTGGTATTCTACAGATTACTAGAGAATCTCTTTATAAATACTGGGAGAGATACAAGAGGTTGCTGGCGAGTTGCCCTCGCCACAATATATCCTCAACACTTATCATTCAATACTTCTACGAAGGGTTACTTCCAAAACAGAGGAATTTGATTGATGCAGCAGCCGGTGGTTCACTCACTGAGAAGACAATCTCGCAAGCAACTAGTCTGATTGAGAGTATAGCCTCAAATGCACAACAATTTTATACAAGGCACGACTCAAACGTTAGAATAGTTAGCGAGATGGGAGAATCTCCAAATACAGAGCACCGGTTAAACACCATTGAAAAGGAAATTCATCGTATAGCTTCGGTAGTTTCTCCACCATATGAAGAGGGGGCCGAGGTACATGCTTTATTCCCTAATCAGAGGCCAAGGTATGATCCATACTCAAATACTTATAACCCTAGTTGGAAAGATCATCCTAATTTCAGTTATGCTAACAAGCAAGCAGCACCTCCTAATCCATATGCAAGACAAGGTGGTTTTCAACAACACTTTCAGTAACCACAACAAGTTAAAGAGCAGTGGACTTCTATCGATGATAAGTTCAACATGCTAATGCAAAGCATGCAGGGTGTCGCATCTACAACACAAAGTCTAAAGGAAACGGTTCAACAAAATCACCAGCAACATGAAATGGCCATTAAGGATTGAAGGATGCAGATGGGACAATTGGCTACGGATGTGAATCTATTAAAAGCACAAAAATCAACAAAATTTCCATCACAACTTTTTGTGAACCCAATAGAGCACGCTAATGCGGTAACTCTAAGAAGTGGGAGGCAAGTTGAAGGGGCGAAACAACAAGAGGAGATTAGTAATGACATCGAAAAGGAAGTAGAAGTGGAAACCGTACCAAAGGAAAAACAAATTTCAACAGGACAACCTAAGGACACGGTTCCCACTTTTACCATACCACCTCCTTTCCCTTGTCTTTTTGCCAAATCAAAGAAGCAAGCTCAAGACAAGGAAATCATGGACATTTTCAGTAAGATACAAATCAACATTCCATTTATTGAGGCCATCAGAACCGTACTTAGATATGCAAAGGTTTTGAAGGATTTGTGTACAAGGAAGGATATGTTGATTGCTAATCAAATTACTCAGGTGGGCGAAAGTGCAACAGCTATGCTATTGAAGAAGATGCCTGCAAAGTGTGAAGATCCAGGGGGTTTTGCCGTACCAATTACTATTGGTAACTGACGATTTGAGCGTGCTCTACTTGATTTGGGAGCATCCATAAGTGTTATGTCATCCGATGTTTATGATTCTTTGAATCTTGGACCTTTAAAAGAGGCAAATATTACTATTCAGTTGGCAAACAAGTCCAATATATATCCTAAGGGAGTCTTGGGGGATGTGTTAGTTCAAGTGAATCAGTTAATCTTTCCGTTTGATTTCTACATTGTGGATATGAAAAATGGAGATAATTGTTCATCTACTTCGTTACTTCTTGGGAGACCGTTTATGAAAACTGCAAAGATGGAGATTGATGTTGACAATGGTACACACACTATGGAATTTGATAAAGAGATTATTCGCTTCAACATATTTGAAGCCATGCGTTATCCTAGTGACGTATACTCCGCTTTTTCGATTGATGTTATTGGTTCGTTAGCACAACAAATGTTTGATTTGAGCAGCGAAGATGAACTTGGAGTTGTGTTGCGAAATAGCATTGATTTGGACGTTCATGGGAAACTGAATTTGGACGTAGACTTAACCAACGAGCTAGTGGAGATGTGTGGTGCTTTAACGGAATTACAAGAAGCTCGAACGGACTATATCTCTTATATTACCTTACCTTTAACTAATGAGGTTCTTTTACCTTCTATTGTGCAGGCACCTAAGCTAGAATTGAAGACTCTTCCCGATCACTTAAAGTATGCTTACTTGGGTGATAAAGAGGAGCTTCTGGTGATTATTGCAAAGAACCTCACTGCCATACAAGAAGAACGTCTACTTCGGGTTCTGAAAGAGCACAAAACGGCTATTGGTTGAACTATTGCTGACATCAAAGGCATTAGTCCATCAATGTGCATGCATAGAATCCTTATGGAAGATGATAGCAAGCCGGTACATGATGCTCAGCGTAGGCTTAATCCCCCAATGATGAAGGTCGTAAAGAAAGAGATCCTCAAATTACTAAGTGTGGGGGTAATTTACCCAATTTATGACAGCAAATGGGTTAGTCCGGTACAAGTGGTGCCTAAGAAATCGGGTGTCACTGTTGTTACAAATCAAGATGACAAACTTGTTCCTACAAGAGTTCAAACAGGATGGAGAGTGTGCATAGATTACAGAAAGCTTAATGCCGCAACTAAAAATGATCACTTTCCTTTGCCTTTCATTAATCAAATGCTAGAGAGGTTAGCGGGACACTAAGATTATTGCTTTTTGGATGGTTATTCGGGGTATAATCAGATTGTTATTGCACAAGAGGATCAAGAGAATACTACTTTTACTTGTCCTTTTGGTACGTTTGCCTATAGACGAATGTTGTTTGGTCTTTGCAATGCTCCCGCCACTTTTCATAGATGTATGGTTAGTATATTTTCTGACTACGTGGAACGCATCATTGAGGTATTTATGGATGATTTTAGTATTTATGGCAATTCATTTGATATTTGTTTACAAAATCTTGAAATTGTGCTAAAAAGATGCATAGACACTAATCTTGTTTTAAATTGGGAGAAATGTCACTTTATGGTAAACCATGGTATAGTGTTAGGTCACATCGTGTCTTCTCGAGGGATCGAAGTTGACAAATCAAAGAAAGACCTAATAAGGAACTTACAATACCCCACTTCGGTGAGGGAGATTCGCTCGTTTCTTGGTCATGCAGGTTTTTACAGGCGGTTTATCAAAGATTTCTCCAAAATATCAATGCCGATGTGCAAATTGTTGCAAAAAGAGGTTGATTTTGACTTCAACAAGGAGTGCAAAGAGGCTTTTAACAAGTTGAAAGAATTGTTGACAACTGCGCCGATTATCAAGTCACCGGACTGTAGTTTGCCATTTGAATTGATGTGTAATGCAAGTGATTACGCGGTTGGAGCTGTTTTGGGTCAAAGAGTGAACAAGCTGTCCCATGTGATTTATTATGCATCTAGGACCCTAAAAGATGCTCAAATTAACTATTCTACCACCGAGAAAGAGTTGTTGGCTATAGTGTTTGCACTAGAAAAATTTAGATCATATTTGGTGGGTGCAAAAGTGGTTGTGTATTCCGATCATGCAGCACTTAGGTACCTACTTAAGAAGAAAGAAGCTAAGCCGAGACTTATATGGTGGATTTTTTTATTGCAAGAATTTGATTATGAAATCAAGGATAAGAGAGGTGTTGAAAATACTGTTGCAGATCATCTTAGTAAACTTGTTGTTTCTGAAGAAGAACTTCCTTTACAAGATCATTTTCCGGATGAAAATTTTTTCTCAATTGAAGATTCAACACCTTGGTATGCAGACATAGTGAACTACTTGGTTACAAGGCAAGTACCTAGTATAATGTCTAATTTTCAAAAGCTTAAGCTTAAGAAGATAGCCAAGCAGTATGTGTGGGATGATCCCTACTTGTGGAAATATGGCTCCGATCAAATAATCCGCAGGCACCAAACTCTGAATTTCAATCCATCCTTACTTTTTGCCATACTTATGCATGTGGTGATCATTTTGGTTCTAAACGTACCGCTATCAAAGTCCTTGAGAGTGGATTTTATTGGCCTACCTTATTTGAGGATGCATATATCTTTTGTAAATCTTGTGATAGATGTCAATGAACGAGCAATCTAGGTGCTCGAAATCAAATGCCACTCACACCGATTCTTGCTTTAGAAATATTCGATGTGTGGGGAATTGATTTTATGGGACCTTTTGTCAATTCGAATGGAAAATTCTATATACTTCTTGCTGTGGATTATGTTTCAAAATGGGTGGAAGCTAAAGCCACCCCTACTAATGATTCTCAAGTTGTTTGTGAGTTTTTGAAGGAATATATTTTCTCTAGACATGGTACACCAAGAGTGGTTATCAATGATGGAGGCTCGCATTTCAAGAAATCCTTTCATGCTCTTCTCAAGAAGTACAACATAACTCACAAGGTCGGTACGCCGTATCACCCACAAACTAGTGGACAAGCTGAAATTTCAAATCGTGAGATCAAGTCCATCTTGGAGAAAAAATATTAATACTACACGGAAAGATTGGAGTTATAGACTCAACGATGCACTTTGGGCGTATAGAACGGCATACAAAACACCGATTGGTATTGTCTCCATATCGGTTGGTTTATGGAAAAGCTTGTCATCTTCCAGTTGAACTTGAGCACAAGGCTTATTGGGAGATAAAGATGTGCAACATGGATTATGATAATGCGGGGAAACATAGAAAGTTACAACTCAATGAGCTAGAAGAGATACGTAATGATGCTTACGAGAGTTCTCGTATTTATAAGGAAAATACGAAGTTTTTCCATGACAAGATGATTTCTCGGAAAAGTTTTGTTGTGGGACAAAAAGTTCTTTTATTCAATACTCGTCTTCGATTATTTCCTGGTAAGCTAAGGTTCAGATGGATTGGACCATATGTTGTTACTAATGTTTTTCCTTATGGTGCAGTTGAGATTACTAGCATGAAAACTGGAATAATTTCAAAAGTCAACGGCCATAGATTGAAGCCTTATTACGAAAACTTCTCTACGGAGAATGTTGATGTGATTGTACTTAGTGACGTACTCCCTCTGGAGGAGTAGTTTGTAGAATGCCAAGTCGGGCTGAGGACGTAAAACTAAGCGCTAAATGGGAGGCAACCTATCGGTTTTGTATCTCTATCTTTTGTATTTTATTTTTATTAGCTTTTCATATCATATTTTTATTTCCCACCTTGACTTTACTTAGGATGAGTCAATTACATTGAGGACAATGTAGAGTTTAAGTGTAGGGGAGTGTTTGGATATTTTGCATATAGAGTTTTAGCTTTTTTGAGTCGAATTTTCAAAATTTTGCATAAAAAACCTCCAACTTGTAGAGATTTTAGAGTCACTAGCATATTTCTAGGTATGTTTACATAGAGAATTCTGACCGACATAACTGAACTGGAACTGTTAGGGAATTACGTTCGGATATCTTGCTTGTTAGAGTGTTAAATAATGGATTTAATCATGCCGGTGATGCAAATGAGGAGCAGGGAGAAATGCATTATTAGAGTTGCTGATCAATCATTAGTGGAGATTACCTATTTTCAAATCAACAGAGGCACCAGACCAAATTTTCTTAGTAACTGACTAAAAAGATTTCTTTTGAGTGTGTGTCACTGTACGTTAATTCCGGGTAGAATGGTGAGCTACCCAACCTCCCACCAATAGAATCACTACTTTTTGATCTCTTGAGTGCTAATTTTGTCAATCATGTGGGTGACGTCTATAGATGAAAACCACCTTCTTATAGTTTGATTTGCAGTTAGCACCATTCTCTCTCTCGCCAACAACAGATCCATAGAAACACATCATCGTCAACAAGGGAGCGACATCAAAATCTATAAGGAAAGTTGAAGACGTTTGAGGTTTACAAGCAACAATTCAAGGAAGAGCAAAAAAATTATATCGAAGTAAAGCAACATACAATGAGCAGATTTTTATATACATATTGAAGACTTACACATAAGGAGCGGAATTCTATATCTAAGTATGAAGACTTATTACAAGAGCGAAGAAAATCAAAAGATGAGAATTGTTGGAGTTTATGATATCGAAGACAATACAAGTTGTGAAGAATCAAGCGGTAAAGTACTTCACCCATGGCTATTTCCATTGTTATTTTTGTATTATTTTTCTTGTCTCACTAAGTATTAAAAAAAATAAAATAAAAATGAGACAACATTTTTTTTGTTATATTGTTTTTATTTATTTCATAAGGCTGTGGGGAAGGAAGAAAAATCTATAAGGAAGTTTCAAGCAACAAGGAATAAAGGAAAAGTATTACAATTGTCAAAGTACTACAAAATTCAAGAGTTTATCATCAACAGTTGAAGACCGAAGACGAAGACCAAGAAGATGAAGAAGACAAGCCGAATGAAGGGAAACGTTTCTATTGGATGCTGTGAGAGTGGTGTTTTCGTCACTGTCGATCGGATGTGAAGGTGGTAAGTACTCTCATCCTCGCAATAGTGGTTGATTTCCTTTCTTAGAGATCATCAGAAAAAGATTTTTATTTCCCATGATCTTGTGGGGTCTCCAAAAAAAAATCGGAAGGTTTCCTTCCCACCATTCAACGTGTGTAGGATTTCTATCTTCATTCCTACATGCACACATGTGAGACCCATAAAAAATACGTCTTATTGAGTGCAATTATCATAAAATACTTTTAATTCAATTAGGAAGAGAACGGCGAAAGAATGAGGTCATTCCGAGTTCGGAAGAAGTTACGGACAAAAACGTTGAGACGAAAAATGGCAATCTACAACACCACTTTCGGCATTGCTAAAGCAATACCGAAAGTAACCATATTTCGGGAAGAGAAGGCGTATTTTAGACCCTCACTTGTGGCGTTTCTAAAGCAATACCGAAAGTAGCCATATTTCGGGCAGAGAAGGTGTATTTTAAACCCCAACTTTCGGTATTGCATTGGGGAATTCGACAATGCCGACTGAGACAAGCCTATTGGGTCCATTTTGACGTATTTTGACTTCCAAATCAAGGAAACTTGGTCCCGGATGGATTCTAATACCTAGATCTCTTGAAAACTACATAAGAGGACCTCCTAAACATGAAGAGGATAATCTTAACATTACTTTGCAGGCTTGGAGAGAAAGAACAACAACGGAGCTAGGGTTTCGAAGCGTTTTCATCAATCGTAACGATTTCTTCTCTAGTTTATCAATTGTATAACATGGATGCTCCTACATCCATGAGTAGCTAAACCCATACTTGATTGAGGATGAATTCTAAGTACTATATATGATTTGATTTAGTATATGAATCTGTTTTGATTTCTTCATATGATTATCGTTTGTGTTTATTATTAAGAATGAATATGATTGATTGATAGATTGTTTAGGTGGCCAACTGAATATATTTGTTAACTCAATCTAATGTTAGTAAAGGTTAGGATATCCGTAATTGTTGAATAATTCCTTACACAAGTAGAGAACGTGAGACCTTGCGGAGGGATTCCGTAAAGGAATCGCGTGTAAACACAACACTAGCAAGTAGACCGAGCGTACTGAGTCTAACTACTAGGATTAAACCTAAATTCACAGACCATAAAGCATTCGACTGAATTACATCTTGTAAGCGTACCTCAAGGTGGTTCAGACGGATAGACTCTAGCGACTAAGCGTACTTAAGGGATTTTGGAGATAGCTAAGCGTACCTGTTATCTTACGGTTGGTGATAATCTATTATTAATGATGAATGGATGAATATACTACTTTGATAAACATTTAGTTACGAAGAAGGATTCCCCGATCATCTCTTTCTCTATTGCTTACAACTTTACTTCATTCGCTTTATTTAATTTACTTTAAAAATCTAAAACAAAACCTCCCATTTGTGACCTTTTTGACAACTAAACACCCTGCTCTTTGTGGGAACGATCCTTACTTCCATTATATTACCAGTTAATTATGTGGAAATAAGTGATTTAATTTGATTGCACTCACGACACGCATCATTTGTTAAAAGCGGTGATGAGAAGCTAACATGTAAGAAGATCCCATGTAGGAAGTCGGTTCTTCTATGAAATACTTTTATGCTTGGCTTCTGAGCTTTTGTTGTTTTGCATGTGACTGTATGATAAAATCTTGTTTCATATTGAATATAATATTGATTTGATCATAGCTTTTTGGGGTAGATTTCACTGGTTAGAGGGGAAATTGATGAGCGTTAGGTAACTTTTTTTTTTGTGTTATTTTGCTATAAATACATCAGTTTTGTGGCACGTTTATTATGAATACATGACACACTTGGCCAAATTAACTTTGTCCATCTTTTTCATACTCAGTTACCATCTCTTAGTGTATGTATATGATATTTTGCTTTTGATTGAGACAAAAACTGTAACATTGTGCTTTAGGTAACTTAGGATTGCAAGTTCGTGATAAATGGCATATGCCATATGCATGTGTAACTCCTAGTTACACTAGTCATATGCATGTGTAACTGAAAGTTCCACAAATCAGATGCATGTGTATCTCCTAATTACACATGCTATATGCATGTGTAACTCTTAGTTACACAAGTCATCTGGTGTGTAGCTAAATCTAAAGTTTCTGTATGAATCTGATTTTTCAGTGTTTGTAGAGTTCAATGAAAAGTGTATTTCCCTTTGATTGTTTGATTGTTCTTGTATTGTAATTAATTTTGATTCTGAATTGTAGAGTATTTCTGGTGGTGGTATTGGAGATGGGGGTAGTACGAGCGGTGAAGAAATAAGTGGAGGTGTCATTTTAAGGTGGTGGTGGAATTGCAGAGTGTTGTAACTACTCTATTGAGTTTGTGATTCTAGGAGGTGGTGGTAATTATAATAAATTATATTTATTCTGATTGTTGATCTATACTGTATCATAGTGAATAGACATTTCCTTTAAGATGATAGAAAGTGATTTCGTGTAGGTGGTCTAGCTATTTGAGATTGTCAGATGAAATCACTTTTGAAGCTCTTGTTGTGCGAATGTTGTAGATATCAAGCATTTTGGTATCGAGGAAGGCAAGATTGGATGGGAACAGTTTTATTATAGGATGTGGTGACTCATTTCTAGGATTTTGTTTTGCATATCAAGTGTTTTAACTAGTGTATTGTTATCAATAACAACTGATTATTATAATTGATAGACGGAGAAATTATTGTAAATAAATAGTAAGGCTAATACATGTAACTTTTGTATGTTTCTTTTGATGTGCAACTGTTATGGCATGTGTAATGGTGGACTACACATGGCTTATGCATGTGTAACTTATCATTACACATGCATATAACTAATGAGTACACATGCACATGCATGTGTAACTTTTAATTACACGTGCCATACGCATGTGTAACTTGTAGATACACATGTCATACACATGTGTAACTTCTGCGTACATATGTGTAATACTGAGTAAACATCTATATACCAGTGTAACTTACATTACACATGTCATATGAATGTGGAACTTCTGGATACACATGCCATATGCATGTGTAACTTCTACGTACACATCCATATGTTGGTGGTGGTCGGAAGTGGTGGCGGGTGGTGGTTGGCGGTGTTGGGTGGCGGTTGTCAGTGGCGGTGAGCGGAGGTGGTGGTCAAAGGTGGCTAGCGGTGGTGGTCGGAGGTGGTTTGACGGTGGTGGTCGGAGGTGGTTGGTGGCGATGGTGGTCGGAGGTGGTTGGAACATCATCACACTAAATTTTATTTTTAATTATGGGTTTGACAATATGCATAAGGATATCAACGTCCTTTAATATTTCGGGGCATAGATTTAAACTTCTTTTAATTAAGGGCTTCGTATTATTAGTAACCCATGAGTTAGGCCTTAGCCTAATTTTTCCAATCGTTTTTCTACAATATTGGGGTTACCGCATTGATGGGGTGGATTTTTCAGTCCAGCATCACCTAGCATAACTGAAAAGCCCATAGACTTTTATTTTCTTTTATTTTCATTTCACAAAAGATAAATCCATTCTTGGACAACAAATGTTGTTATCTAACGGTATAACTGTGGCAGTCCACTATTTAAGCGATAATCAATTTACCTAACCTTTCCAGTCAACAGTAAATCAAATAGTAATTTCCAACTTTTTCCTTTGTTTTACACCCCAAAAGTGCATAAATCTTTAGCATTTATCGTTTAGCACACAAAGACCAAATAATGTAACTTGCCATTGATTACTATCTTTTCCATTGTCTTTGAATATATGAAGTCTTGAAAGAGAAAGAGATCCAGCAATTAAGTTTGAAGAAAAAAGAAAACATTCCTTCAAACCCTACCAAAAAGGTAAAACAAAGAAAAGAAAAGTTGCACATCCACTATGTATTCGTTTTTCATGAACTCTAATGATGATTTCGATTAGGTTTTGAAAGAAAACTAAATAAGTGGGTTTGTCTTGTTTAAATTGTTCACATTCTATGTAATGACGAAAAATGAAAACGATTATAGAGAATTTTTTCCTTTTTGGAACTAGACTAATCGTACGAGATTTAGATGTTTGTTTGAGTTGGACTAAAACAGTCTTACTAATGCACAATTTTTTCACATGCCTAAAATAAGAACTTCTAATTAACGAACTTAACGTATATTTGAAAAATCAAATATTGTGATCTCGTTCACCATTGTAACAAAAATCAGACATAAATTCTAGAAAACACACACATTCTCTAGTTCTTCGAGTTGGACCCCTAGATAATATAGAAGGACAAAAGTGATGAGAAAAAGAAAATGGAATGAAAAGAAAAGTGGTCTTTTCTCTGTTGATCTTTTGATGGAAGTGATGGGTTTCGTACTGCCAAAGAGAATCCATGTTTTTGTTGCTTGGAAAGGAGAGCCCATTTTCATATATCCAAGAGCTTGTGATGATCAGTGAAAGAAAGATGAGAAGTAAAGGAAATTGTGTAGTATAATGTAAACATGTCTTGTTTGTTGTTCCTAAGTGTGTATTTAAGTGTGTTGGTGTCAGCTTGATGTTGCATGCGTATATTAAGTTGGTTACTTTCAAGTGAACCAAAGAGTGATGCGTATGTCTCTTCATTTCAAAGATTTTTAGGAATTTTAGGGTTTTTGGTTGTATTGCTTTTGGCGTTTTATAACAAAACATTCCTCTTCTATTCTGTTCTCTCTTATTTTTATGTTTTGGGTCTAGCTAGGGAAGTGGGTCTCTCAATGGGATGGTCTATCTCATCTTTGTCATTTCATTGTTTCTCTACGCATTATCAGCAAATAATTGAATAACCTAAATCCGAAAAGATTTCCAAGAACTCATAACACCATCAATTACATTCCCACTCATATTATCCAAAGTATATCAATAAACTCAAGACTATCAGCAAAAACCTAATGATACAATAACTTAGGTGGGTTTTGCACTTCCTTTGAATGATATATACAATCATGAATCATGCATATAAATTTCAAAAGAATTATAAATAAAAAGGTTCAATAATTCTGTCTTTTTTGCAATATCTTGTTTAATAATCATTAAACTCGGAGATAATTCTCGTTCAGAAGAAAATGCTCTATATGACGAGGAAAATTTTGCTTTCTAAATGTCTTTCACACAATGTAATCACCTGAAGTGTAGTAAATACCCACTGTTAAAAATTAATCGAACTAACATTTTTTTGTCTAGAATGAACAGTGTCCATTAAAATTGTTGGTTTCTGGTGATTTGGTTTGTGTGTGAAAATAGACAAAGTGGGGAAGAATTTTGTGTAGGGCTTTTCACATTATCTCTGCAGAGAACAAAGCCCAATACATACTTTGGCATATAAAATACACATACACATACAAAGTAACAAAGACACTTAAGTAAGATACGAAATGAGCTTTTTGGGATCCGATGCTCTAACCAATGAGATGATTTAGAATTAATTAAGCAATTAGCACTAATATATATATAATCCATTCCAGACAAGGATTCATCAAAGAATGTAAAAGGTAGTTTCGATTGGATAAGCAAAGAGTGTGTAATTAACTTTTTCAACAGTACAATAACTTTAAGTTACTGATAGAAAAAGTTTCAACTTTTTTTTAGTAATTGGCTTAGGTTTTGGTTGGGTTATCTTCCCTCGAATAGTTAAAATGTGATAAAAAAAAAGCCTTATTAAAAGACTAAACAGTGCGAGTTAGAAGGATTTGTGAAATACTAAGCACGTACAGCAAACAAGAAGCTACTTAACGAAGGGTGGAACCCGACATGAAAACAACTCACCGAGCAGTTTATAACCCAAGCAGCATTTTAAACCACTGTTCTGAGGCCGGTTACAAAGTGAACCATGATCCAGTGTAATTTGAATTGTGCTTGGCCGACAGTTCTGAACTGGACTCAGCTAAGTTTATCTATTGCAAATATTCCTTTTGTGTATAAAGATATATCAAGAGTACTCATGGCAGAGTACTGCAGATCGACTCATTGCAAAATACTCTTATGATATGGGCTTGTTTTTAAAAATTGCAGCAGGACTAGCTCATTGCCAATGACTGCAACGAGTAGCTTGCTTTTGATTACCAAAAAAGCAAGACTCACTGCAGAGTACATACTAATTCAAATTATGGATTCTCTCTAAGACCTAGCCAAGTTTAGTGGTCATGTGTACAAGTATATGTCAAACTCCATGTATGAAAGGATCCAATAGATAGCTCAAAAGCATGCACATCTGCTGAGTTACAAACCAATGAAATATGACCAAAACTGATGAAGTGATTGACGCATTTTATATATACGGACCTCTCTCTATATATACACATATTTAAAAAAAAATGATCAGAAAATCATATCATATCATATCATATCAACTATATATTTGTTGTATGTTAAATTTATATTATTCTTATTCTGTTTGATCGGTCTTTCAAACGTGTCTAGTTCTTATGATGTTTATATTCGTATTTGATTCTTTGTTTCTTGGGTTAAAACTTTCTACCTTCTACATGCTAAGCATATAATTCTCTCTCGATGCTCGACAGAGATAGAGATCGAGAGTGACCCTTGAAAAAGTGCGTACGTATTTTCTACAATTATCTATTACTTGCGTACTCTGGTTTGTGTTCTTTTGTCTGCTAAATTTTGATGAGACATTTGAGTTCAGGAGCTATTCATCGGTCAATATTATCAAGATCTATATATATTATCATCACTTTATCATATAACATGAGGGATAGATAAAGAAAGACTCTTTGGAGTTATAAGCTAGGCACAGCTAGGGTTTTGCTTTATAATTACGTACTGCGAGAATGGAACGAAATGAATGGATGAAATAGGATTTGAAATGATGCTGGAGAATCATTAATTTACAAGCAGAAAAAGATGAAATTTACACGTAGAGGGTTCTCCGAGAGCTAGTGATACTTATACGTTAGGAAGTGTACCTATGAAAGTACGAGCATATCGTATATCTTGATTTCATGAACCATGTGATAATGATATTGATAATGGTGATAGAAGATTTGATTTTGATCAGCATGCATACAACAAAAGGAGATATGCCAGTGGGACTATATGGAAAACTCATTCATCATATAATCAAAACTTGAGAAGTTCCATCAATGAGTAGCCATTAGCTAGATGGTATTAACTCATCAGACCTAGAACTCCTACACTTGATTTCAAACTAGTTACTGCTTAAAATAATTAATTAAAACTATAAAAAAAGGTACTTTTCCCTAGTTTCAAATTCCAGAATCATTACTATTAAGATGGGTTATTGCTTACTGTTCACGCAGTAGTGCAGTAAAAACTAAAAAGTGGAGTCATTTCTCGTATATCCATATATTTCATCATTCATCTCCGATTCTCCATGGTCGACTAAAGATACCTGTCTACATATATGTGTGAGCAACTGCATGCATATATCTCATCTGAATATACGGTAGATTCTGATTCTGATCTGGGGTTCTGGGTTTGATACTATATGTATAGAGCCTTGTGCCAGCATGCACCTATATCCCTGCAATATATATCGTAGGTCGAATGCCATCATTACAACTTCGGTACGCCCAACCAAAGATATGCTCAACAAGGATCAATTTGCATTTAATACAAATGCGTTTTTGTCTTATAATTCATCGTTATCACTGAACATATATCCTACCGTCGTACATTAGACAGGCTCCAGGAAATGGTATAAAAATAAATAAAAACATTTGATCTGATTAGTAACTACTGCCTACTGGTACATGAATAAAGATCAATGATCAATATATTAGAAGAGGTATTAGAAAAGATCAATGATATTAAGTTGATCATCTCCTAACTAATCCCTAGAATATAATGAAACTAGCTAGCTTGGTCAAAGAGTTTATAACATTATCATGCAGAGATACAAATGCTAAATACGATACAACGTCAACATGTTTTGCTATGACTGTCATGCAAAATCATTGCAAACTGGAAGATTGGATTATCTAGGGTGCACTTTACTGCTCCTTATAGCTTGTAATAATAATCATTCTCGCCTAAAATAAACTGTGATTGTATCATTTTAGTTTCCACGTGAACCCACCAGATGTTCCAGAATTAAGGTAAACTCAATGTACAAGCAGATATAAACATGCGTTATGCAAGAAAATCATCAAGATGAGACCAAATGTTCAGTGCATGAACCCCACCCACACACACAGAGACATGAAAGTAGAGATCGAGAAAGGAAAAGAGAGATGGGAGAATAATTAAAGAAAAAGAGAAAAAAAAGAAAAGAGATGATGGGTATGATCGAAAGATGATTTACATGGGGATCGGAGCTCAAGAAGAAAACTTAAAATAGTAGTGGCAGTAATCATGACGATTCTTCGTGACTGCTAGCTAGCTATACTATTGCTAACTTTGTATTGTGGTGTGCCATTGTTTTGCATGGAAAGCAGTTCTAGTGCTTAAAGAAAGTTAGCAGATCACTGTGAAATATTACGATTATTAAACTTTTTCTTTTGCTTTCTTTTTCTCGATCTGTTCTTCTGCTTCTATTTCTTTATCTTTTTCACTTTCTTCCTTTCTTTAATTAATACTCCTATACTTTTTCTGGGTTTTCTATTATCCAATTTTTCTTTGTTATTGTAGAACATTATTAGCCGTTAGCCATTGGGTGGGGCTAAACTATCCTGGGCTTCACCTCCAAAAAAAAAAAAAAAAAAATCCTGATTAGTTTGGGGCTTAAGATAAATTAATGGACTGTTACCTTTTTTTCCATCCACCTAGATGAAAGGGATAAGGGGTGTATAAAACGAAAGTACTAAGTTACCCATACTATTAAAATTTAAATACTTGAATTGAGATTAACATTGTCGGGTACTTTTCCAAGCCGACAATATGAAATTTAAGCCGCTTATGTCCCAATCCTCCAGAAAATAGTATCTCCATTTCAAGCCGCTTATGTCCTAAACAGAAATATCTCAGACAACACCATAATAGTTCATGAAATTGTAAGAACAAATTTGGTAAAATTGGTATCAAGCTTGACATGTCGAAAGCTTTGGACAGAATAGAATGGAAATTCTTGTTAGATATCATGAAGCAACTTGGGTT
The DNA here is from genome assembly GCA_023531105.1 of Papaver atlanticum. NCBI lineage: Eukaryota > Viridiplantae > Streptophyta > Magnoliopsida > Ranunculales > Papaveraceae > Papaver > Papaver atlanticum. The sequence goes on from JAJJMB010017174.1 coordinate 2,089,601, forward strand.
CAGCAACAAGTGGTGTCACATGATAAACCAATGCATAGGAACTACTTAAGTGTATGTTCTTCTTAATGGATCTTCATGTAAGCCTTTCATTCCAACAAGAGGATTACGGCAAGGAGATCCAATTTCTCCGGACCTTTTTATCCTCTGCATAGAAGGTTTCTCAAGAATGCTATGTAAAGTTGAAAGCTTAAAGAAAATACAACGAATAAAACCAAGTCAGCACAGCTCAAGCATCAATCATCTTTTCAGTAAAGCCAAAGAACAAGACATCAAGAATCTTTTGGATATCATCAACAAATTCAGCTCTGCTTCAGGCCAAGTGATAAATTTCAATAAATCAAGTGTATTCTTCAACAAACGAAGCCTCGGAGATGCTCTCATTTAACAGGATTGTTACAAATGAAAACTATGGGGTTGAATGAAAAATATCTTGGTCTGCCTTTGTTTCTGGGAAAAAATAAGAAAGAGAGCTTTAACCCAATAGAAGAAAAGGTGCATAATAAGCTGAGTACCTGGCAAGGAAAGATAATTGACCAAGCTGGAAGATCAACTCAAATGCAAGCAGTTCTAAGTACAATGGCAAACTACCTGATGGGCTGCTTCAAAATGCCAAAAAATGTGACTGAGTTTATTGACAGAGTTCAAAGAAGATATTGGTGGAGAAAAGATAACAAGAAAGGCTTAAATCCAATTGTATGGAGCTCTGTTTGCAAGCCAAAAAGCCTAGGAGGAATGGGCTTCAGAAATACTTTTAAATTCAATGATGCTTTGCTTGCAAAATTGGCATGGAGAATGATTACTGATCATAACTCTCTCTGTGCTAGAATTCTAACGGCAAAATACTTCCACAATAAAGACCCATTATGTGATAAAATCAATTCTCAAGGATCCTGGATTTGGAAAAGCATTTATAAAGGTCTTCAAATAGTCAAGAAGTATTATGTGTGGAGTGTTGGAGATGGATCAAGGATAAAAATATGGAGACATACCTGGATTGGAGATATCCAACACACTCAGCTTTAAGGTGCAGCTCAGAACTCAGGGAATAATGATACAATTCAGAGTTTGATTCAACAAGACAACAAATAATGGAATATACAAAGAATAAGCCAATTGTTCAATCAAACTGAGAGCAGGAAAATTAAAGAAATAAGGATCTCTGGAAATGTTAGAGACACATTCAACTGGAGTTTAACAAAAAATGGTGCTTTCACTGTGCAGTCTACTTATAAAGCTCTAATACAATAAGCAACTGGAAACAACATCAGTGAAGAAGAACAAAGATTTTGGCTGAAAATTTGGCATCTAAAACTTCCATACAAGCTCAATCTCTTCCTATGGAGATGTTTAAAAGATATCTTACAAACTAGAACCAGGTTGGGAAGACACTTCCAGCTAGAGGGTTACTCTTGCCCTTTCTGCAAACAAGCTCCAGAAACAGATGTTCATATCCTGCTACACTGTGACCTTGCAAGTGTAATATGGTTTACTATCCTTCCAGAAGCAATGCTCTCTCAACAACACTTCACTTCCTTGCAGAATTGGATCAAATCTTGGAGCTAGGACCAAAGCATCATCTCATTCAAGAAAGAAAAAAGTATCCTTTTAGCCACAGTAATCAAGTGGCAAATCTGGAAACACAGATGCATAATAGTTTTTGTAGGGAAAAACTCACACCCTAATAATATCATCATGTGCATTAGACACTTTTGCACAAAATACAACATTTTAAGTTCTGAAACTAACTCTCCTTGCAGGTCCCAAGTTAGTAAAATCGAAAAAAATGGGAAAAACCACCAGCAAATTGGTGGGAATTAAATTTTGATGCAGCTTTTAACAAAGAAACAAAAATTTGTGGAATTCCACTAATATTAAGAGATTGTGCAGGGAGATGTTTGGAGGCCATGGTGAAAGTGACGAAGGCCAGGGATGCTGGACAAGGAGAAGGTCTGGCTATTTTAGAAGTTGTGGAATGGATTAAGACTAAAGGATGGGAAAATATAATCATAGAAGGAGATTGTAAGTCTGTCATTGAAGCTGTGACTTCAAATTTTGCTAAGTCTAACTGGCAAGACCATAATCTTCTTTCGGACATAAGTAGGATTATAGAATATATTAGTAATATTAAGTGTGCTTTCTTTCTTAGGACTGGTAATGAAGCGGCTAATGGCTTAGCCAAATATGTCAAGAATTATGAATGTAATCTAGTGTGGTCTGAGTTACCACCAAGATGTATCCTCTCTATTCTAGAGAAGGACAACTCTATGTAATCTGTTTTCTTTCGGTAATGAATTTACTTTTATGATCAAAAAAAATAAAAAATAGTACTTTTTATCAACCCATTTCAATTAATTAGGTTTTCGATTGATTCATACATTCGAAATTAGCTTTTCAACTTATGTCTTTTTTTTTGCAGTGACGCCTTCTTCTTCTTCCACCACCGACAAACACTCACCAGTCACATCCCTATCATAAAAAGCATCTACAACCAGTCAACCACCTTCTTCTTCCTCCAATTTTAAAACTTTAGTTTTAACAAGTAAAAACATAACACCCCTGATATTTTCTTCTTCTTCTCCTGTTCTTATACAACCACCACAACAACCATGCCCAAATCCATCTGAATCTAGTTCTTAAATAACCTTTCATAACCGATTGATGGTTAATCTTACAACTACTGATCGAGATCCAGGGTTTATGTTTATTTAGATTTGTTAATGAGCAGAACTAGTACAGTGGAGTTTTAGAGTTTTGATTGTTGTATTTAAAGCCGTGGGACGAAATTTTGTGTATAATACTTGTTGATTTATTTCATGTTTAAATTATCAAGATTGGAATTGATGGGTTTTGTTTGATATTTTAGTTTAATGGATTCTCTAAAGAAGAAACTTCTTTTATATTAAGCCTGTAATTAGGGGGGAAGGTTTTTAATAAAATTAGTTTTTGATTTAGTTGGGGTCGATTTGTTCATGGGATTGAAATAAACGAGCAAGATTTTGTGTTTTTAAGATTTATTTGGGATTGTATGTACCCATATGTCCCTTCCTCTTATATGTACACTGTTTGTGTCTTGTGATGTTGAAATTATGTGATGCTTTGACTGAAGAATTATGAATCTGGTTTGATGTAACTGGATTGCTTTGATTCCATTTATACTGTTAATGGTAGAATGGGGAAGAAGTGGTATTCTTGATAATTACTAATATCGATTTACTGTTTTAATTATTCAAATTAGAAGTTGAATTTCCTAGTTCTTCTATCAAACTCAATGAACAATTGAAGAAAAAACAAAAGGTAACCTTTGGGAATGAACTATCGGTTAACCAAAACCGGCAGGTTAAGAACCGAACCAAGTCACAACCGAACCGAATGAAATCGGTTAAGTTTAATGGTTTCATTGGTTTTCAAAGTTGGAAAACCTTGAAAACCGAGTACTTCGGTTTCAGCTTTTTTTGGCCTATAACCATATCGAACCGAACCATGTGCAGCCCTAATAATATATGTGCTAGTTTTGAAAATAAAATTTTGAAAATGACAAAAGGGAAAGAAGAATGCAAGTTTTGGAAGTTAATCTAGGAAAATTTGCTACTAAAAGGCAAAGAAGAGCTCAAGTTTTGAAAGTTAATTGACAACCAAAGTTACAAAAACCAAGGAAAAACTGTTTAAGAGCTCGTTGAATAAAAGTTACGTCAAATGAAGATAACCAGGAGTCCAAAGATTTTTCGAGATTTTTTTTATTAAAGTTTTTAATTAAGTTTTTATTGTCTAAGTTTGTACTCTTTCCGTCTCTCAACAGATGACATATTCATTTTTAAATTTTGTCCCACTAATAGATGACCTATATTATTAAACAAAGGGATATTATTATTTATTTTATTTTTTTAAACCAAAAAAACGATTTTATTAAAAAGAATCACCAAATTACAACAAGAAAGAAGTAGGTAACCAAACATGAACCTACTGAAACAAAAAGAAACAAAAATTACAAGAGAAATGACCACATGCCTATAAGAACTAACATTTTAATTGGTTACTGTTAGTATAACAAATATTTACAATTTGATAGACATGTTTATGTTCGTTACATAGGTGTTTTAAAATGCATTTTAGTGGTATAAAGTTTACAAATATCCGTGATATAGTTTGAGAGATAAATCATTTTTAAATTTTACTAGTTTGAAAGATACTCATCTATCCTCCTTGCCTTAAGAATTATGCAAAGTTGAACTAGGTCACCTATTTTGGGACGTGGGAGTATATTGTTGGCAGTAAAAAATTTAGAAGTTAAGCTTAATTACATTTTTAATTGATCGGTACTTTTTATATTTAGACTTGCATTTTAATTAACTTCGTTATATACTATGTTTTGAAAATAGTATATATCGGCTATGAGTCAAAAATAACAACAACTATCTTTTGAATCGTACCAACAACTATATAGTAACGGCTATATTTTGTCTTATACATACGACCTACCGAAAGCATACTCAACCAAAGCCATCGATCATATATTTTAAAATTAAAGAAAAACAAATATTATGTATCAAAGCAAAAGAGGTCATCGAATGTATAAGTAGGTTGTTCAAGCATCGGAATGGTCATCGAATCACAACCTAAAAAAGATTAGGTATCTACAGTGCCAATATCCTAACTATCTTGAAGAACCATATATGCTAGATGATGTTGCGAAGGCTAAAAAAGGTGAAAATGTAGCAGCATTGTGGAAAAACTTGAAACTTATAGCCAAATTGAAGAAGTTACAGTGCGACTACTATGGATCTGTTGGTAATTTCAGCAGTTTCACCATTCAATCTATGACGGTTATTGTTCATTTCCTGAGCTGGGAATTGAGTACTTCATGAATAACAATTCAAAAACGACCCAACAGTCGTTGAGCATCACGCATAAACGGGTTCCCCTTTTATTCTTCGAACATTACATAAATGTTCCGACATAAACCCAAAATTGAAACGTCTCGATAATTATAGATACTTTCTCTTGGTTGAAAATTATAAGCTTTACAAATAACTAAATCCTCTACTTGAGTATACCTAGGAGACAAACTCTGGGAGGTAGTTTTCGTAATAAGAGTGAGATTATGAGTGTAGAAAGTGTGAATTTGAAATTGAGAAGAGTTGAACTTATAGGGGGAAAAAATTAGATCAATGGATGAATATCTGTCGGATATTTAGAAATCTGTATCCGATAGGTTAAGCGTTATCGGATATTCGATATCCGATAATATCCTATAGGATATCAAAAATCAGATATCGATTCCGATAGGCTAAGCTATCGAATATCGGATATTTGTCCGATAATATCCGGTTCTGACAAAAAATGTTAAAAACCCTTTAAATCATGTTCATGATTGAAATTTAAGTTCAATTTCTCAAACATTTCATATCGGATATCGGACATTTTTATCATATATCGGATATTAGGGTAAATCACAAATAAATCCATGTTCTATCGGATATTAACAATTCGTATGGAGCCTAATCCGATTCCGATATATTAAGGAAGAAATATTCGATAGAATATCCGATCTGATATCCGATAAAACGGATAAAATCCTATAGGATCTCGAATACTCGGAAACGGATTCCGGATATCGGACATATACTGACAGGCATACAAAGACGCAGCCGTTAAGATATATTTGTCGGGTCGCGGAACTTTAGCTGCACTCCTAAACCAAAGACGCTAGCGTCTTAGCTTAGACCGCACGACACAAAGTACGCCGCTAGCATATCTTGTTAAGACGCGCGGTGCGAAAGAAAAGTGCGTCTCTTGGTAGTTAACGGTGGAAAATCCTCAAATTTGTTGGTTTATCCATTCGTTTTTCATGATCGCCCATCCCACCATATGGAAGCAAATTAGAAAAATCTTAGATCTACCCATTTCATAAGAATTGCCCTGAGGAATTAGTGATTAATCCAATTTTATGTAAAGTGAAATATTGGCCAAAATGTAGATATTTTTTTTAGGTAAAAACACAGGCAAAATGTTTTTTTTTTTTGAAGGAACAAGGGGCTAAACAGAGCCCCTAGAGTAATTATATTAATAAAATGTCAACAAGTGACAGAAATTCATACATCATCAACAAAGAATAGTAAAAAATACATTTAATGAGAGCTCCTAATACAGAAGATCTAACACACGTTAAAAGTATTGAGTACATATTCAAATAGAAAACAGATGTTTTCTGAGGGATGGTTTTTGGAACTCTTTCCAACCATTTGGATAACTTCTTCAAATCTTGATGCTCCCATAGCAAGGAGTAATAAGCACATAACATCATAATCACGATTAAAACCGGTAGCCATGGATCTTGTATCGAGTTGCAGAGACCTACGTCACGCCGAAAGAAATCGTCGTCAACAATATACATGAACATACCATCACATGTTAACAAAGTGCCATTAAGGCTATTATATTCTTCATAATGACAATAGTCAGCCATTAGAAGACAATCAGGAGAAATATATACAAAACCTGATTCTAAGATCCCTGTAAAACAAGGACAAGTTTTATTAAAAGCATAAAAACCTAATTTAAATGTTACCCAAATTTACCCTAATTAATATTAGAGTAAATCTAGGCAACACACAAAAATCTACTAAAAAAATTGATATGTAATTGAAGATTTGTAAAAGGAATTGATGAAGAAGAAGAAAAAGAAGAGGTAGTTTGAGTTTTTTGGGATATTCTGTTATGCAAAGCAAATGGAGAGAGAAAGGTTAATCCAAGGAAACTTACACAGGCAAAATGTAAAACTTGTTGTATGTTTATAGTAATTTGGGTGGGACTACAGTCAGTTAGCCGGCATCGGTGGTTTTGATCATGGCAAACCATAAAACCCGATGGGGTTACATATGGTACGTCTTTTCACTCCTCTGAAGTCTGAACTACATGGCACTGTTGGACAACTAATGGATCTACTTACATCTGCCACCCATGGCGTGATCAATTTATCACAGAGTTACTTCTAAACTTGTCTGCCAGAAACTGTATGAAGTTGAGAAAAATAAAAGACCTAGATTTGTCACCTTATACAAAAAAGTGAAAAACAGCTTTTTTCTCTCTTTTTTCTGTTTGGAAAAAGTAATTCTTATTAGGGACTGTTTGGTTCGTTTGGCATTTTCTCCCGTGATAGCCGTTGTTTCCTTTTCAATTTTGCCATTTCACTCAGTTTCTGAGTTCGCATTATTGTCTCGCAAGTCGAGGATACATAGTGAGAAAGAAAGAAGAATGAATGAAAGAATGTCTGAAACATAACACAAAGGCAAAAAAGAAAAGCATATGATCATATCAAATATCATTTGATGTCGGGATACATTTATTGTATAAAGTTGCACGCTTTCTCTTTTTTTTTTTTTTTTTTACCCTACCCCTTCTTTCACTTTCGGGTCAAAAGTGACAATTCTCTGCCTTGACCATCACTTAGTTTCACCCCACTTCTCCTTATTGTGGGTCTTTTATTCACCATTTTGGTTCCACATTTTTATGAAAATTTTGCTCGGGAGGCTTTCGTTCGGAGTCCGATTTTGTGCATATTTTCTAACCGGTGTTTAAATGATAAATCAATAAGTTTTTGGTTTAATTCAGTAATTATGTACGAGTCATGGCAGGCATGATACCTGAACTACTTTTTAAGCACTCAACGAAATGCATGGCAAATTAACATTCTTTAAAGGAGTAATATACAAAAATAAACTCTTACACTAATTTGTTAATATTCCGTTTATTCTTGCAGGTTTTTCATTTTTTCTGAAGCGTACATGCAAGTTTTCCTATTCATCACAATCCAATATCTTGTTTATTCTTGCAAATTTTTCAAATGAGGACTGGTAACCCGTAACCCCATCCAGTGGTTTATTCTTGCAAGTTTTTATTTTTTCTGAAGCATACATGCAAGTTTCTTATTCATCACAATCCAATATCCCGTTTACTCCTGCAAGAGGACTGGTAACCCGTAACCCCATCTAGTGGTTTATTCTTGCAAGTTTTCTTATTCATCTTGCAAGTTTTCTTATTCATCACAATCCAATATCCCGTTTATTCTTGCAAGTTTTTCAAATGAGGACCGGTAACCCGGTCTAGTGGATATCCTGTTTATTCTTGCTAGTTTTTCAAATGAGGACCGGTAACCCCATCTAGTGGTTTATTCTTGCAAGTTTTTCAAATGAGGACGGGAAACCCCATCTAGTGGTTTATTCTTGCAAGTTTTTCAAATGAGGACGGGTAACCCCATCTAACCGGTAACCCTATCTAGTGGTTTATTCTTGCAAGTTTTTCAAATGATGGTAATCCAGTCTAAGTCTAGTGGTTTGTGGAGTTTATGTTAGAATATGAGCATCCAACTCAAAACCAACTGGCAATGAGTGGAGTGGCCCTAAGAATCATAAACCGCAAGATCTTAGATTGCCCAGACAATGTGGGACTAGTAATCTCAACAGTTTAATCCACCAAATTTATAAAAGAAAATCCTCATCCCAAATAATCTTAAAACCTCGTTTCGCCACCATGGAAAATGTTACCTTATGGGGCCTTGAGATGTCCAGCTCTAGCTTCGCAAAAAAAAAAAAATATTATATTGATCAAAGCTCTAACTTCACTTTACACAAAACCAAATGGTGAGATGATATTGTTCTAATTGTTGTATCTACTGTGTTTTAGTGCTAAATTTGCATTGTAAGTAGTTTGGTAATTTCTTCCAAGTGTAACATGTGAACTTTTCTCTATGTAATTAGTGTGACAATGAGATAAGTGTTGGCTTGTATAACTTTTGAAATAAATGTTAACCCTTTCGGGATGATGAGATCAAAAGGGGTGTTATGAATGTCCCAATCAATAGGTTTGGGTTCCTTTTCTCCCTTTGTTGAAAATCTGTTGGCAAACCCTACAAAAGAAGACAACAAGTTACATTTCATTCACAAATCAAAAAGAAATTAAAGGGATACCTTTCTTCTTACTAGAGTAACCTAATTTTATTACCTTTGTTCACAAGAAAAGTGCCACCATTAAGCTTCTTTTTAGGTCATTTTCCGCCTTTGGCAAATTTGAAGGCCTCTAACAAAACCTTAGGCTTAACTCCTATGGGCTAGATTTAGCTGTTAGATTGGCCAAAAAGTGTTGCCAAAAAAAAAGAAAAAATGTGGTCTAAAAGTTAACACTACTTCTCTCTCCTAACAAGTGCTCGCAGTTCAATTAGCAGCGAGATCGAAACGCTGAAACATTCAGCGCTGAAAAAGTAACCTTAGTGCTGAACCGTTCAGCGCTCACAAAAATCACAAAAATCACACGGATCACAAAAATCACAAAATTTGATCTGACGGCTGAAATTTAAAGCGCTGGGCAGTTGTCCCAGCTGACGTGGACTGCTAATCTAACCGCTAGATTAGCACTCCCATAGGACTTAGGAGGTTGCCCTAGCTGACGTGGACTGCTAGATTAGAAGACCATAGGACTTAGTCTTAGAGTTACACATGTTAAGTGTAACATTTTTTACATTACCCGGGTGTTTTTTTTGAAGGATAAATAAATTTCATTGTTGCCGTTTGTTAGCTGCATGGTTTGCCAAGCCGTTTGTTGCTTGACTTCATTTTTGAAATATATGGTTGAATATGTATTGTGGAACTGATTGTCAGGTTGAGCCACATTTTTTATTTTCGATCTTTAGGAGTCTCTACAAGTAAAACCTGCCCTTACATATACTGGTAGTTTTCTTGCCGTTCCATTTGTGTTTCTGTTGATCCACCTAGATTATGATTGTTATTGGCGGTGGATGTAATATTTTTGGCAGGTGGGGTGCCGATACTCTTTTTGTCAAATGAATTCTTGTTGGAGCTCGATAGAAAATCTAGCGAAATCATTAAAATTGTTCACATTTTATTAGATTATCCTACTGGGACATTCTTTTTCTTGTTTTGTCTTATCAAGTTCTTTGTTTTCTCCTCGAAAGTGGCATTGCTCTCTTTTAATTCTCACTATTCGATCATCTAATGATTTCAATTACACTAACCCAAAAGAAAATAGATACCACTTGAGTTCTTGTTTTCATGTTATAAAAAAAAAACAAGTAAAAATATCTGCTTGGATTGTCTTGCGTACATCCGGTAAACCGTAGTTAAAGACAAAAGCCTAGAATCTATCAAAAAAAGAGAAAAGAAAATGTATAAAGAAACTAGCGTATCTCATCTCAATCTTCTTTCGTTTGATAATAAATCGCTTTATCATTCCTTAATTACAATACAAATTCTTTCTCTGATTGCCAGTAGATGTTGTGCCTTTGTGGGTTCAAATTTTGGAACCACCAAAATTGGTAACGTGTTTTCATAGCGAAATTGCCATGCACACTTCAAATTTGGGGGCATTTCAAATCCCACTTGACTTAAGAATGTAGGATATATGTGGATTGAATGCCAATGAATTAATGGAAATCCAACCGGCGAATGGTATCTAATCATACACAAAAATGGGGCTCGCTATCATTAGATAGAAAGTCTAGCTTTATTAATTATTTCACAGTCTTTATAAGAATTATCAGATTTCACGAAGATTATCAAACTTCACGAACCATAATGTACATGATTTAAAGACGAGTTTTGCTTTGTCCTTGTTGTAGTCTGTACTTTTTCGAGCAAATCGTTTAAGATTTACTTTATGTTTCAAAAAACCAAGTGATATCAATACACCTTGAACTTTGATGCATTTTGAATGTGTTTGGTTAGCTTTACCAAGGCTCTCGAACACTCCTCTATCTAGCTTTTCCCTCGTCATTTTGATTTTAGTAACTTTACCCATTTCTTTTGGTACCATTTTTCATTCAAACTCCATCCAAGAACTCAATATTAATCATCAAAGAACACAAAAAAAAAAAAAAAAAACTAGTAAAAAGAAAAGAAAAGGAAGATGAATCAATCTTTTTACCTTTGAGACCTCAAAATGAGATGCTACTCTTGATCGTCACACTCTATTTTTGAACGACTTACATTTTGGTAAAGCTTACCCATTTCTTGCTTTGTAGTGACAAAAAGCTTTGAATGAAATAGGTCATAAATTAGCAATAGCATTTATTGCGAATGCATAATTCTAATTACCAATTTTTAAGAGCATTGCTATCCCACACGATTTTGGGGGATAATTTTCCGTAAAGGCGGCTTCTTTACCGTTAGATCATGCTAAAACCCAGATCTAACGGCCTTGAACCCTTTAGGGGAAATGGTGGGTCCTTTCCTAAAAATGGTGGGTATTTTCCTGAATGTGATGGGTATTTTCCTGAATGTGAATCTAACCGTTGATTTGATCATCCAACGATAAAGAACCCGACTTTATGGGAAACCATCCCGCAAAGTCGTGTGGATAGCATTTGTCAATTTTTAATCCCATGACTCATTCCTTGCACAAACTACTGATGCTAATTAATGAATGGTCTTTATTCTTTAAGATTTTGTGATCTTCTGATCCTGACATTGATTAGTATTATAAGTAATTGCAGTATAAAGATGATATTTTGCAGGCCGTATTCTAATTAAATCCCCTTGATTACTAGTTCCAAAAATATAGTAGCTGATCTCTTCTCTTTAGACTTTAGGTTCTCTACTTTTGTTAAAGGTACGATGACCATAATACTTTGGAACTTGCTGGTATTGGCTTTTTAAAGCTCAATAAAGACCAAAGGCAGGAATGGCAACCGACTAGGGGGGAAAAAACATTGATCTCATCCGCTATGCTTTTTTGTAAAATAAACCCGATATGTTTATAGGTGTTCGGATACTATCCAGAAGTTGTTTTTGATTTCTGGATACAAAAAAATCAGAAATTAGTTTGTGTGTAGAACTTTAGAATGATTTCTACAAAAACACAAGTTTAACTTTTTGTGACTTCTTATTCCCGTTTCTAGTGTCCAAATGCGCTATAATAAAGCTTTGGGCAATTTTCTCGTATAAATCGATTTCAGAAGAACGGGATGAGAAGCTTATTTATTGATGTTTCCATATGCATAATGCATATAGAAAGTTAAATTCTGGATTATCTCCCTAAAATGATGTAAGCATACACAACCTTTTAAGCTTCTGCGTGAGAAAAAAAGTTACCTTCTTATATAAGACTGAGAGATATTTAGTAAGCCTGCTTGTAAACAAAAGCCTTTGTTTAGAGGGCTTCTACTTAAAAAGTACACTTATTAGTAAGTACATACAGGTTTAGATGATTTTGCCTTTTTGCTGGTGACCTCATTACTCTCTTTCTCCGCCTCTCCCCAGCCAGTCCCATCCACAGTACTCATAATTAGTATCCCTAACTAGCTAATTAGTCTACATAAAGCATTACTCATCACTACCTAGTTACTCATCAGTCCTCACCACTCATTGTGACCCTCAATTACACTATAAACCCATTGCTTGACCAAATGCTTTTCAACTCTACCACTACCTGCTCAAAAAAGAAAAATTCAAACCAAACGCCACACAAGAACAGTGTCCTAATGAAAAACACTACTAGGGTGGCTGATGCATGTGAAAAACACTAAAGCTAGATTGGCCGAGGGTCCTGCGTGAGAGAAAACTGAATCCCAATTTAACAGCTATCCCAATAATCGAACGGCTTCTGAAACAGTAAACCACCGTCGGATTTTGTACTTTGGGACTTTGTTTGGAAAATTAACTCATAAACTACAATCAAATTTCCATTATAATTTGTGATTCTCCAAAATAAAAACATTTGGTTTCATTGTCTCTCGAGGGAATTAAAGAGAGAGAAAAGACTGAAAAGTGGCCAATAATAATGTGATGTAGGAAGGTAGGTAGGATAGTAGACAGAGTATTACTTTTTGGGTACTTGAAAAGAATAAAATGCTGCTGCATGTCTCTACACTCTCTACACTAGGATTTATTCAGTTTTATAGCTCTGTTTTCTCTCTTTTTTCTTCCTCATTCTAAAAACAATTTTCATGAAAAATATTTTTCCAATAATACAAAAAATGTGTGAGAAAAACAGAAAAATATAAATAAATAAAATTAAAAGACACTTATTTATTTATTTTGTTTCTCACTCTGGTTTTTATAGATAACTGCTGGCTTTGTCTGCCTATTCAAAGAACTGCTGTAGAAAAGAGGAGTGAAGCTCTGTGCACTGTGAGTATGGTTTTTAAAATTTATGGGTCATCATCCACCTTTTCTCATGAATGCATGTTTTCATGGAAATAGCAAAACATAAAGGTTAAGTACAACATTTTCCTATTAATACACACCTCTTTCCTGTTTAATTGCTTATTCAAAAATAGGTCCGAAGACTCTGAATCCTGAACTGTATTTTTATACAACACTTAATCCCTATAAATAAGAATAGCACCCTAACCTACTTAAACTTTTTACATAATTAGGGTTTACTCCCTTGACTTTTGACTTTAGGGAGGCATGTGTAATTACCAGAACAACCAAAAGCTCTCATGTTTGTTAGTAAAGACATAAACTGATCACAAACAAACAGTGCAGGCAGCTGCAACTGTTGCAACGCAAGAAGAGATCAAAAATCTGTTTTGCAGCTTTTACATACTCTGTTTTTTATCTCATATTGCAGAAAAAGAAATTTCATCACTCATTCACACATTTTATTACCATTTCCATGAAAATTCTGATTTAATTAACTAAAAACAATACGCAAAAAAGCAAAAGTGTAAATTTTGAATATTAGTAATAAAATATGTTTTTTAAAACAGTACACTTTATATAAACCGTACCCTATTGTGACTGTGATTTTTAATAAAGGGATGGTTCAGAGAGTGAGAAAAGAAAAGAAACCCATGAAAGTAAAGAACTACAAAAAGCAGCAGCAGGTTATTAAGAAGTAGCAGGAGTAGCAGTAGAAACAAACTAACTTCAAAGCAAAAACCCATCATAAGAACTCAAACATTGGGGAGGGAGAAACAAACTTAAAGAGTGTCTGCGTAGAGTGTTTCATGATCATCTTCATTCAGTTCAGTCAAGTGTATTAAGAGGGGTGTGGGGGGTTTTTCATTTTAGGAAGTAATGCGTGCAGGAGGTTTTACATTACAGCAGACCCTCACAACAGAGGCTGCTTCAATCTTAAAACATTCGTTAAGTTTAGCAAAGAGGAGAGGGCATGCTCAGATAACACCACTTCATGTTGCTGCAACATTGTTGAGTGACTCAAGAACAAGCTTGTTAAAAAGAGCTTGTTTAAAATCAAACCCACATTCAAATTCTCATCCACTTCAATGCAGAGCACTTGAGTTGTGTTTTAATGTTGCTTTGAATAGATTACCAACAGCTCATCCCAGTAGTCATTTGCTTCATCATGGTGGTGTTGGTGGTGGTGGTGGTGGTAATCAGCCTTGTCTTTCTAATGCTTTGATAGCTGCTCTGAAAAGAGCACAAGCTCATCAGAGAAGAGGGTGTATTGAGAATCAGCAATCTCAGTCTCAACAGCAGCAGCAACAACCTCTTTTGGCTATTAAGGTTGAGCTAGAACAACTTACAATATCCATCTTAGATGATCCTAGTGTTAGTAGAGTTATGAGGGAAGCTGGGTTTTCTAGTATTTCCGTTAAAAACAATCTTGAAGACTTATCAATATCTTCTTCACCTTCTTCTGTTTTTCAGTACAATTCAGCTCCTTCTAGTACTACTTTCCTGTGTTCTCCTCCTACTCATCATGATAATCATAATAACTTCATCAATCATAATGGGTTTTGGCAAACCCATTTCATGTCTGACCAAAACCCATTTCTGTTTCATCCAAAGAATCATTTGAAAAACACTACCACCACCCATGATTTTAATGATTCAGTTAGTGAAAGAGAGAGGGATTTAAGGTTAGTTTTCGAGGTCTTTTCGACTAGTGGTAAGCGAAGAAACACAGTTATTGTTGGTGATTGTTTAGCAACAACTGAAGGTTTAGTTGAAGAGTTAATGAACAGAGTTCAGAGAAGTATTAACATTCCTAATGAGTTGAGATCAACCCATGTTCTTAAATTTCAGTTTTCTTTGAAGTTCATGAAGAGAAATGAAGTGGAGATGAAGATATCTGATTTGAGAAGTAAAGTGACTTCTCTAGTGTCATTAGGAAGTGGAGTTATTATCTATATTGGTGATTTGAAATGGGTTGTTGCTGATGATAATGAGAATCTCAGTGGGTTCTTAGTTGAAGAGATTGGAAGGTTGATATCAGATTTTAGTTCTTCATCAAAAGTCTGGTTAATGGCTACTGCTGATTATCAAACTTATATGAAATGTCAAGTTAAACAGCCTTATTCTCTTGAGATGCAATGGTTTCTTCAAGCTGTTTCTGTTCCTTCTGGTGGTCTTGGTTTATCCTTACATGGTTCTAGGTGAGTTCTTCATCATCATAACTCAAAACAGTACTTTTTTTCTTTCTTTGAAGTAATGGCAGATATATGTTTACACTAGCACTGTCCTTTTCTTTACTGGTTTGTGTTAAAGATTTGTAGTAGTAGTATCTCATCATATATGTTTCTTGCAATTTAGAATTTGAGACAGGGAATTAGAATTATGATTTTGATAGGATTCTTTTTGTTGTTTTGTTCTTTTGAAATTTCTATGTGTTTTTTTTCTTTTTTTCTTAGGGGACCAAACTGCATTTATGTCAAACATATTTGCTGATTTTGTCTTCATTTACTAGTGCTATTATTTTCAAACTTTGGAATATCGGTCTCTTTAGTGTCTGCCTTTGAACAATAGTGTTTTTAGTGGAAATAATTTGTGCCTATACTTATGAATTTCAGTTCTCCAGTCTAAGTTGATACTGTTTTCATGTGGATATTTTGATTTTGATTGTGTTTCATGTTTGTTGCAGTGGAATTCATTCAAGGATGAGTGTTGTGCAAAACCAATCTCAGATGCAAGAGACTAAACCATTTGCTGCAATGGATGAACAAGATAAGCTCACTTGTTGTGCTGAATGCACCTCTAATTTTGAAAGGGATGCAGGGTTTTTCAAATCAGGGCAACAGAAGTCTTCGCCGTCTTTCCTAAGTTCTGCTGGTGCTAAAGATATGGACAAGGGTTCAAAGCAGTTGCCTTACTGGTTGCAGTCCAATCGAGCCGATTCTTGTCATAAGGTAATAATCAAATGGAGAATGTACTGATTGAAAGACTTGCTGGGTCTATCTGTCTATGTTTGTCTAACTATGATGACAATTTTGCTAACAATTAGTGTTCGAAATATTGTAGGATGATTTGGTGGAACTGAGGAGAAAATGGAACAGATTGTGTCATAGCTTGCACCATCCAAGGTCTAATCAGCTTCATCCTAATTCTCCTTCGTTGTTCAACAACCGTGCTTCATCATATCCGTGGTGGACTAGTGCTGCAGGATCAAACTTGAACCAGAACAACACTTTCCGTGAATCAGAGACAAAACTCAGTCAAACTTCAAATTCTGTGGTTCATTTTGGAACCCGCCAACCTTGTTCTATTGACTTTGGTTTTAGCACTACTGGAACCCCAAAGCAAATTCCATCAGAACCAAGGCTTGATTCTCTTAGAAGCATGGAAAGCAAGGACTTAAAGATCACACTTGCTCTTGGTAACTCATTGTTCTCCGATCAGAAGGATTCTGCAAAAGAACAAGACTTGTGTAAGCTACTGCAAGAAAATATCCCGTGGCAATCAGGGCCAGTTCGCTCAATTGCGGAAGCATTAATCAATCCAGGACCAACCAAGAAGAATGGGAATTGGCTATTCATTCAAGGAACGGATTTGGTTGCGAAAAGGCGATTGGCACGAGCAATTTCAGAGACATTTTCTGGGTCTTCATATCATCTTGTCAACATGAACATGAGAAGAGAGAAAGAGGCCAGCCTAAGTTGCAGAATTCTCTTAAAAGCACTGAAATCCCATGAAAGATGCATTGTTTTGATTGAAGAAGTTGATTTTGCGGATGCACATTTTGTTAAATTTCTTGCGGATGGCTTTCAAAGTGGACGACTTGAAGATCACAGCGGAAGAGAAGTCAGTTTGTCTGGAGCCACATTTGTTGCTATGACAAGTACTTCTTCCGGACTTGAAGACGATGGCATCATCTCCATGAAATTAGTAGTTGAAGCTGAAACATGTCCTAGTTTGAGACCAACTGGCTCAAGTCATAAGCGCAAAGCCGAGTCAGAACTACCTAACAAGAGGCAAAGCCCACAAACAAGTGGAAGTGGAGACGAGAAGACGGAACAGACCACAAAGGTATTTACGAGGCAATCAAGCTCGAACACCCTTGATTTGAATCTCTTAGCAGTAGGAGATGAGGAAGAGGAAGACAGCGTCGAACAGAAAACCGCAGAGTTCACTCCAGTTCCTAGTGATCTGACTCAAGAAACAGATTTAGCTTACGAGAAAACACATTACAGGTTTTTCGAGTCCATCGAAAACCGGTTTGTTTTGGATAGAAATTCAGCATTTCACGACGAGATGGCTGAGAATTTCAGGTCTAAAATCAATGGGGTGTTTGTAGAGGTGTTTGGGAATGTAAAGAGAAGGTGTTGGTCTGTTGATCAAGAGGTTTTAGATGAAATGGTTTGTAGTTGCGGTTCATTTCTTGCAGACTTGTTTGACAAATGGCTATTAGACATTTTTCAAACAAGTTTGCTAACGGTTAAAAAAGGCGGGGATTGGGGTACAGTTAGGCTTACTTTTGGGGGTATAAAAAAGGGGGGGAATGGTATAATGGAGTTTGGGTATATGGGTTCAAATCTTCCTACAAGCATTCAAGTTTGAATGAAAATGTACGGAAGAATTTCATGTAAAAAAGGAAATGAAATGACTAAGTGTCCTTTGTTTAATCTCTTTAATTTTCTAGTATAGGTACTTTACTTGACTAGCTTAGATAAAACCGTTACGGATGGTTACCCAATTTCACGGAAAGTTACCAACCTTCATAGGATCGACGGGTGGTTTTTATCATGTGACATTGTGTATCCTTGTAGCAGCGGTGGGTTCAAGCTCCTACATGTTTTAACACTGATAGATAAAGCATCAAAAGCTCAATAAATGCAGCTGTATAGATGAATAAATAGTGGTCCTCGGCATATCGTGATTTTTAAACCACTCCAAAACCGCACACACTGAAAAACTGAGGCTCGCTCCTCTGAGAAAAACAAAGAGTCCCGCTTATGTGTTTGTTTGTGTCTGGACGGTTTTCAAGGGACTCCAATGGGCGATCTATCAAGAATTTTTGATAAATAAATTCCCTTCATTATAATCAGGAGCATTGGTGAACCCAAAGTATTTCACAATGAGTTAGTTGATAATTTCTTGTCGACCAATGGGTATCATATCTTAACAGTTCCTTCACTTAGATTTGGTAAGTTTTAAGGTGGCCATGGTTATTCGATTTTGGATTCTTGAAATGCCTAAAGAGCTAAAAGAATGAACATCACTGTTTCTCTAGTCTAGCCCCATTGTGGAGCATCCATCAATTTTGCTTTCTATCTCTCTTACTTGAAATAGCTCTCTAGTGATAAGTTTTACACTTTCTTTTTTACCTCCTCCTCTACCACAAAATAGATATGTTTTGAGAAAAAATCTAAAGTGCCAAGATGTTAGTGTATTGGTACTAATTAAGAACTTTAATAGGTATCTAATCTTAGTAGTTTTAACATATTCTATTATCCCTTTGAAAGCAATATTTTCTTTAGCATTACGATAAAAGTTCCTAATCATTCACAAGTCATAACCCCGACATAGTACTATTGGTTAAGGTTTAATTAGAATCTAAGCTCAATTGATTAGTTGAATATATCCCAATCAAACATTCTAATACTTTTCAAATTGGTAAACTTTATATTCAAATCATTCAACCTAATCCAATTAAAGAGAAGGAATCTTTCGTGTATCTGTTTAAATTTGAAAAACATGTTAGAAGTTTCTAATTCTGCAAGCGGTTCGGTACGGAACGAAGGTGATAAAATGGTAAGCCATGTCGGTAATAAGCACGATCCGAATTCCAAACTCTCAATAGTAACGCACATTCAAATTTACGGGGTTTTAGTTAAAATTATAGAACACCCTGATAAGTTGACTTCCGAATAGCTTAATCCTAAGCATAACAGATTTCCTAAGCTTAATAAAAATTAAAAGAAGATAAACAAGAAAGGAAACCTTTATAGTGTTTTAAATGGGGGACGTGGAATTCACTTAGTGATAACCAAAAACTTACTTTCCTAAGCATTTTATTAAATGTTTGTAATCTTTTTCCACCATCTATCTACTACTCCTTTTTGACTTGAAAGACTAATGAGAAAGGAAGACCATTCATTCAAAATTAGTAGTAGTATGTGTTATTATGAGTCATTTAGTAATCATAAGTCTCTCCACATAAAACACAACTAGTAGAGAGTGATCATACTTTTTCAAATCAATCAAACTTTGTCTTTCTTAAAGGGAAAGGCATTAAACAACAATTAGAACTAAGTGTTGATATAAAGTGATTACTTTGTCTTTAATTCCTATCAAAAGTATCATAAATAAATCAATCCAACGGCGGAGGTGGGGTCTATAATGCTAATGCTAAAATGTGTTCCATATGTGCAAGAATGTGACAGTAGCGGTTTATACCTAGGCAATGTTGTAATTCCAACTTGACTTTGCATTGCGATTTTTATTTGTTTGGCTGTCTGCAGGGCAGATTACAATCAGCTTAGAAAATATGTCACTTGACCTTGAGATTATTGATGTTACCCAAAATTTATCACCATACCCCAAAATATACACATTGATCCACCGATGTGTCGTTGGGACTTAAAATTATAACCGATCAAAAAAATGCCTAAAACTATATCCATAACCGAATTCTGCACTTTGACCCAAAACGACTATTGTGACCCCAATGTGACCTGATTTTTTTTTTTTTTTATGGAAACAAGAATATATTAACAAAAAGCTAGAGCCTTACAAGCCTGGGGATGGCTCTCCCCATTAGGTCATCATACAAAGTACCCAAAAAACTAGGAGGGCTAGAACTCCAAATTGTTGTTAACCTATCATTAGCTGCTTTTTTAGCTAGAGTATCTGCAACAGAGTTTCCTTCCCTATACTGGTGACTAAAGGTAATTACATCAAAACATCTAGACATATTAGTAATATCAGTAAGCAAAGTATCAAAAAATCAGCAACTTCTCGTTTTCTTTTTCCACATATTTATAATCAGTTGAGAGTCACTTTCCACTACCAGCTTTTTTATTCCCAACTTGACAGCAAGAAGCAATCCTTCCCTGATAGCCCAAAGTTCCGCCATGTTGTGAGTATTTTTGAAAAGATGTTTAACACATGCTGTCACAAAAGCTCCATTACCATCCCTGATAACGCCTGTACACCAAGCTTCATCCCTGTCATTAGCCGCACCATCTACATTGAGTTTGAAATAGTCAGTAACCGTAGGAATCCAATTAACATGAACAACCTGCTTTCTATGCAGAGTAACTTCAGAATTCTGCGTTTGAATAAATTCTAGAGCAGAATTATAAGCTTTATCTATAACAGTTCTCCAATCAAACTCAGCATTGTTGAAGACTACTTTATTTCTTAAGCACCAAATACCCCATAAGATGCAAGGTATCAAATCTTTCCGCTCAACAATATTATGATCATTGTTAAGATGCGTGACATTAATAAGCCATTGAAGAGAGATATCAAATTGATCCATCGAAACCCCATAAGCATAACAGATTGCTGCCCAAATTGGAGAAACCTTACTGCACTTGAGAAAAAGATGAGAGATAGATTCTGGCATCTGCTTACATAAAGGACCGCGATCATCCACATCAACTCCTCTATGTCTGAGATTAACTCTAACAAGGGTCTTACCATGAACCAAAAGCCAAAGAAAATGTTTAAGATGAGGAGGAGTATTGAACTTCCACAAAATTTTCCATTTCTGACTTAACAGAGATGGATTCACATTATCTTTTACCAGTTCATTGTAACAAGTCTTCACAGACACCTGACCATCTAAAGAGTGAGGCCAAACTAATTTATCAACCATATTATCTGAAAGAGGAGCAGGGATAGCTTTGATCATATTCTGAACAACCTGTGGGAGGATATGAGAGATAAGATCGAGATTCGACTCTCCTCTAACATGTTCAATAATTTGAGCAACCTTTAAAGGCCTGACTGAATAACCATTAGCATTAATAATATTCTTAAGGGGTTCATTGCCGCACCAACGATCCTGCCAAACATCAATGTGACCTGAAATTTGATTGTTAACCTGAAAATCTTCTCTTAGGTTTAAATTTTACGCTTCAACACAAAATCTATTTCATGGAGAGAAAAATTGCATACTCAATGCGAAACTTTTCACTTTAAATTTTTCCGATGTAACCTAAATCTTCTGCGTAATCCAAATTTGCTTAATAAATCTACCTTGGCGATAAAAATAATCCACGTAACCCAAAATTGTCATCCAACCCAAAATTACATTCTAAACAAAATTTGCACTTTAACTCAAAATTTGTCAGATTATTTCATTTTAAATCTCCCGGTGAGGATCCTAAATCTATTTTATCAACCAATATCCTCCGCTATGAAATTTGCATTGTCAATCTCCTAATTATACCATTATGACCCAAATATGATGTTTGACTTATTTATTATATAACATATAGTTAGGGGTGTCAACGGATGAAATCCGTCGGATATTTAGAAATTTGTATCCGACAGGTTAAGCGCTATCGGATATTCGATATCCGATAATATCCTATAGGATATCAAAAATCAGATATCGATTCTGATAGGCTAAGCTATCGGATATCGGATATTTATCCGATAATATCAGGTTCTGACAAAAAATGTTTAAAACCCTGTAAAACATGTTCATAATTTAAACTTAAGTTCAATTTCTCAAACATTTCATGTCGGATATCGGATATTTTTCCTTACTCTTCTACTCGACTCTAATATGGTTAGGGTAAATCACAAATAAGTCCATGATCTATCGGGTATCGAATATTAACAATTCGGATGGAGCCTAATCTGATTCCGATATATTAAGGAAGAAATATCTGATAGAATATCTGATCCGATATCTGATATCCGATAAAACGGATAAAATCCTATAGAATCTCGAATACTCGGAAACGGATTTCGTAAATCGGACAGATATTGACAGGCCTACATATAGTTTTCCTTATGACCCAAAGCTTTTCCATTCACCTGAAATGTGCATTATAACTTAAAATTATTCTGGAATTCAGAATTCTTTATTATAACATTAAATACAATATTGGATTCAAAATATGTATTATATTAAAATCTGCCACGTAACCCAACTAAAGGTTGATGGATCTGGCAAAGTACTCATTTCTATTATGAGCAGTGGTCGAAGTTGATTCTCATTGGTATCGTCATTGATAATCAATAGTTGTACGAATTTTGGATATTTTTATCATCGTTCATTGCTCTTTTTCTTCACGATTTACAAATTTTGGATATCAATAGTTAGAGCATTCCTCGGTCGAACTCACGAGTTTTTCTATCTCAAGCTTGTTGTCAATGTTAGATCCGCAAAACTATATTTTGATTTCTAGTCTACTAAAGTAGAGCCGCAGACTAGTATTAGAGTATGGTAGTTGAGTACCAGACACCACTGAATAACCCTCGAAGAATGAAGACTGAAGATCAAACAAAGACATTTGTGAAGACTGAACAATCCTATTTACTCACGACATCTACCATTTTATCTTATGAGACTATGTCATATGATTTTAGTAGATTTAATATTGCAAAGAAGAAATTTCGAATCAAGTTTTCCTTGATAAATCTCTTGAACTATAATTCAAGCAATGGATGTTCATAGATCCTCAACAATCTTGGTTAAGAACATTTATTGTTCATAAATTATTTTTGTTTCAAGTTGATCATTTGGAAATTGCCCAAGTAATGATATTTATTATCTATAGAGAGTGTGAATGTTTCGAATTGTCTAAAGAGAGTTTACAGAAATTACTTAAATTCTAGATACATAGTAGGTACGCATAACCAGTACGTGTATCCTAGTGAACTGAGTTCCAGAATTGGGTAGGTACGCATACCCAGTACGCGTACCCTAAGGTTCGGAGTTCGTGAATGGGAGAAAGGTATGCATACCCATGTGATCCGAGTTCGTGAATGGCTAAGGGTACACATATTAGGTATGCATACCCCAACAGCCTGAGTTCACGGACTGGTCCATCAATATGTGTACCCTTACATATACCTACCTAGTATCGAACTAAGTAAATGCTCATAACCTATTTTTACAAATATGTTTGGCATTGCTACAATTCTCGTAAATACTTCTCAGACAACTTTGTTCACTAAATGACTTTGTTCTTGTGAATCATGGCTTAAGTCTTGAATGTTAATGAACACGATTTATGCTTGAAAGTTCAAAAGACATATTTGCCAATACGAACTATTATTGTACATGGTTTCAGAACCCTGAGTCATAGTATGTATTCTTCTATGTAATTTCAAGAAGAACTTCTCATATGCTTACACGAATTCCTAATAAGAATTTCATCTAAAATGAGAAGGTGTTTGCTTGAATCTCAAGTTATCTTAGATTGAATTCAAATCTATCTAGAGCGTTGGAATCTATAAATAAAGAGATTCATGTGACAGGATTTCTTAATCCCGTCTCTTCTATGTCCTGGTTGGTTGCTATAGACATCTAAAAACCTAGGTATCCTCTTAGAAACATAATTAGGTTATGACATAAAAACTTCACTTTGGGATTCATGGAGCCAGGTCCAACTATCTTTACCTGGTAGTTTGTATATTCATGATTTTGTTTTTATTGATCTTCGAGGTTTTTGTTATCTCAGATCAGGAACGAGATAGATAGAAATCACAAAGTTAATTCGTCCTAGATTTTGTGATTCTTCAAGCTAGATGTCTAAACTATTCTTTGATTTGTTTTTATTTTTCTTGAGAGGTGGTTATTAATCCAGGATTCTCAGCTAACTGAGTGTAAGTTTTCTGGATTCGTGAAGTTTACGAGACTTTGTCTATTAAAAATAGATTTTCAAACCTAGATCATGCTGGTCTAGTCCCCCCCCCCCCCCAGGATAGTACTAGTCCCCCTGGTTTTAAGTAGCAAAATTTATTTTTCCTTTTGAAAGATCAAAGGAAAATCAAATAAGCTTATCCATTAGAGGGAGATTGGTATCTACAAAATTCACTTCAAACTCTTAGCATGTAAAGGACGTCAGATAAGGGAATCAATTGCATAGAGCCTAACGAGATTCAGGAGATTAAGGAGCATGACTGCATCTAGATTGCTTGAAGGGTTAATTCGGTTTCAACTATATTCCAGTCCGATATCTGATAGTAGGATAATGTCAGTAGCGGGTTAATATACTTTGGTACTCAAAGCTGAACGAGGTACCAGGGTTTTTCTGCAGGTGAAGTTTTCCTCGTCAACAAAACTTCTGGTGTCTTGTGTTTTTCTTTTTTCGCATTATATTATTTTATCTTTATGATAGGAATAACACAAGTAGTACGTATTGAACTAGATAGTTTAAGTCCTTATTAATTGTTATCAATAACGAGACTTGTTCTTGTTAAATTCGTATCTTGAAAGACAGATCACAAGTTTTATACTTGTTGGAATTTGGATCCTCTTGTGGATACACTAGATTGATGTTGGATATTGATTTATGAGATCATCCAAGAACTCTCCTACACAATCAGGTTCATGGACTTATCAGTTTAGACATATTGATTGTGGAAGAGATAAGAGAAAAAATTTATATACATATTGTTCAACGGTCTTTAATTTAGACCTACTTGCAATTGTATCTGGTTCTTGACCTAGTTGCAATTACTAGAATTTCAAATTATTCTTAATGTACCATTTGTAAGCCACTCTATGACTTATTTCTACCACATTGTCAATAGTGAGTCCAAAATGTAATGGCTCGATGCGGATATCAATAAATCTTATTTTTTGGTATGAAATTCCCCCTTCCTTTCTGACTCCTAAGCAAGAGATGATAACAGGATCCATGAGAATCTCTACCTGACTAGCTGAGATAATATGTATGATCTTAGAAAAATTATTTAATCATAGAATTGACATTTAAACTTAATAATCGTGGCGTTAATTGATGAGGTATTCATATATTCTTGGGACACATATTACTTTCAAATAACATCTTTCTATATTTCAAGTTATGGTATAGAAAAGACTTCTCCTTGTACAGACTTAAAGAAAGGTTAAAATCGGCATTTCACCTTTCTAGTTTGAGTTCTAGTTCATGAAATGAGTCTCTAAAAAGTTTTGAAACTCAATGGTTAGTCATCTTCCTTTTATTGTCTCACAATATTTTTGGACTTCTTCTGAAACTTTCTTGTAGAATGTTATATATATGTGGCCTTTGTTAACACTAAGAACACATTCGTGAGAATTATGAAGCCTCTAAGCACAATCTCTTCTGGTGAGACCTTGATAACCTCACAACTACAAAGGAAGATGAAAAATCCTACCGTAAGGAAGAAAATCTATTCTTTAAAAGGACAAAGAAAAAAATACAAAGAAGCCAAGAGAAACCTTCTGCAACCATTATATATTTGTAACTTTTTTTGAAGAACTTAAGTAGACTAAGATGGAAGTGCAAGGACTTAAAGTTATTCTACAAAAATCTCTCGAGGTTCAACAAGTACTTGTCAAACAACGGCCTAATAGGTTTGAAGATGTAAATTCTCTTTTTCATAAACCCTATGTTTCAATGCCGGTTGCTGACAACGAGTTAGGGAATGATGAAGAATTATTTAAGGGTATTTTTTCTAGTTAACTCCTTGTAAGAATTTTAGTCTTATTTTTTAATGAGGAACACTAGCTTTTGGAGTAGCCTATTTATGTGGTTTACGTTAGCTATTCCAAATACTATCATCTTGCAATGATTAACGTTATTTAGTTGATTTTTTTTTTTTTTTGAAAATGATTGCAATACCTAATCTTTATCGATTATTTTGTGTATTTGTTATTTTGTGAGATTTGTTCTTTGCTATCATATTTCTGGTAATTAGAACAGGTACCTCATATGTTTCTCAGATGTTAAACTCTTAACGATCTTTATATACATCACTAAAAGATGAGAAAACTATTTTGAGAATTGTAATATTGATCTCCCACGATTACACTTTGATAATATATTTCATGGACTCCGAAAGATGTTCTTTGTTGTCGCCTTTCCTCCTTGAAACCGTAACTGGCAGGGAATAGGATCGATAACTTTAATCTCTATGTCTGTACATGGCTAGAGAAAAAATAATTTTCTTATGTTGGGTCATATCTTTAAAATGACACTTGTTGTTCATAACTGGACTAGAGAATAACTTTTGTCGATGATTATTTTTTCACGGAAGTAATGTATCTTAGTGCCTCTAACATTAAGATCATTGGTTTTAACTTCTTTGTCCGTAACTAGCGAGAAGAGAGAAAAATATTTGGGATACAAATTTGTTAATGTCCAAGAAATTCCTACTCATGTAGTTAGAGAAAGGACGCTCATGTTGTTCTCTTTGGAATGACATAAAATGGGGGAGAGTTCAATTTGAACTTGTCCTTAATTGATATATCTGTGCTAGGAGTTGATAGACGCATTATTGTGTCTAATATGTCTCAATTGTATATATTGTTAGTGTTCGATTTTGTATTTATTTTGTTATTTTATGTCTTTGTAGGTATTTTTAGAGAAATAAGCTCTTGCGGCGAAATTGGCTCGAAAAGTGGTGTTTCACACCCCAGGATAGAGTACTAAAGGCACCCCAGAAATGCACCGGAAGCACCCAAAAAATGTGTCGAAGGAACCCCGGAAAAATTACTATCTACGCCCAAAAATTACTATTTGCACCCCATAAGACAAGTGCTAAAGGGACACCCGTGCAGGATTAGGGGGAGGACATCTTCTTCTCAAATTCAAAAAATGAATTTTGGCGGGAAAATATTTTCATTAACAGCAGAATTTAGATCGGATGTTTGGACGTGATTTAGTGAGATTCAATCCCTGAAAATTAGTGGGTAGACGTGATATGACTATAGAAAGCTAGTATGGGTGTTCGTTTGGATCAGAATTGGCTGAATCGTGTCATGGAGCAAAACAGGGGAATACGTGCAAAGGGAGAAGATATTCACGCGTCTGCTGTTGCTGGAGTGTGCTGGGAGAGTTTGGAATGTTCTGTGAGAATGCTAGATGCGTGTAAGAGTTAAACAAGGAAAAAAATACAACTGCAAACGTGTGGAGAAGCTAAAACAGGAAATTATTGCCATGAGAATAAAAATAATAAAGAGAAGATTTTTTGAAGTTATGGAGGAGATTCGATGCATCTTTCGGGTATAAATAGATTACCCAGGTCATATAGAAGGGGTGTCGAGAGTTTGGGGAGCTGAGGAGAGCCAGAAAAGAAGAAATCCGAGTTTTACAAAACTCGGTTTCTGCTGCTGCTACTGCTGATGAACATCAAGAACACGAAGAACAAAAGCCTGTAAAGGAAAGTCGTTGAAAACTTCGCTTAAATGCGACAGTTCCCAACCCCTTTCCAGCGACCGCGGAACAGAGTCTACAACACTTCTCTTGTATCGTTCATTTTGTGACAATTTTTGTGCGTCGCAAATTATTGTTTTTCACTATTTTCTCCGTTTTCACCATTGTAAACAATTTTTGA